>JAYEVE010000811.1:600000-979891 GCA_036346375.1 Guadua angustifolia | reverse complement strand
AAAATCAGAAATCGAAGCTGTGCGAGAGAAGATTATCGAATTTTAATAAACACTGTGAAGCATGATTTAAATTCAAAATTTCTACAGTATGACGTTAATATTGTGATCATTTAGACTATTTCATCAGCAGATTAAATAACACGTCTAAATACTAAAATTTGTAAAACTAGTTTAGAAACACCTTGCAAAGTTTGTACTACCATAATGTGAAGAAAGAATCTGAATTCAACATAGGTTGCATATTAATCATGCTAGTTCAATAACCCTAACTGCTCATGTTTCGGTAATCCGTAAAATGAACGAATAAATTGTGATCACTTATACCTTTTCAGTAGCTCGTAAAATATCTCATCTAATTATGAATTCTAAAGAGAATAGCTCAGAAATGATATTTAGGATATGATCTACAATAATTTAGAAAAATATTCTTATTTTAACTTGCTTTGAATCTGAATCCTGAAATAGCAAAACCCTTAAGTAATAACGATACAGAAATAGACTATGAATAGTAGAATCAATGAACCTTGCAAAAATGATTAATTCTATTAATCTAAATAATTTTTGCATCTTGAATTCGTTAAATAAAATTAATAAATTCATAAAGAGCAATCCCTGTTCTTTGTAAAGATTCTTTATTTGCTTTTCTATCTATTTTCTTTTTGCTCTTGCTAGAGATTGTAATTTGCTTTATTTTCGTTGGGCCGACGTATAGAATTCGACGTTACTAACTCCGTAAATAAACAACGCTTTCTTTGCAACTACGATATCGTCATAAACGACAAATAAGCAAGGCAAGCACCCCTTTGAGCATATTGATCCCAGAATTTATTTTTCTTTTGTTTTTATCAAATGATTTCATGCATGCGTATATTTTTAGTAAATTCGCTATTTTGTGGTTTTTGGTAGTTATACCTGTTGATTCATGGAACTTTCTTGATAAGTATGAACATGTGAACCTTGTTAACCATAGAAAAGAGTTAGACAATACATAATGTCAAATTGGGTATAAGCGATTTAATAAACATGCTTAGCCATGCTTTAGAATCAACAATGAATCGATGAATCAATGATGATGATGATTAGATCAAAAGATGTTTCTTGAGAAATGGAAAATGTGTTTGGGTATGATACTATTGGTTACCGATATCTCTAATATAAATCCCAAACAAAAATATGATTTGGATGCGGGCAATTATTGGCAATAGCCGGATGTACAAGAGGGCTTATACGTAGTGTAGGGGGAGATTATTGCCCATGTCGGATTAAGGACCGAACGTCGTGTTGTATGATCCAAAATAAATCCGTGCAACCACTAGAACTGTTTATGGGGCAGTCTTAACTTATTAAGTTGCTTAGATCTGGCTTTGCACATTGGTAGGCCGAAGTAGTATGGGCAACCCATTTCAAGTTGCTTGAAGGGGTGCCCACACCGAGGTGTTGGGAACAACATTTGCCGATATAACGGTGTACGCCTTGCTGTGGGAAGAAACATTTATTGCAGGGGTTCTACTAATTTTTCTATTTTTCAAAAGACAGGGTATGTCTGCCTTACATGATTCTTCTGCCATAGCAAGGATTCCCATCACCGTCGCTAGTGCAAAGTTAGATCTAGGTAATGTAACGGCTATGTATGATCGAAAGATCATGACTTGTGGGTAAAGTTGTACACCTCTGCAGAGTTTAAATCTAATCGATTAGCCGTACCCACGGTTATGGGTGTCTTGGCGAACTGATGCGAGTTAGAATTTGATATTTTCTAAAAATGGGTTTTGGGTTGGAACTTGTTTTACAACTGGTTGTAGTTTCATATCAATGGGTTCGTATTGATTAAATCATTGGATGAATGATTATATCATTATGTCAATGGGTTGACGATTGATGGACTTCATGATTGAATAATGGACTTCTTGAATTGATTATGGATTTGATTATTGGACTACTGGATCTTTGGATTATTCAATGCTTGGGAGCAGATGTGAATATCATTTGTGCTTTACTTACTTTCTTATCAGCAGTCTTGCTCTTTCAAATTCCGTTTGAAAATCGAAATTGAATTTACAAAGTAAATTCTGCTTTATGCAAACTTAACCTAGAAACCTCCTTTGACATGACTTGCATCTATTGCATTTGCAAATACCACCTTAAGTCTTGCGGAGTACGAAAGTACTCAACCTTGCTTATTTACTATTTTTAGGTGATCGCGAAGTTTCGAAGAATACCTTTATCGCAGGTTGCGGGAACTTTATGGTTGCGTTCTATCTGGGAATTTGTACCTTGTCAGTTGCCTGAGGGTCAGATGGGCACACTACAAGATTTTGTTTCTTCTGTACTGTATTAAATACTCTGAGTTGTAAATTAAGTTATAATAATAGCTTCCGCATTAATAATTTAATGTATGGTTGTGATTCCGATTGTTGTAAATGTGCGTACTAGCTATTGATCCAGGGACTAGCACGGAAAGCACATTAGATTTCCGTTTTGGCATTCTTCGCATAGAATGCGAAAATGGGGGTCGTCACACCCATTTAGAAATAAAAGAAGAAATTCGGTTTATTCTTTTTAATTGGTTTTTAAACTTCAAATGACCATAACTTTTGCGTTTCAACTCCGATTTGAGTGATTCCAATTTCTAAAAATTTGTAAAATCAAAATATATTTATTGGTGAATTTTATGGAATTTTTAGAGTTGATTTTGCTCTCTGTAAATTGTATTTATTGTGTGTATATATGGTTTGAGTAGACGTTGATTTGCCGGAGAGCTTTGAGGGGGAATTTCCAGCACAAGATCAAGCTCCGGGTCAAGACCAGCCACTATTTGAAAGCAAGTTGTGTTTTGACTATTTTGCTCCTATGTTTTGAAAATATATTTGGATTCAAACTATGCATGCTAATTTAATTAAAATGGATTTAAATAATTTGGGTGCATTAGTTAAATCAACCTATTTGTTATTGCCACCTTGTCACTAGTATTTGTATGCCATGATTTCATTTGATGCCCTAAGTTTGGTATTATTAGTTGGATGTTAATATTGTGCCAACACAGGAGGCTAGACTGTGAATAGTTGCTTAGCCTTGCATATATCGTGAATAATCTTCTTGAATACAAAAGCTACCTTGACTAAAGGAATAGTGAATGCATTTTGATAAAAGGTGGAATGTTGTTGGTAATGATATTGGAATGTAGAGACCTGTGTGGTTCCACATGAAGGATGATTACAGGCATGTGTTGCACCGTTAAACCACTTGGGGTGGGAATTGATTTAGACTGAGGTAAGTGGACCGAGGCTTTGTGCCAGGTGGGCCTTCGTGGCAATTGGGAGGGTTGAGTGTTGTGAGGGCTGTGTGCCAATTTTGAGAGAAGGATGTCTTGCCCTGGTCAGTTAAGGACTTCACCTTCCAAGCCTTTGACCTGAGTCACTCATACAACCACATGTCTGAATGGGAAGACCTAGTTTTGTAGAATTCCGATATCTCACCTTTGATACCTCGGGGTGGCAGTTACACGGGGGTAACTGTATGGGGGAGCATGCCTGTGCTACGGCTTGGTACCCTATCCAACGGTGTTCACTTGTCCTATACTTCGGCTCTGAGTGAGGGAAGTGATAGTGAAGGCAACCCGGAGAGGTTCCTAGGTTGAGCTAGAAGTCTCTGGAAAGCTTTGTTATGGTCAATTGCCTTTGTGGCGAGTGACTGTATCTTGTGGGTAAAGTGTACAACCTCTACAGAGTGTAAAAACTATTCGAATAGCCGAGTCCACGGAACTGGACAATGCTCAGAGATTACAGTTAAGGGGTAGAGTTTTGAAAATAAAATGGGATGGAAGGCTGTGTGCCAAGGTTAATAGTGAAAGTTGATTAAGGACTGTGTGTCCAAAATTTTGTGGAAAACAATTGAGAAACTTATTATATTATTAAGGTTTTACTGCTTTATATCTAAGTAAATAGTAAATTAAAATATTGATGCAAAGCAAAATAACCAATTGAGCCATTCCTTTGTAACAAGCCATGCATGTAGTAATAGAACTGCATTCTGTGCATGACTTGTTGAGTACGGTGTGTACTCACTCTTGCGGACAACAATTTACCAGAGGAGGAGTCTACACCTGTATGGGAGGAGGAGATTGTTGATGAGCTAGGGAACTAGGGAGCAAGCCTTGTCAGGGTGCCTGTGGAAGGAGATGGACCATCTTGAAGCTTTATTTTCCGCTGTTGAACTCTTATTACTCTGATTACTGTAAGCCCTGTGTGGCAAACTATTGTAAGGAGACCATAAGGTCGTACAGTTCATTTATATACATGTTTGAAGTACTTTATTATTATTCCGCTGTGTATGATTGTGGTACTTTAACCCTGTTTAGCCTGTGTGCACTAGCGCGACTCTGGACTAGTGTAGAATACACAGAGGGTCCGGATTTGCAGATTCGAGGCCCGACAGAGGTGGTATCAGAGCATACTGACTGTAGGACTTGACCCTAGATAGACTGGCCGAGAAAGATAAAACTATTTTCTAAAAGATTAAAATTGTACAAGATTATGAATGAAATCTTGACTAATCTTTTTCTTCTTACTTCGTACCTATGCTGCAAGTTTCTGTTGTTACTTTATGATTGTAAAATCTAGGGCTAACGAGGTGTGTTTTGGCAGATGAGGATGATCCACACTTTTGGTGAGCGCACTGGAGGTTTCGCCGCTGAGCTGTGACGTATGCTGCAGTTGCTTGAGGGCTTCAATAGATCGGACCTCTGTGGTTCGGGCAGGACTGGATGTGGCATGGGATGTGAAGATCACGGTTTACGTTCGGGAAAGGGGGAGATCGAGTCGTCCTATCTACATCACCACCAGGAGATCTACGTTTGAGGCCAGGATCCAGGAGACCGCGCGTCTTGCAATGCAGCAGATCGCCCACACCTACTCCACAGAGTTAGTGGGCACCATCTTTCGTCATCATCCGCACCGGGACAACCGCTTTGACCGAGATCCGATCGAGGAGGAGGATGCTACGATCACCCACCTGGCGAGGTTCGTCATCGCTCAGGAGGAGTCCTTGGACGAGACAGTCCAGGAGCTGCAGAGGGCCCGTGACGAGGTCATAGAGGTCGAGACCAGTGCGGAGGTTCGAGAGTACTGCTCACTCCATCCAGAGGGTTTGTGGGCTGGAGGAGGCACTCAGATGCGCCCGAGCGAGCTGAGCTGGGCTGCACGACCCTGATCCCGAGGAGCCAGTGCAGGAGGCACTAGTGCAAGATGTGCCAGAGCCCCCGGCACAGGAGCAGGCAGCCCAGGGACCAGCAGAGTCGGTGGGGTCGTTTGTCTCACGCAGAGTGGGGCATCGAACCGGTTGCTCCTATGCGCAAACACTCCGCCGCAGTACCCACCGGGAGGACCACAGCTTGGGTGGCTCGATGATTGAGAGTTTTATTTTCTTTTCAGAGTCGACTCAAATGTTGAGTCAAGTATCGAGTCAGTTTTTATTAAGTCTGCCTTTAGAATGTTTGTTTGTGATGAACAATTGTTATGGATGTTTAATGTGTGCTAGATATGTGTCGCATTGCCGCAGGCACTTATGAGCGACCATATCCTTATAATAATAAAGTTGTGTGCTTCTGTTTGAGTCAAACATTTTCCCCTGCATTAGTATCTTGTGTACTTGTCTATTCTATTTCTTTCTTCCCTATAAACATTATTGTTCTTCAGATGGTGAACACACGTGGAAGCCGTGGAGCGGGAGGAAGCGGTTCACAATAGGGCGGAAACCAAGACAATGAACCAAATCCTCAACCAGCACCACCTGTTGATATGGGTAATCTAGGAGTTTTCTTGACCGCGCAAACTCAGCTGATGCAGACTATGATGCATCAGATGCAGAATCAAGCTGCATCCAACAACAATAATCAGGCCATGAATCATGGGCATCAATCTAGATTGTCGGACTTCATGAGGACCAGGCCTCCAACCTTCTCTGGAAATGTCAATCCTATTGAAGCGGATGACTGGCTACGGACGATTGAAAGGAAGCTGCACATATCCCAGTGTGCAGGCAATGAGAGAGTCTTGTATGCCTCTCATCAATTAGAAGGAACTGCCGCAGAGTGGTGGGAAAATTACTGTGCTTCCCATGAGCATCCTCAAGAGATCACCTGGGAGGAGTTTATTGTTGCTTTCCGCCAATATCATGTACCGGAGGGGATGATGGAGCTTAAGAAAGAGGAATTCAGGTCCTTGAAGCAGGGAGGCCAGTCAGTGGCTGACTACCTGAATAAATTCATTCAACTTGCACGCTATGCCCCGGAGGACGTAGCCATGGATAAATCTAGGCAGTCCCGATTCATGAAGGGACTAAACACTGGACTGCAGGTGGGATTGATCACCTATACATTCCCTGATTTCCAGGAACTAGTCAACAAGGCCCTAATCCTTGAGGACAAGCGGAAAGAGTTGGAGGACAACCGCAAGCGCCGTATGGCCCATCAAGGAAATCGTCAAGGGCAGCAGAGACCGAGAGTGGTATCTCAGCACTTCACCAGGTTTCAGCCCGAAAGCAGTACTAGAACACAATTACCTACACCACGACCTACTGGTCAGAATCCTCAGACACCAGCAAGAACAATTAACCAAGCTGGAGGAAACTCGCCATGGTTGGAAGACGCTGCTACAACTGCAACGAGATCGGACATTTTGCCAATGCTTGCCCCAAGAAAGGAGGAGTCACCCCTGTCCGTTTTAACTTGGGAAATACGCCAGCTAGAACTCCTGTTCAAGGAGGAAGCCGAGGACCTGTTCAAGCTGGAGGTACACCTCAATCAGTTGTGCGAGGAAGAGTCAACCACATCACGGCATATGAAGTCCAGAACGCCACGGACGTTGTACTGGGTAAGTTTTTAGTTAACTCAGTACCAGCTACAATTTTGTTCGATTCTGGAGCTTTACATTCATTTATTTCTCGAGTTTTTGTTGTGCAAAATGATTTGGATGTGGTCAAACTTAAGAGTACACTTATAGTCCAAACCCTTGGATCAGAACTCCGAGCTAAAGTAGGATGTTCCGGTGTAAAATTATTAATAAATAGAATAGAGTTCCTAGTGAACCTAATCATATTGGATACCCAGACTCTGGATGTTATTTTAGGAATGGATTGGTTATCCAAGCACAAGGCAGTGCTAGATTGTGGACGGAGAGTAGTAACAGTTGAGAGCACGGATGGTAGGAAGGTGGAGATTCAAGCAATTGCTGTTCGGGATGGTCAATAGTGTGAAGGCTGTTAATATGAAAGATGTTCCAGTAGTTAATGAGTATTCGGATGTATTCCCTGAAGTTTTACCTGGAATGCCACCAGATAGGGATATAGAGTTTGTAATTGAGTTAGTACCCGGGACAGCTCCAATAGCTAAGAGACCGTATACAATGTCCATCGAGGAGTTGGTAGAAATGAAGAAGCAAATTGAGGAATTATTGGAAAAGGGATTTATAAGACCTAGTTCATCACCGTGGGGAGCACCGGTGTTGTTTGTCAAGAAGAAAGATGGAAGTTTTAGAATGTGTATAGACTACCGTGCACTTAATGATGTGACGATAAAGAACAAGTATCCATTGCCTAGGATAGACGATCTTTTCGATCAGTTAAGAGGAGCAGGAGTCTTCTCTAAGATAGATCTTCGATCTAGATATCATCAATTAAAAATTCAGACCGAGGACATACCAAAGACAGCTTTCTCGTCAAGGTATCGGCATTACGAATTCACGGTCATGTCTTTTGGATTGACTAATGCCCCAGCTTATTTCATGAATATGATGAATAAAGTATTCATGGAATATTTGGACAAGTTTTTCATCGTTTTCATTGATGACATCCTAGTTTATTCCAAGACAGAAGAAGAGCACGCCAAACATCTAAGGATGGTGTTTGAAAAGTTAAGAGAAAACCAATTATATGCGAAATTTAGTAAATGTGACTTTTGGAAAAAGAAGGTAGAGTTTCTGGGTCATGTAATGACTGCCGAAGGAGTAGCTATTGACCCAAAGAAAGTAGAGACAGTGTTACATTGGGAGCAACCAAAGACAGTTACTCAGATTAGATGTTTTCTTGGTATGGTGGGATATTACCGCCGGTTCATTGAAGGTTTTTCATCAATTGCGAGACCTCTTACGCAATTGTTGAAAAAGGAGAAAAGTTTGTGTGGGCCTTGAGTGTGAAAGGAGTTTCGTGAATTAAAGGAGCGTCTAACTTCGCACTGCTTTGGTGTTGCCGAATGTTAAGGATAACTTTGATATATCTTGTGATGCATCGCGTCAAGGACTCAAATGCGTTCGATGCAAAAGCGGCAAAGTAGTGGCTTATCGTCAAGGCGATTAAGGCCACATGAGCGAATTACCCAACTCACGACCTAGAATTAACTGCTGTAGTGCATGCCCTTAAAATATGGCGCCACTATCTCATCGGAAACCGATGTGAAATATATACTGACCACAAAAGTCTAAAGTATATATTCACCCAATCAGACCTGAATATGAGACAAAGGAGATGGTTGGAATTAATCAAGGATTATAACATTGGAATTCACTATAATTCAGGGAAAGCAAATGTGGTGGCTGATGCCTTGAGTCGAAAAAGTTATAACATAAATATGTTGGTAGAAGATAGCCGGGCAGAATTGTGCAAGGATTTTCAAAGATTGAAATTGGAAGTCATTCCGGAAGGATTTTTAGCTACTTTGGAAGTAAAGCCGACCCTAGAAGAGCAGATCAGGGAAGGTCAAAAGGTTGATATAAGATTAATAAGATCAAATCCAAGATGGACGAAGGTCTAGCCAAGGACTTTAGAGTAGATGAGCAGGGTACCTTGTGGATGAAGAATAGAATCTGCGTACCTTATAAACCTGAATTGAAGTAGCTGATACTCGAGGAAGCACATGATTCCAAGTACTCAATTCATCCAGGAAGTGCTAATATGTATCAAGACTTGAAGAAAAGATTTTGGTGGCCGAACATGAAGAAAGAAGTAGCTGAGCATGTAGTGTTGTGTGATGTGTGCCAGAGAGACAAAGCAATGCATCAGAGACCAGCAGGACTACTGCAACCATTAAAAATACCAGAATGGAAGTGGAAGGAAATTGGGATGGATTTCATCACCAGTTTGCCAAGGACTCAAGGTGGATATGACTCCATATGGGTCATAATAGATCGTTTAACAAAGGTTGCGCATTTCATACCAGTAAAGACAACCTACTCAGGAGATAAGTTAGCAGAGTTGTACATGGCGAGGATTGTTTGCTTGTACGGAGTACCTAAGAAGATAGTATCGGATAAAGGTGCTCGATTTACCTCTAGATTTTGGAAAAAGTTACATACGACAATGGGCACTCGTTTGAATTTTAGTACGGCATATCATCCGCAAACGGATGGTCAGACTGAAAGAGTAAATCAGATACTCGAAGATATGTTAAGAGCTTGTGCACTGTCATATACTACATCGTGGGATAAATGTTTGCCATATGCGGAATTTAGCTACAACAATAGTTATCAAGCTAGTTTGAAGATGTCTCCATTTGAAGCTTTATGTGGTCGTTCATGTCGAACACCATTAAATTGGAACGAGATGAGAGAACGTCACGTTTTTGGACCAGACATACTCTCAGATGCAGAGGAAAAGATTGCTTTGATTAGAGAAAGAATGAAGATAGCACAATCAAGGCAAAAGAGTTATGCTAATAACTAACGCCGCGAGTTGAGTTTTGAGCTAGAAGATTTTGTTTATCTCAAGGTCACGCCACTCAAAGGAGTTAAAAGGTTCCATGCCAAAGGAAAACTTGCCCCAAGATACGTAGGTCCATTCAAGATTTTGAGCCGCAAAGGTGAAGTTGCATACCAGTTAGAATTGCCGTAATCTTTGGCAGGAGTGCACGACGTATTCCATGTGTCCCAATTCAAGAAGTGCCTTCGAGTGCCAACAGAGCAGACAATCTTGGAAGAGATAGAATTACAAGAAGATCTGACTTAAAAGGAATACCCAATCAAGATCTTGCACACAGCTGAACGAGAAACTAGGAATAAAATAATTCGCTTCTGCAGAGTTCAATGGAGCAACCACTCTGAGAACGAAGCAACATGGGAGCGTGAAAAAGATCTGAAGAAGGAATTTCCCAACCTTTTTCTTTAGCCAGCCCTGAATCTTGGGGATGAGATTCTGTTAAGGGGGAGGGGTTTGTAACATCCCAAAATTTAGCCATTTAAATTTCATAAGTTTTATGAATTTTTGGAATTTATTTTGGATTTAATTGGAATTTTGGAAATTAATTAAATAATGAATAATTTTTGCAAAATATAAATGAAAATATTTTATTTGAGTCAAAAATGTTCTAAAATATTTTCTGGAATTTTTCTAGAATTTTTCTGATATTTTAAATGCCTCAAATGAATTAAATGAATTTCTAGAATTATTTTTATCTGAAAACCCGAGAAAAGGTCATGAACAGTAATGGGGCCCATTACTATGCGCATCGCCAGCCCAAAACCGAGGAAACCTAAACGCGTTAAATCGTGGCCGTTCGATTTGGATCGGGTGGCTTAGATGAGACCACGTCGCACACATTTCGGAGTACGTCGATTAATTGCCGTGTGGACGGAGGAGATCAGGCCACGTCGCCTCGTCTTCGGTTTTTGGAAGCACCGCCGCTGTGCGTTACCGCCGTAGAAACCGCTCTCCATTAACGCCGGCATGTTAATTCTTTTGCTTCATCAATCGGTGCATTGTATAAATCACTTCCTTCCGCACATTTTGAGACCTTTCACGCATCCCGAGACTCACCGTAGTGCCCTCACAAGCTCGCCGTAGTTTCGAGGCACTTCCATCGCGTTTGCGCCGCCGCCGGTTACTCTCCGCCCCACTTGTGGTGACCGTCGAGTTCCTTGCGTCGAGCCGCATCCAAGGAGTCATCTCGTGTCATCGGAGGAACACCTGAACGCCGTCGCTGCCATCGTCTTCCTCATCTCCGGCAAGGACCGCGCCGCCAAGCCATCATCGCTTCTTCGAGCCCTGCCTGCCGTTAGATCCTCGTTCAACGCCCAAGATTCGTCCACGTCGTCACGGTAACAGTAAACCCCATCTTCATTTTCCAGCTATTAGATCTTGATCGCGTGATTCTTGTTTAGCCGCGCATAGTCTAGTTAACCATAGCCGTTGGATTTGTGTTGATAGCATAAGATTGAATCAATCCGGACCATTGGATCTTAGATGTGCGGTGTCGATGCATCCATGTGTCACGCACCGGGGTAGCCACGTAGAGGCTTACTATGCGTAAGATCAATTCAATCCGAGCCGTCCAAATTTGAGTGAACGGTAGAGATCACGCCGCGTGCCGGGCCAATCCCGGTTGACGCATGTCACGTGAGAACCAAGGAGTCGGCGCAGCCGTCTCTGGCGACGTCATCTAATTTAATTTTAGCCGTTCGATTTAGATCCAGTGGTTGCGGTGAAGCCACATGTCAGCTCCGGGTAAACCAGAGCCGAAGCGTTGTAGCAATCTCAGCCGTTCGTTTCAAATCGAACGATCGAGATTAGATCAAGCTTCGGTTGATAGTTTTGCACCGCGTGAACCCACATGTCAGTCGTGGTACTGTGGGTGCTGACATCATCCGTGACGTCATCAGTGAAGTCATCCGTGACGTCAGCAGTGGGGTCCACATGTCAGTGAGTGTACTGTTCCGTAGACCGAGTTCACGGTAGACTAACCCGAGCGGTAGACCGAGTCTATGAACCGGCTGACGTCATGCTTGCGCAATAATTTGATTTTTCTTTAGAAAAATAATTTGGTGGAAATACAATTCGGTGCTGATGTCATGCTGACGTCATATTTCCGAATATCCCGTATAGAAATAAATGAAGAAATTCGGTTTATTCTTTTTAATTGGTTTTTAAACTTCAAATGACCATAACTTTTGCGTTTCAACTCCGATTTGAGTGATTCCAATTTCTAAAAATTTGTAAAATCAAGATCTATTTATTGGTGAATTTTATGGAATTTTTAGAGTTGACTTTGCTCTCTGTAAATTGTATTTATTGTGTGTATATATGGTTTGAGTAGACGTTGATTTGCCGGAGAGCTTTGAGGGGGAATTTCCAGCACAAGATCAAGCTCCGGGTCAGGACCAGCCACTAATTGAAGGCAAGTTATGTTTTGACCATTTTCCTCCTAAGTTTTGAAAATATATTTGGATTCAAACTATGCATGCTAATTTAGTTAAAAATGGATTTAAATAATTTGGGTGCATTAGTTAAATCAACCTATTTGTTATTGCCACCTTGTCACTAGTATTTGTATGCCATGATTTCATTTGATGCCCTAAGTTTGGTATTATTAGTTGGATGTTAATATTGTGCCAACACGGGAGGCTAGACCATGAATAGCTGCTTAGCCTTGCATATATCGTGAATAATCTTCTTGAATACAAAAGCTACATTGACTAAAGGAATAGTGAATGCATTTTGATAAAAGGTGGAATGTTGTTGGTAATGATATTGGAATGTAGAGACCTGTGTGGTTCTACACGAAGGATGATTATAGGCATGTGTTGCACCGTTAAACCACTTGGGGTGGGAATTGATTTAGACTGAGGCAAGTGGACCGAGGTTTTGTGCCAGGTGGGCCTTCGTGGCAATTGGGAGGGTTGACTGTTGTGAGGGTTGTGTGCCAATTTTGAGAGAAGGATGTCTTGCCTTGGTCAGTTAAGGACTTCACCTTGCAAGCCTTTGACCTGAGTCACTCGTACAACCACATGTCTGAATGGGAAGACCTAGTTTAGTAGGATTCTGATATCTCACCTTTGATACCTCGGGGTGGCGATTACGGGGTAATGCAGTATGGGGGAGATGCACGTGCTACGGCTTGGTACCCTATCCAACGGTGTTAAACTTGCCCTATACTTGACTCTAAGTGAGGGAAGTGATAGTGAAGGCAATCCGGAGAGGTTCCTAGGTTGAGCAAGAAGTCTCTGAAAAGCTTTGTTACGGTCAATTGCCTTTCTGGCGAACGACTATATCTTGTGGGTAAAGTGTACAACCTCTACAGAGTGTAAAAACTATTCGAATAGCCGAGTCCACGGAACTGGACAATGCTCGGAGATTATAGTCAAGGGGTAGAGTTTTGAAAATAAAATGGGATGGAAGGTTGTGTGCCAAGGTTAATGGTGAAAGTTGATTAAGGATTGTGTGTCCAAAATTTTGTGGAAAACAATTGAGAAACTTATTATATTATTAAGGTTTTACTGCTTTATATCTAAGTAAATAGTAAATTAAAATATTGATGCAAAGCAAAATAACCAATTGAGCCATTCCTTTGTAACAAGCCATGCATGTAGTAATAGAACTGCATTCTGTGCATGACTTGTTGAGTACGGTGTGTACTCACCCTTGCGGACAACAATTTACCAGAGGAGGAGTCTACACCTGTATGGGAGGAGGAGATTGTTGATGAGCTAGGGAACTAGAGAGCAAGCCTCATCAGGGTGCCTGTGGAAGGAGATGGACCATCTCGAAGCTTTATTTTCCACTGTTGAACTCTTATTACTCTGATTACTGTAAGCCCTGCGTGGCAAACTATTGTAAGGAGACCATAAGGTCGTACAATTCGTTTATATACTTGTTTGAAGTACTTTATTATTATTCCGCAATGTTTGATTGTGGTACTTTAACCCTGTTTAGCCTGTGTGCACTAGCGCGACCCTGGACTAGTGCAGAATTCACAGATGGTCCGGATTTGCAGATTCGGGCCCAACAAGTTCCTACGAAACTTGAAGATCGGGGTGGTCAAAACTCGTCTAGTTGTGTGCGTCTTTGCAGGGCGAGCATCTTTGGCTTGCTTAGTGCTATCAACCACCGCAAAAGCGGGAAGAGGAGCCATTCCCATGGCACGACTTTCGAGTCGATGGTGCATGAGGCATTTGGGTGCAAACTTCTATAAGCAATTCAGGAACAAGCAACTGATGAACATGTTCAAAAGACTATGTAACCACAACCAGGAGAGCAAGTTTCGAACTCTGTGGACAAATCTTGATGACCTGACAAGGAAACACAAGGAGCAGATGAACAACAGTAGTGCCAGTGGAACACAGGAGTAGGCGAAGCGTCTTTTCCCCCTGCCAACAGAGGATGAGGCGACTAACCGTCGTCGGAGGCAAATGCCAATAAAATGTTTCTCGGACTGCATCAAGCACGAACCGAAAGAGAAGCGGTCACTGTTATATGACACACGTCGTGCCAGATACGGTGTGATGTCCACTAACTTTGCAGAAGTTTACAACTGAGTAATGCGAGGGATGAGGTGTCTTCCGTTGGTAGGAATTGTCGAGGGAGTGCTGAGGGGTACAACCAAGTACTTTGTGGACAAGCATGCAGCTGCTGACATAGTAATGAGAGATGAGAAGTTCTTGTACTCTTCGATGATCACTAAATACATGGATGAGAGGAGTCAAAAGGCGGCCAAACATAGAGATATCAAAGTTGGTGCATGGACATTGCGCTTCGAGGTGATCCGCGGCGATAAAGGAAGGCGTGGAACCAACGGAGGTTGTCACCAGAGTGCATCTTCTGAGGTTGAGTGCAAATGCTCGTGCAACAAGCCATACCTTTTGCATAGGCCATGTTCTCATGTCATAGCCGCATGTGCTTTATTTAGAATGCAACCTGGCACATACCTATCTGAATATTTTATGAAGGAAAGGGTGATGGCAACTTGGAGCGAGGAGCTTTATGGTTATGGGGTTGTGGGTTCTTTCACCACAACTCCTAGTGTTGATGAAAGGTTCTGGGTCCCTGATTTTGATGCGAGAAGAGGGAAAGCAGGGTGTCAAAAAACAAGGCGTATAAGAAATGACATGGATGAGTCAGAAGCTGGCAAACACGTGAAGAAATACTCATTGTGCAACCAACGAGGACATACGTTCAAGAACTGCAAAGCACAAAACGAAGAAGACAAAGAAGGAGATGGTCACCCGACGGTGGGGGAAAGATCGTCCTCTGCGAGGACTGCTGCACGACGCCATCGCACCAGATGACAAGCAATTTGCATTATCATATGTCATATATAAAATTTATATTTCATCGATGTAACGTGTGTTATATGAACTCTGTTTTGTACCTAGCTGTTGCGAGTGTTGTGTCTTGACAAATTGTTGGAACTATTTTGATATATTGTAATGAGCTTTTTCGTTTTTTATGTGCGTATTTGTTTCAATATATTGTTGTGATCCTTGTGTAGTTTTACGTACTCTTTTGTTTACATATGTGTTTCAGTTCTAACTTTCATTTTTGTAATTTGCGGTATGGCTCACCAAAGATGGAGATGACGAGTGGCCATTTGAGTTCTTTGGACGGTCATCGATCGTAGTCCTTGTGCCCGCCCGCCACAGCCTGTCCCGGAGGAGGGAGGGACCTCATGCGGTGGCGTCCTTCAACCTAGGCGGCCAAGAGCACTCACGGGCCTTCGATCCCGTTGGATCCCAGGTAACATATCGATGTTAAATTAGTAAACATGTTTGTTCTAGCACCATGACTAGTGCAAGACTTGATATTAATTACATGTTTACATTTCTTAGGCTTGAGCTTGGGGTTGCTGCCCCTCACGCGGATGGTGGAGTTCTTGGGACACGGTTCCCATCTGACCGATCGTGATCACCACTCTGGTGGATCGGTGGAGGCCGGAGACGCACACCTTCCATCTCCTGTCGGGAGATGACGATCACTACGGGGCGTCTCCTACCTCCTCGGCCTCCCGATCGCCGATCCACAGAGATGAGGTGGGTCATCACACCATGTCTGGGCGCCACCACCAACGTAGCCTACTCGGCCGAGTACACGACGCCTCGGCTAGGCCGTGAGGGTCCACCATGCTTGGCGCGCAATTGGCGTACTCATGGGGCCAAGTTCGGAGGAGGAGGCCTCCCCAAAAGCGGGGCCGACAGTAGTTTCTTTTGATTTTTATTATTGGTAGTATATTATGTACTTAGTTAATCATTTAAAATATGTTGTACAAACAATTGCATTTGCATTCTTTGTAATTTTAATCTTATGTATAGTTAATCCTTTCATCAGCTTTGTCACACACCTAGTAGCTTTGTCAGACTAAAACGACAACACTCTGCACCACGCTTTTTGGGCTGAAACGACAACACGCTGCACCATGCTTTTCATACTGAAACGACAACACGCTGCACCCTGCTTTTCAGACGAAAACGACAACACGCTGCACCCCACTTTTCAGACTAAGTGGCCATGATTTTTGCGGTTTCGTGGTCGTGAGTGCCTTTGTCGATTTTTGGAACTTCGTGCCAGGGCAATGCCCAGCTAGGTCGCCCGTAGATAAGTGGTAGCCCACGTTGCGTAGAGCACTCGTGACTTTTTTTGTAATTTTTGGGCTGTATCCGATGGGCCCTGCGAGGCTACGAAAACCCCAAAGTGGCCACGATTTTCACAGTTTCGTGGCCGCGAGTGCCTTTTCCGATTTTTGCAACTTTGTGCCGGGGCAATGCCTAGCCAGGTTGCCCATTGATAAGTGTTGCCCACGTTACGTAGATCGCTCATGATTTTTTTTCGTAATTTTTGGATCGTATCCAGTGGGCCCCGCGAGGCAAGGAAAACCCCTAAGTGGCCATGATTTTCGCGGTTTAGTTGTCGCGAGTGCCTTTTCACATTTTCGCAACTTCGTGCTGGGGCAATGCCTGCCCAGGTCGCCCGTAGATAAGTGGTAGTCCACGTTGTGTAGATCACTCATGATTTTTTGTAATTTTTGGGCAGTATCCGGTGGGCCCCGTGAGGCTACGAAAACCCCTAAGTGGCCACAATTTTCGTGGTTTCATGGCCGTGAGTGCCTTTTCTGATTTTCGCAACCGTCTTTGGGGCAATGCTCGCCAGGTCGCCCTTAGATAAGTGCTGCCCGCGTTCGTAGATCGCTCGTGATTTTTTAAGTAATTTTTGGGCGTATCCGGTGGGCCCGAGGCAAGGAAAACCCTAAGTGGCCACGATTTCTCGGATAAGTTTACTGCGGAAAATAAAGTAGACAACACTCTTCATTAAGACATAAAACTAGGATGCGAAAATAATGGTTACAACTTAACGTCTACTGAGTGGATCGAGGCCACTTCCCCTTTGCCCATGCCTCCGTTGGGGCTTCTCTGGCACGACGTGATCTCTCTCGTTTCCTCTCTCTCGGCCTCCTTCTCCTCCACTTTCTTTCGATGTGCCTCCTCGCGTGCGACGTCACACTACGCTTAAAGCTGCCGCCTGAACTCCTCTTGCCGGTTAGCTTCATCAAGTAGCCTTTGGTCCTCGGGGTTGCTCTCCATGTCATACCACTTCTCAAATTCACACAGTGGTGGAGGCGATTACATGAAACATAAATTAGCAATGTTTCATTTACAAATATTACGAAACAAATATGATTGTTACCAGGTTAGCGATTCTTGGACTCTTCTCCGTGAGTCGAATTAAGTGATTGCGGCACATCAATACCTCCTCTTCCAAGTTGGAATTTCCCAGAATAGACAAGCTGCAAGCATCTCCGCCACGAGGCACATCGGTGGGACAACTCCGAAAGGTACGAAGAGGTCTGATGCCTTGATGTTGCACGGCCACTCAAAGCACCTCCCTCTTCTTTCGCCTTCCCTTTCCTTTCCACTCGCACACTTGGCATTTTTCCTCTTCTCCTTCGTTTCTCTCTTTTTTTCTTCCTTCCTTCCTCTCTCTCTTTCTACTCTTCTTTGGCTGGATGATTGAAGAATGGGATGATTGAACACACTGCCGCATGATTGCTTAAATAGAGGAAGAAATCTGTTGTCGCCATATGGTTGGGCGACAGGGGTGCGCGCTCTGTCGCCCAACCATTCATCGATTATTCCTGTCACCATTTCATCGGGCTGACAGGCTCTGTCGCCATTTCATCGGGCGGCAGGAGGCAGAGAGTGACGTAGCCTCCTGTCGCCCGTTTATTTTTCTATTTAGGCCCCTTTCACCCATCCAACGGGCGACATGGGTATATTTATGTAATTTTTTTCTGTGGTATATTTTTGAAATTTTGAATAAAAAATGTATTATTTAAAAAAAATTCTTAGGCTGTAGCACTCAACTGCCTCATGGCATTCCAGAGTACTGAACATGGTGGACCATTGTTTGCTTTGCATACCGGAATATTTCATGTTTGGTTTTTCAATAATCTTTGCCGGTTTTACTATTTTATCACTATCACAGTATCACTTGCCTTGATCGGAAGGCACCTGGCAAGTGGCTAATTGGCTTCCACTTTGCTGCAGGCGAGGAAACTCTCACCTGCTCACTTCGGAGGCTTACCTGACCATTTGTTTTCAGATAAATATGTTGTAAAACGTTATCGTTCACCCACAATCAATCACAGAATTCATCATCGTAATCACAAGATCAAGAACGAAGGAACGCGCAATATTGGGGTGGAATTCTCTCTCGCTTTATTGATTGATTGAATATAATGGGGGATGCCCAATATATATAGGAGGGAGAAAGGAGTTCGGATTCGCCCACACAAATAAAAATAGAGTACAAACCAAATACAGTTAGGATTCTTATCTCATAACACTCCCCCTTGGGCGAATACCGTGTAATGCATATGTCTCATTAAAAACTCAGCTCAAAAACCCAGTGGGAAAAAGGAGATGGAGAAAAGAGTACATTGCACCCGCATTCTATGTTGCACTAGTTGCCTCATTAAAACCTTCATGTGAAAAAACTTCAGGAAAACTCACAAAGGGAAAAGAGTACAACTTATAATCTTCAGGATTTATATTAGGATCTTCAGTATCACAATAAGGTTTATGGTTCAAGGGTTTTCTCCCTATGAACTTTGCATCTCTCTAAGTCTTCATATTCCAATGCCTTTAACACATCTTTGAAATGTGGATTTAGGCAAGGACTTAGTGAATAAATCTGCAAAATTTTCACATGACTTAGTTTGCAAGATCTTTCTCTCACCACTCTTCTGGAGTTCATGAGGATAGAATAACTTAGGAGCAATATGCTTCGTGATGTTGCTCTTCACATAACCTAATTGCATTTGTGCAACACAAGTAACATTATCTTCAAGATAATTGTGGGGGGGGTATCGATGGTGTTAAGGTCACAAGACTTCTGGATGTGGTTAATTACACATCGTAGCCAAACAGATCCTCGTGAGGCTTTATACAGAACTATGATCTCTGAGTGGTTGGTAGAAGTAACTACCAAGGTCTGCATATAAGATCGCCAAGAAAACGGCTGCACCACCGCAGAGAAACATAAAACCAGTCTGAGATTGGGCTCTATAGGGATCAAACAGATAGCCAGCATCCGTATATCCCACCATGGTTAAGTCTTGGTTCTTCTGGAAAAACAATCCAAGACTTGAGTACCTTGGAGGTATCCGAGTAAAGTCTTGACACTAGCCCAATGTCTTCTGGTTGGGGCTGAATTGTATCGTGCTAGCAAATTCACTGCGAATGCAATATCAGACCTTGTGCAATTCGCAAGATACATGAGTGCTCCGATAGCACTTAAATATGGGACTTCCGGATCTAAGACTTCCTCATTTTCCATCCTCGGTCTGAAAGGGTCTTTATCCATTTCAAGGGATTTTACGACCATGGGGGTTTTCAAAGGATGCGATTTATCCATATTAAATCTCTTCAATACCTTCCAGGTATAGGAAAGACTGGTGAACAAGAATTCCTTTCGAGAAATGCTCTAGCTGCAGGCCTAAGCAAAATTTGGATTTACCCAAATATTTCATCTCAAAACTCCGTCACGATGTAAGTACTTGCTTCCTCTATTTTCTCTATGGTTTTGATGATATTCAGACCATTGATATATACTGAGATGATACAGAATTCATTCTGAGATTTCTTTATGAACACACAGGGACAATCATCATTATTTGAGTATCCCTTCTTCAGGAGGAATTCACTGAGCCGGTTATACCACATTCTTCCCGACTGTTTTAATTTGTATAGCGATCTCTTCAGTTTGACACTATACATGTTGCGATTATTAGGATCCGAGACCTTGACTCCTTCAGGGGCTCTCATATAAGTATCCGAATCCAGTGACCTATATAAATATGCGGTCACTACATCCATCAACTGCATTTTTAGATTTAAGCTAGCTGCCATTGATGTTAAATATCGGAACGTTATTCCACTCATTACAGGAGAATAGGTTTCATCGTAATCGATGCCGGGTCTCTACGTGAACCCTTGTGCTACAAGCCCCACTTTTATATCTCACCACCTAGGTATTTTCATTTTTCTTCTGGATGAAAAACCCATTTGATCCTTCAGGGAATACTTTAGGAGACGTTCGGTCAACAGGACCAAAAATTTTTCTCTTATTAAGCGAGCGTTGCCTCAATTGTTTTTTTTTTGTTTAACCCTATTTGAGCGCTTCTGGTACTTTGCCACGGACTTTGGTTCTGGATCTTCCTTTTAGCTATTTTAGAGGCAAATATAAGCCAACAATTGTAGTCTTTCTTTTATTCATTTCTCCTACATCACTTCAGGGATATATCTATATTAATTTCTTCCAGCTCCTCGTGATTTCCCATAATGATGGAGTCTAGGTGTTCCGACTTCCCAGTGTGGAATTGTGCGCGCAAATATACGTTGCAGTTATCTTCTTCAGGATGGATCATTTCAGGGATGTTACCATCTCCAGGATGGCTCGCTTCAGGGATTTTCTCAACATCAAGTTGAGCTTCTTCTACTATCACAGGTAGTGTTCTCATTTGTTCGGTTCTCTACTTCTGTAGATGTCTCCGCGGAATTGAGTCCCATGCACCTGGAGGCCTCCCCCTCTTCTTATCATGAGGGTCAAGAGTGGGTTCAATATCCTTCTAGGTTTTTTTCACTCTTTCAGGTGCATATACTGCAGGTATGTGAGATCTTTCACTCCCTTATGACCAGTGAAGGGATTTGGCAGATTATTAGCTTATTTATTGCAGATTTATTATCCTTCGAACTTCAAGTTCAGTCTCTCTAGTGCGTGGATCTAAGGACTCGGCATTCTCTAATGTGGTACTTATCTCCCCCTAATGCCGAAAAATATCCTTAGTACAATCAGCGTACTGAGTCATGTACAGATCCCTTGTCATAGGCTCTAGGTATTTTAATACATGAGGGAGATTCATAACCTACATAGATCCTCAACTTCTGGTGAGGTCCTATGGTTGTACGTTGAGGTGGAGGGATTGGCTTGTATACAGCACAGCTAGGTTTTCGCAGATGGGAAATGCTTAATTCTTTTTCATGCACTATCTGCAACAGGGAAATTTTGTGATGTGCAGTTGGACTAAGTTGAATTATTACCGTAGTATGCAGTACTGCATAGCCCCAACAACTGGTGGGAAGCCAACTATTCTGCAAGAGTGGCGAAGCAATATAATAAGTTTTGTTATTTTAATGTAATGACTCTGCAAGGCCATTTTGAGAGCGGATATTAGGTATGAGATGCTCTACATTAATTCTCGGAGCCATATAATAGTCATTAAATGCTTTGAGATAAGCTCACCAGCATTGCCCATTCAAATGGACTTGATCCTTTCTTCTAAAAAGTAGGCTCTTAACTTAATAATTTGGGCAATTAATTTTGGTAGAAACATGGTACCTAGTAGATAAGAGACCTATATAGGACCATCTAGTAGAAGTATCTATTAGTACCATAAAATATCTGAAGGGGCCCAACAGGGGCTAAACAGGTCCACAGATATCACTTTGAATTTTTTCCAGGAAATTTAGTGATTCTTCCCTAACTTTTTAGGTAAGAAGATCTAAGTCTGAGCTTTCCTTTAGCGCAACCAGGGCATAAGAAAATTTTAGGTCTAGAAAAGTCTTTACGCTATGGCCAGCAGAATTATAATTATTCTTCTCATAATATTCAACTCAAGATATCCCAGTCGATCTACTAGATCTTTAAATATTTCTGGGTTTTCATCGCAACACAAAATTCAGGTTTTATATGTGCATAGTATAACCCAGAGGAGAATGAATGAAGCTTTTTAATCACACGTTAATTATACCCATTAAATTTTGTCATGAGTAGGTATTCTGTACCATTCTCATTCTTTGTCTCCATATGGAAATGGTTCAGACCAATTTCTTTAAAACAAGGGAGTACGACTGGACTTAGAGTATAATATGGCATTCTTCTAGTGCCAACTATGAGAGTATCGCTTCTGGCGATAGTCATAATAATTTCAATTCACTTAGTGTGGCACAATTGTCTTCTAGACAGATTTTCTCCTCCGCTATCGAATTATACTTTGTTCTATATTAGAAGTATGATTTATCAATCAAACAATTGTTACACTAGGAACAAATTGTAGAATATAGAACAAGCATAGCATAATTAAACAAATTTCTGGGAAATATCAATTTATTCAATTTTAAATGATAATTGCTCAACAGGAGAGTAGACCAAATGTTCATTCAGGAACTAGGCTAAACTGATAAGAAGACTTATAAGGAATATGTGATATTGATTGGCAAAGATAAGGAATACTTAAGAGACTAATCCAGGTTTCCATCTGAGACATATATGTCCTTCTGGGATTCCTCAAACTTTATAATTTCAACAACCATATTATCACACTTTCCAGCACTCGTGTCAACAACAGGTTGAACGGTGAAATATGATTCAACATTATTTACCTCGGGTCTTATTGATTTTCCCAGTGGATTTTGAGTAAAGGTCTTCCACATGCTTCGGGATGCAATAGTTGCATGACCAATAGTCAATGCATTCATACCTAAAACAGGGTTTTGAAGCCTTACTTCTGGAAGTCCCTAACCCTTTACCTATACTTTTCCACTATGAATTGTCTCTTCCCCTTATCCCCTCTATTCCATTAGCCCTTTCTGCGACCACGACTATTGCTAGCCTGCTAATCATTAGCATGTGCTTCCGGCACTGCAAGACTTCCATTAGGAAGTACGTGATGATTCTTCACTAGGAGTTCATCATGTTTTTCTGCTTCTAGCAAATGCAAATAAGCTCAAAGTACTTCTGGTACTGAGCATGGTGATACTATTACAGCAGTATCCTCATATTGGGGTGACAGGTGCCTATCCTGAAAGCACAGGAGGATCAATGTGCATTGAGCTTCTGGCAACAAAATGGATCTTTATTGGTTATATATTTTTCCTTCAGGGAATTCAAAAGTACTGGCTGGTCATCTTCCATCAACTATTTGGCCTTCAGGTCCATATAGAGATGGTATCTCAGGAGGTGCAACACTGTATATCTAGTGACTTTTGGGAAGAGTAGGGGTACCAGCTTCAGGCTGGGAAAACAGTAGCTCCAAAAGATCGAGCTATCAGATTAATCTTAGTATTCATAGCCCGGGTAAGGAAATTGATGCCATTCAAGGCAAGCTTGATAAGTTCCCTCTTTGCGATGTCCAACACATCCTATTTCTATTTATGCAAAATGATTTTTACTACTAGAAAAATCATTATATTGCGTACTCACTCTTCAATCAATAAATCTTGGTCTATATCTATTCAGTAGATGATTATCTAAAATTTTCCAGAATTTTCCTAGCAATTTCCATAGTTTTTAGCTAATTATTCGGTAATTTTCAGAATTACCAATTAACAAAAAAATAACTTAAATATGAAATAATCATGGCATAATACTAAGAAAATTAATTCAGAGACATTAAAAACATACTATGCAATATGAAATTTTTCAGAATTTTTTAGCATTTTTCATGTTTTCTGTTAATCGCCCAGTAATTTTCAAGATTACTGAATAACAGGAAATAATATGTCCAGCATATATAAACATGAAAAACATGCTAAGAAATTTAATCTAGCAACATGACATAGAGCAATGGGTCATACATATTTTTCATAATTTTCTACAATTTTATATTAATTACTAGCAATTTTCATAATTACTCAAGTAATAGAGAATAAAATTTAGCACATATAATAATTCTAGAAAAATAACCCAAAATATGGAACTTTCAAAGTGTGCTAAAAGTCAATTTTACCAATTGTATGGAAGTCCATACACCTAGAAAAACTAATTTCTAGAATTTATTATCGATTTTTAGATTTTATTTAACTAATTCCAAAATCCCTTTTTTTAGAAATAATGAGCCAGTGGGTAGGCTCGGTCCATTGGGCTGCACGGCCCAAAACCGTTGATTAGAAGGGCGAACCCTAGCTGCCCCAATTCCTCATTCGGGAGGGTGATGTTTCATCAATTTCTGGCAGGCGAGAGGCCGCCTCCTCGACTTCCAGTAGCCACGAACGATGGCGGCGAAGTGGCCAAATGCCGGCGTGAGCTGCAGGCTCGATTTTCGGCGGCGCACACAAAACACTACAGGCACGGGCGCAAATGGTTCTAGCGTTGAAGCCGAAACGGCACAGGTGGCGCGGTCGAGGCAACAAAGAAGTCTGTCGTTGAGGCGGCCGTGGTCGGCGCGATGAGGCCACCGGTACTCTTGGCGACATGGCGGCCACACTCGGGAAACAAGCCTCGGGCTCAGCGGCGGTGGCGGGGCGAAGCGAGCGGGTGGCAGCCGAGCGCGATACAAGGCAGTGGGCTCCATGGCGGTTCGGAAGAAGCGCGGTGAAAGCCGGCAAGTTCGGCGGCCGTCTTGAATGCAAACTTCGCTTGGTGAAAAGCGGCGCAAGGTGAGGTGGCGTCGGCGGCGTTGCACGTTTGAGCGAGGGCAGCAGGTTCGCCTCGGCCTCGGCGGCGCAGCATCGCTTCGGCGGGATCAATGGTGAAACGAGATGTGCCAAGGCAGGCGGTGCCACGCCGGGTGGCATGGCATGGCTCTTGGGCGGTGCGGCCGAGGCTTGCTTGGCGGCGGGCTTGGCGCTTGGGTGGCCTAATAGAGATGGTGGGAGGCGGCGGCGCCGTGGCGTCAGCACGATGAGGACATCACTCCTATGCATCGCCGAGACTCCTCCGGTTGTGATGCAAGGACCCATCACAAAACACGAGCACGGCAATTGAATCAACAGGTGAGCTCGTTCCTAAGTGCTGTGTATATACTTGTGAGGATGGTATGCTACCTAATGATATTATTGATTATATTGTACTTAGGAACTTTGGAGAGGATCATGAAGGCCTTGGGAACCAGCAAGGGCCAGGAGGGAGGCAAGGAGGGCGTCCAAGTCAAGTTGGAGTCCCAATTCTTCTCGGAGTCGGAGTCCCAATTCATCTCGGAGTCGACTACCTCGGCCACCAGGAGCAGTGTTCACTAAAATTGTCGCCCAGACCACAAACGGACTCCGATTTCAATGATCCACATATGTATCAAAAGCTAAGGAGACAACATTTCCAATGGAACCAGTTTCAGGTCAATTGGACTTCGGAGTCAATGGGAATATGCAAAACAATCCAGAATACTTTTTCAGTCCGAGTTCGAGTCCAGTTCGGCCTCAGCAACAGCACTGACTTTAAAGTGCCATAACTTTTGATTCCGGAGGGCTCTGGAGACCCATGAGTACACGTTTGAAATATCTCAGAGTCTACTTTCCAAAGGATCTGGCCTCACCTCAAAATTCCTTCAGATGCGTCCGAAAACTGTCAAAAACCAAACGTTGCTTTTTCAGTCCGAATCAAACTCTAGTCAAAGTAGGCTTGGTGTTTTCAATTTGAGTTGTATTAGATCTCCAATGCTATGGACGACTCCCTCCTGCTCCCCTAGTATAAATAACCACCCAAACCCTCATCTAGGACTTGGGTTTTGCTTAGATCAATTCTGTCTTTGAGCAGTGTCGCCGTTCATCGGTTTGTGGAACCCCAACTTCGTGTGCTTAATATAATTCGCAATTTCAGATTGCTTCTTCTACGTTCTTGCTTGTGTTCTCGATTAGCATGCAGGATAAGCCTTCTTGGTGAGGTCAACCGTGTTTGTGCAAGGTTGATAACCAACGAGCCGTGGTGTAGCGATTCTTTGGGTTGGATCGGTTCGATCGGAAGCGGATCGTCAACGTCGAGTCTCCACCAATCGACTTACCTCTACCTGTCGGAAGATCGGGCCACCGTGCGCGTCAAGCGCAGGAAAACCTTGGGCATAGAGTGCGGGCGAGACGAAGCAGCTGCAGCCTCCGATGGCTTGGCAGAGCATGTAGGGCTTGTTGTAGGAAGATCGCGTGACGTACGATGAACTCGATGCCGTGTCGATTGATACTGGTAGACGATACGGTGTAGATGATCATGACCGTCTACACGTAGAACGATCGCGTGTTCATCCATATATGCAATTCTATAGATTGATCTCTCGTATAAGTGGCATGCAAAATAAACATAGATCAATTTATGATTAGTATCAAGAAAACAAGATTGATCTGCTGCAAAGAATATGAATTGACAAATACTGGCTTTAGCCTTGTAGAGCTTTGTGCTGATAACGTGTTGTAAAACATCGTCGTTCACCCACGATCAATCACAGATTTCCTCGCCGCAATCACAAGATCAAGAACGAAGGAACACTCAATATGGAGGTGGAATTCTTTCTCGCTTTATTGATTGATTGAATACAATGGGGGATGCCCAATATATATAGGAGGGAGAGAGGAGTTCGGATTCGCCTACATAAATAAGAGATAGAGTCTGAACCGAATACGATTAGGTTTCTTATCTCATAACAAAATACAGTTTTTCATGCAATTTTTGGGTGCAGTACAATTATAGAAGTAAATAGCCTAGCATTCATGTCTATGGTGGCAAAACTAGAAAATTTTTATTAGGGGTGCACATTTTTTTTTGAAAAAGGAAGCATTTTATTAATCTCAAGAAACTTACATCGATACAATACAAGTCCTCGAAATTACTTCTGGCCTCTGCTTACCAAGCACACAGCCAAAAAAGAATGAAAAGAAAGAAAGGAAAAACTCACACACTAGTGACTAGCAATCCGAAGACTAGACCGCCACCCATGTGCCCGGGAATAGAAGTCCATAGCCACCCGAACAAAACAATGAGTAGCCTCCACCAAAGTAGTTCGCGTCTCCACCTTCTGCAACACAGCCCACATACGGAGCCTGTGGGTAGTAGAAAAAATAACCTGCAATGGAGAAGAAATATTTTTCTTTTGAAATACTTTATCATTCTGCTAACCATAAAGACCAACACGTGGCAAAGAAGGCGTAAGAAGAGCGAGGTTTCTACCGTTACTATCGAAACCCTCTAGCCAACTTCCAAACATGTTTGCTACACTCGTCGGACGAGATATTCCAAAAGCCAAATATATGAAACACCAAACCTTTTGCGCAAATCGACAATAAAAAAACAGATGCTTAATTGTCTCAGGTTCGTTACAAAAGCAACATGCTGTGTTCCCTTGCCAATTTCACTTTGCTAAATTGTCTTTGGTGAGAATCACACCGCTCCTAAGATACCACAAAAACACCTTGATTTTTAAAGGAGCTCGAAGTTTCCATAGTCATTTATTCAAATTTGGGACATGACGTTTAATCAAAGCTTGATAATGGGATTTCACCGAAATTGGCCATTTTACAGATTCGGTGAATTCATCATCAATCTGTGTTAGATGAATGTTAGCAATTCGTGAAGATAACTCCCTCCATGCTGCTAACTTAGGTCCAATCAGCGACCTTCTCCAAGAAATGTGACGAATACTCATACCAGGGATACCCCACAGCAAAGTATACATCTGTTTCAAGGTTGGATTTCTCACGGACTACCAGGACCAAGAGGACGCGGCAGATCTTTCCGTCTAGGTCCGGTTCCCAAGGAACTCCGAACGAGCCCTCGGTCGGGCGAACCCGAAGGCTCCGACCGGGGCTCCCGATCAGGACCACAACAAGCCTCGCCTCGACAACCACGCCACGACGGTGGTCGACCTCGAGCCGATCGCTGATCCGTGGACCCGACATCTATCTTTGAGGCAATGGTTTCTTCTCTAGGCGGCGTAGAGTCGTTGGGTCAACGCCCCCCTCACGCGTCAAGGGTAAAGGAGCGTCACGTAACACACCACGAACGCGTCGGCATCTGGCGGTGATCGGAGGGCAAAAGTCGCGCCCTTCAGAAACACCGTCCGTTGTGTCTACCAACTGGCATAGATGAGCAGGACACATCAATCGTCAGGACCGAAGACGGACCCCACAGGCGTAGCACACCCCTTATCTCTTTTCTCTAAGCTTTTGTGTAACCTACCCCCTCCGACTATATAAAGGGAGGCAGGGTCCCCGGCTACGGGGGGAGTCCCCTCATTTTCTGCCTTAGCCACCTCGCTTGCTCTCCCGACCCGAACGGCCGCTCGGAGCTCCTGAGCTCCACCGTTCGGACGAGCACTAAGGGCCTGTCCTTAGTCCTCGCATGTAATCCGCCATACCCCAGATCAACGAGATCCACCGCCACAAACTGGAAGTAGGGATGTTCGGCCCGAACCAGTATAAATTTGGGACTCCCTATCTCGACCCAGTGTTCATCCGAGGCTTCGTTAGCCTAACCATTCGAGGAGAGGGGCGCGCGATCCCCTATACTTACAAATCTACTTGCCGGTTATACGAAACGCCGACAAAATGTTTGGCTGTGATGTTTCTAAGACCTCAGCAAGGTTGTACCTTTCCTTCGAACGATGCTATATAGTCCAGGGTATTGCTCTTTAAGGGAACGATTTCCAAGCCAAATGTCCTCCCGAACCTCACTGCGATCCATTATTAATCTTAAAGGTACCAAAGCAAAGGAATGCTGCTTCACCTTCATTAAAGCGGACGAAATGTGAATCTCTGGCTTCCACTCAACTTGCCCGATTGGCTTGGAACCTAAGTATTTGTTCCAAAGCAGCTGTTGCCAGGTCCCCTTTGTTGTTAAGAGTTTAAACAGCCATTTACTTAAGAGGGCAATATTCTTAATATTCAAATCATGCATCCCCAGACCTCCTTGATCTTTAGGTTGACATAAGATGTTCCACCTAGCAAGGCGATATTTTTTCTTGTGCTCATCCCCTTGCCAGTAAAACCGGGATCGAAAAAAATCTAGTTTCTTATGAACACCTTTAGGAATCGCAAAAAAGGACAACATATACATTGGCAGGCTACTTAGAACTGAATTAATCAAAGTCAGTCTACCTCCCACCGAAAGATTTTTGCCTTTCCAACTACTTAACCTCTTTTCAAAACGTTCTTCTACCTGTTTCCAATCTGATTCGCGTAACTTTCTATAGTGAATAGGAATACCAAGATACTTCAGAGGTAGATTCCCGTGCTTACAACCAAACAACTCCTTATACTGTTCTAAGGAGTCTTGGGCATCTCCAAAACAAAATAACTCACTTTTGTGAAAGTTAATTTTGAGTCCTGAGATTTGCTCAAAAGCACAAAGCAATAACTTCATGTTACGCGCTTTTTCCAGGTCATCTTCCATAAAAAGAATTGTATCATCTGCATATTGAAGGATAGACAAACCATTCTCAACCAAATGGGGTACTACCCCACCCACTTGCCCCTGTTCTTTAGCCCTTTTGATTAAGATATAATTCTATAGTCGTCTACAATTATTTCGTAAGATTATAAATTCAACACATATATTTGAAGGCAAGGTCTTAAACATCCTAAACTACTAAAATTGGAACCAATTCAATCAATCAACAAATTTAGTCCATAAAGAGTTGATCTTGTAGCACTTTTCAATTTTTTTGGAGTATCGCCACTGCATGTCCAGCTGATCATCGACTTAGTTTTCAATTATACTACGTGGAAGTATTAGTTTTCCTTCAGTTATACTTCACTGTTTGTTTTCATTTCACTACTGATAAGACAACAAATTAAGAGCTAATGTGTATAAGCTTTTATGTAGTTGCGAGTACAGGATTGTAGATGTTGGTTGTGTTTCCGTTCGATCATGCTACTTGCGTGAAGCAATTTATGAACCACTTAATGCATGTCTCATGGAAGCGGCCCAAAACCATACCAGTACAACCCGGGATCAATAGCCCCTGCATCATACAATTCTACTGAATATAAAGTCGTGTATGGTGGTCCTGGTGCCCAGCCAACTGCAGGCGGCTATGCAGCTTACACCGGAGTAGCAGGGCAACCTGCTGCGAGCAATTATGCGAGTTATGCAGGATCTGGTTATCATCACCCGTCCTAACAACCATCGATGTAATTTGAACTGCTACGCCGACTACACTAATGCATAATCTGCGTACCACTCTTCACCTCAAACCCAGTTGTAACTTCAGACATTTTCTGCTCATTTTCTAGTGGATTTTGTAGCTGTAACTGGTGTATTTCTGAACAATGTGTGTGAGGCGACAGTCAAATTATGAAGAGATTATGGTCGTGCCACATATCTCCAAGTATCTACATTACTTCTTGGCTGTGAAAACTAACTTGTTTGAATGTTCATTATCCAAGTATCTACCGTTATTTGCTTCAAGATATTAGTATCTTTTTTTCGGTGTTCCTAACCAAGGAAAAGCACGGTTGATAAAGATATTTCATAGTGGTTATTCTGAGCTTTTACTTGCATACTGTGGCTAGATTATATTATCTAACAAAATCTTTGATATATATTTTCTAACATTTTCCCTTATGTTTTATTCTAAGCTTTTACTTGCATACAATCTATTTTCAGTCCCCCTTCTTTCCAAGAGTAGCCTGTTCCAAGACATAGCCTTCGGCAATTTGGCATGGATAAAAGTGATACAAGTTCATGTCCAATAAAAATAGAAAAAACGAGGAATAGATGATTAGATTCACCTTGTTTGTCTTCACTGCCTCCCAGGGTTGGCTACCATCTTCCAGCCTCTTCCTCTTCTCATCTACCAGCCTCTTCCTTTTGTGTAGCTTCTTCCTCCTTTGTTCTTTTCTGCATTTACATTCAGCAAACACCAACAACAAATAATAAAAAAACTAAGGAATCAAGAACTGCAAGAGGGAAAGGTAGGATACATACTTCTTGGATAGCGACGGCTCCTCGCAGTCACGAACCTCAGCGCTACCCTAATGCGGTTGCTCATCGCTGCCAACCACCAGCTGCGGCTCTTCCCTGCGGCCTGCAGAGAGACTCACCAGTTGCGGCTCTACTTGATTGGCTGCAGCAACATCGCCACGCCCATCTGCCATGCTTTCTCAAATCGCCATCGCCTACGGGGACTTTGAGGAGGCGGAGACTTGATCCAGAGACTCGATGCAGAGGAGCCTATGAGGAGGCAAAACCCTAGAATCACGAGACTTCTTGAGGACTCGATCTGACGATCACGGGAGAGCGAACTTCGATCGCGGAGGAGAAGAACTTCGTCTGAAGGAAAAGATGATGCGATGTGGAAAGACGAACTCGACGTGAAGGAAAAGAACTCGATGCGGAGGAGCAGAGTTGAGGCAATGCGGAGGAGCAGAGTTGCGGCAGAGATGCGGCGATGCAAAGGAGTGGATTTGTGGCAGAGATGCGGTGACGCAACCGATGTGGAGAAGAGATGCGGCGATGCAGAGGAGAAAGAGATGTGACGATGCTGTGAAGAAGCGGTCAAGCGGAACGAGGTGGGCTTCGTGGGCTGGCAGGCCAAACGCCACCTTAATTATTTAAGTGGGCTGTGGGTGTCTGCTTCAGGATTTATGTGAGCTAAATTAAGTGGGTAAGTGGACAGCCCGCAACCACTTTCATCCCTACTTACAAATCTGGCACCCTCTCAAATGTAATGGTAAATCTAGCCTCCTTTTCACCATGAGAGCACTACATGAATTGATACTGTTTTCGTCGGCCCACATTATTTTCGTCGGCCCAAAAAAGACCGACGTAAATAACTGATTATTTTCGTCGGTGACGTGAAGCCGACGAAATTAAACTTATTTTCGTCGGCATTTTGGACAAAGCCGACGCAAATAATTGATTCATCGTGCGCCTGGGGGATTCGAAATTTTTTAGACTATTTTCGTCAGTCCAGACCGATGAAAATATAACATGTGGCGGAGGCGAGTTATTTTCGTCGGCTTGGGCCAACGGAAATAAGACACGTGTATTGTAGTTTTATTTTCGTCGGGCCTGGCCAACAGAAATGGTAATCGGGCCGATGAAAATATTGCCGTCACCCAAAAAGGCCCAGCTGGAGGCATTTTTCACCCGATCGAACCAAAAAAACTTAGCGCTCCAGCCCGCGCCGCCGCTAGTTCGTCCGCCGCTCCGCCGCCAGTTCCTGCGCCACCCTCTCCGCTGGCAATTCCTCCGCCACGCCACTCTGCCGGCAGTTCCTCCGCCGCGAGTTCCTGCGTCCGTCGTCCCCGATCCGCTCTGCCGCGAGTTCCTGCGGCGCGTCGTCCCCGATCTGCTCCGCCGTGAGTTCCTACCCCACGTCGCGCCGCCGTGCTACTGCCATCCCCACACCACGCTGTTGCACCGTCCGCGATCCACGCCGCCGCGCCGTCCGCGATCCGCACCGCCACCAGTAATTTGATGTAGCTCTCGTGTGATCTGTGTTCTTGTTTGGTTTAGAAACATAGAAAAGATGTGCTTAAATGATAAACGGTCACTGTGGTTGAATATAAACTTGTTTGTCTTAGTCCGATCGATTTGGCATGCGTTTAGGGTGTAGCTTTAGCTTGCTGCTTTGGTATTGATTGGGTTTTCTGAAAGATTGTTAGTGATATCACAAAATAAGGAAACAAAATAAGGAAACAATACAACCTGACAAGCTCATGGTTTTTGTCAAGTCTTAGTTCTAGTTGGATTGGCTCAGCTATATCACCTATATATTGCTTTGTTTGGTGCAAGTGCTTATGCTTGCTATGCAAATAGCCAAATACACTATGTATCAATTGTTACTACGGAGGCATGGCATCTAGTGCAAACTTTATTGGGTGATTCCTGTATTGTTGCATCATTGTTCTTTATTTTTCTCTCACTCCTTTTGCATGCACGGTTGCACACACATGATCTAGTACACATAATGACATAATTTTGTTGAATCTAATCTGATAAGGAGGAATATAAAACCTTTAATGGCCTGTTTGGATGGAGGGGATGTGGATTCAAACTCTTACCTGTTTAGTTCAAATTTGAGCTAAATCCTAAAATTTCCCAAAGAAATCCCCCTCATCCAAACAACCCCTAAAGGAATGCCAGATACTGGACAAAAATATTACAGGAATTCTGTTGATTGACCTAGGAATATAAGAAGTAGATTATTACATCATCTATTATTTAGGAAGATCGAAGAACTGTTGGGAGTTTCATTATTTACTAATGACGTAAGTTGTCTTGATTAGATGATTCATTCACCTTTCTCCTTTTTTTATCATTTGTCTTCATTTGTTTGTTGTGTGTTGTAGACTCTAGTGGCTTGAAATATTAATTTTCTGCTTTGCTTTCCTTTCTGACTTATACTAGGAAAGAGCAGAAAGAATAAGGAAAGCACATAGGTATATTGTATATTGTTTTCTATTTGGAGTTCCAGGATGTGGGTTGTTAGTACTAGACAATCTAAAAAGAATAGATAAAATGATTCTGTTTCCAGTTTCTACTTTATGGAAGGATGGGAGTCTTGTGCCTCCAAAAGAAGATAAAGTGGCACGAACACCTAATGTCAATCTTCAAACTGAAGGATTGCACAAATACTATCAATAAAACTGTAGCATATGCACTACTACGGAAAGGGCCTTTAGTACCGGTTCAAAACAGCCTTTAGTACCAGTTTTGAACAGCATGCGAATGTCGGGATCGATGCTCAAAGGCATCGGTCAGTTCCACGATGCTGATAGAGTATCGATGCGGTTAAATCTGCGTGGCGTGGCGTCGGGAACCCCGAGGACCTCATCGATACGGTTGGTGTCTCCAACGATCTTGATGAGGCCCTCAATCGCATACAGTTGGTTTCTCCAACGTGCTTGATCGATTTTATATATATATATATATGTCTATTTCTCTAGTAGCTATTATATATATGTGTGTGTGTTAAATCACAACTAATTAAAAGCACGAAAATCAATCATGCACTTTGCGATAATTAAATCCTTGAACATTCATTAACAAATTTAATTGCAGAGACACGAAGACTCCTTGGTGCGTGACCCGACCATCGGCAATCATGATCCGGGCGCGTCATGGTCGGCGGCGGCTCTCTTAACTTCTGCGCGAGGCGCGCTTGACCGGATCACGATTCCCGGTCGAAAGTCAAAACATCGCCATACCCTTCTTGGGATTGTCACGGGAGCTCGACCATCCCACAGGGCGGTGGTCTTGCCCGTTATCTTGGCTGACGGACAACTTCCGCCTTAGAAGTGGTCACCTTTGAGGTGGTCGGGTGACCTCCGTCTAGCGCCATCCTCGGGCGGCCCGCCTTGGTCAAGTTTATGGCGGCCAATCATTATAGCCATCGGTGTATGAAGCTACTGGCCCAAATGGCATCATTACGTGCGAGGCGACTGCGGCGGCACGGATGTGAGGCCAAGGCCTTAACTCTTGCGAGGCATGTTGCCCAGCCTGGTCCGGAGGTGTGGCGCGCCCTCGGGCGGCGATCCAGCCCAGTGAGCGGCGAAGGCCATGCAGCTCGAGGAGGCGACCCGACCAAGTGCATCCGTCTCGGCGGTGAGTTCCAAATAGGAACTTCGAACTCGTCACCTTCCTTCACGCCAACAAGGGTACATTAAGGCAGGAACCGGCGGATATGCCCGGCGTTCGAGGAGGTGGTCGAGCACAAGTTGCAAGTGAGATCGGCTCTCGACCCGGTGCACGGAACTGCGTCGCTTCTCCCCGAAGAAGGTCGCGGTCATTAGGAGAATCTTGACAAGCTCTTGAAGGCGGCTTCATCAGCGAGATCGACTACTCAAAGTGGGTAGCCAACTTCGGTCATCGATCAAAAGAAGGGTGGAAAGTGGAGAATGTGCATCGACCATACGGGGTTGAACTCGGCCTGCACGAAGGACAACTTCCCTCTTCCGCGCATCGACCAGATCGTCGACTCCACCGCGAACGCCAAAATGCTGAGCTTTTTGGACGCTTACTCGGGATACCACCAGATCAAGCTAGCGGTTGGCAGCGAGAGCAAAACGGCCTTCATCACGCCGTTCGGCACCTATTGCTATCTGACCATGTCGTTTGATCTATGCAATCTGGGGGCCACGTTCAGCGTCGATGACCGGGGCGTTCGAACCACGGTCGGGCGGAACCTTGAGGTCTCGTGGGCGACATCGCCGTCAAGAGCCCCTCTGAGGCGACCGCGTTCGCGACCTCGAGAAACCTTCGCCAACTGAGCAGGCACAAGATCAAGCTCAATCCCGAGAAGTGTGTGTTCGGCGTCGGGGAAGGTCTTTCGGCTACATGATCGGGGCAGGGGTCGGTCCAAATCTGGAGAAGATCGAGCGATCGAGAAGATGGCGCCCGACCTCGATCAGCGAGTCTGAGCCTCCGCGGGCGCATGGCGCCCTCAGCGAGTTCATCTCGAGGCTCGGTGGCGTGGGCTCCCATTCTTCAAACTCTGCGCAACCACAGGGCTTCCAGTGGACTCGGGAGGCGCCAGCGGTCCTTCGGCGAGCTGAAGGTATATCTGTTGTCCCCACCCCTCCTTACAGCGCCACAACTGGCGAGGCGTTCTTGCTCTACCTCGCGGCCACCACCTGTTGTCGATGCCGTCTGGTGGCGGAGCAGGGGATCTCAGACGACAATTTATTACATCGGCGAGGTCTTGCCGGCCCAAAGGCGCTACCAGCAGTCTGAAAGTTGTTGTATGCTCTCCTCATGGCGTCGCGCAAGCTCGGCACTATTTTCTGGTGCATTAAGTGGTTGTTCGAGCAACTTCTGCTCGGGGACATCTTCGCGGAACCAGACGCGCGGCGGCGCGCCAAGTGGGCTATGGAGCTGGCGGCATTTGACATCAGTCGTCGCTCGAACGACCATCAAGTCACAGTGCTCGCCGACTTAGTGGTCGGCGAGGTGTGTAATCTGCACACACGAGCTTTGGTCGAGGGCGAAAAAGCCTTGGGTCATGTTCTTGGCGGCTCAAGGTCCTTCAAGCGCTCGAATGGCATCCTTATTCTCACACCGCCGGCGACGGTGAGTCGTGGTTCGTTTTGGGTTGGCGACCAATAATGTGGCGAAATCTGAAGCTCTCTTAGCGAACCTCTGAGCTTGCAAAGCTTTGGGCGTCTTGCGGTTGGTCGTAAAGGCGATTTCGGCTCGTCGTCAATCGGTACAACAAGGAGTACCAATGCTCGGGAGACTTCGATGGCGAAGTACCTTGCGAGTGCATAAAATGGAGAAGTGGTTTCAGAACTTGAAGCTCAAGCACATTCCCAAGAGGACAACTCGGCGCCGATTTCCTCTCCAAGCTCGCCTCCTCTAACGAGAGATCCGCCCGGCGTCATCACTCGAAGCGTTGGCGGCTCCTCGATCTCTGCCCGGAGGTCTTGCTGCGCCGTGGTCGGTACACCTTCTGGGCGAATCCATCCGTACCTTCCTTACGCAGGGTGACACCTTAACCGACCTGCCGAGAGGAGCCGGTCAATGGCCGGCCAGTCTATACTGCGCTCGTCGGGGCAAGCTCTCTGAGCGAAATGTCTCGGCGTCTGACGCTGCATCTCCACAGAGGAGGTAAGTACCTACTAGATGACATCCATTGGTCTCTGTGGAGCACATTCTTCGTGCTGGGGCGATGGTCGGCAAGGCCTTTTGCATGGGGTATTATTGTTATGGCGCTTCAAGATGCTCGTGATATCGTCCGCACTTGCGCGCATGCCAATTCCACGCCGGAAATCGCACCGGCCGCCCTCTGGCGCTCCGACCATCCGCTTACAGCCCTTCTCGACCTGGGGGCTGGACATCCTCGGCCCTTTTCCACAGGCGATCGGGGGGAAGAAGTTCCTCTTCGTGGCCATCAACACCTTCACCAAGTTGATCGGTGAACCGGTCTCGACCATCAACGCTCTCCGGTAATTTGTTTTTCCGCTTGTTCGTGGTCACGGTATGGGGTTCGTGCAAGATTATCGCGACAAGCGGTACTCGGTTTACGATGAGTTATTCGAGGAATTTTGAGGAACTCGGCCTCAAAATATGCTTTGCCGGTGGCTCACCCGGAGCGTGGAGCAGCCAGCGAAATCGTCGTCCTGGCGTCAAAAGCGAGTTGCGAGATGAGCTCGAATGCTACGGACAAGACACGGGTGGATGAACTTCCCACCGTCCTATGGTCTATTCGTTACCCACGACAAGCAGAACCCACGAGGTCCACACCCTTCGGCTACGTGTTGATCTTGAAGCCGTCTGCTTCCCGAGATTCTGTTGGGCTCTGCCGAGGAGTCGGCAGTGACCAAGTCGACTTCAAGCACGAGCGGTCCTCGACCTTACCTCACGAAGAAGTAAGATGGCGTGCCTTTGCTACGATCAGCGCACTACGCAAGCTCTTCGCGAGACATGCGTCTCGGTGATGCGACCTAGGAAGCTCCATGTTGGGGACCTAGCCACGAGGCGGATCACGGGGCTCGTCCAACACCAACAAGTTATCCCCACGTGGGAGGGCCCCTCTGAGTCGTTTCAGCGGATCGCATGCGGGGCTTCTGGCTAGCGATGCCGATGGCGAGAGAGCTCTCTAGCTTGTGGAACATAGATCGACGAAAGTTTTATGTGTAATCTCTATACCTTAAATTTCAATAAAACATTCATTTATTCTCGCTCTTTATATACGCTACCACTTGTGTTCTTTCTTGTTCTTTTGAGACTCCTTTTTCTCTGAACCGACCTCTGTGCAGCGCATTCGCTCCTAGTCTAAAGTGTCGCGAGTTTGGCGTTCACCCCCAGTGGAAGAGCTAAGCGTAAGCCAAACCTCTTCATAATCTAGCTCTCCTGCGTGCGGGCGAACCGAGGCCTCGCCATTTGATTGTTGGGCAATGCACATGGCGCGATGGTCGTTCGGCGTTAATCCGAATGTGACCGTCTACTTAGCGAGTTAAACTGCGTCATTCTACTTTGTGGACTTGTCCTTAACTCTGCGGAGTCATGGCAGCTTGTCCATATCTCGTCTTGTGCAGAGCACGCGTCGCTCGACCTCGGGCCCAGCGAAGGCTGGATTAGGCTATCCTATTGGCGCCACGACCAAAAGAGGCGTGGAGCACGGCAAACAAGCGAAGCGAAGGGACTCAAGTATCCCCAACTATAGATTTAAAACAGGGGCGAGGTTTCCTTGTTCACCAAAAGCAATCTATTTACATTGGTGCATTTCTTGCTTTTTAACATTTTTTACAGTCGGCCATCTCGCGGACAAGTTTTTCTGCTTCGAGCATGGCTACTTTTGCCCTCAGTCGCTATCTCACCACAGGTGGAGGGCTTGCTGCAGAGCATCCACGGCTCGGCGCCTTCGCCTTCAAGTTGGGCAGGCGCTCTTCGCCCGCCTTCGACACGCTCAAGCTTCTCCTCGAGTCCGGGGCCTTGATCTCGAGCCCGAGGCGCCTTCTCCACGAAGCCTTCTCCAGCGCCTCGACCTTGCACGCTCGGCCTCGGCGCCTTGAGTGGCGCCTCGAGCCTCTCCTCCGGCCGCGATTTTGGCCTCGGCTCGGGGGCGCCTTGGCGAGGAGTCGCTTTGCTCGTGGCGGCCTTCTCCAATGCCTCGACCTTGGCGCGTTAAATGCCGCAGCGCCTTGGCGAAAAGTCGCTTCTTTCGGCGGCCTTCTCCAACACCTCGACCTTAGCGCGCTCAAATGCTGCAAGTGCCTTGGCGAGAAGTCGCTTCTTTCGGCGGCGGCCTTCTCCACACCTCGACCTTGGCCCGCGAACCTCGAACCCGAGTCAGGGCGGCTTCGTTCATTGCGGCCTTCTCGGCGCCTCTACCTTGGCGCTTTCGGTCTCAAGCGCCTCGGCGCCTTGGTCACCCCGAGCCCGTTCCTCCACGGCCTTGAAGGCGTGCTCGCGCTCGGAGGCCTGGTTTGCTCGAGCTTCGACGCGTGGGACACCTCTGTGCCACCATCATCTGGCGAAGGTCGTCGAGATCCGGTTAGCCGCTCGAGCTCTGCTTGAGTGCGACCTCGATGGTTGTGCGAGTTTGGCCTTTCGGCCTCCAGCGTTTTCACTACATTCAAAAGCCCCCGAGCGCGTCGGCATGCTCGTGGAACCTTGCAGCCCTCGGGAGGCAGCTGCCGACCGCCTTAAGAGGGCGGGGAAAGTAGCGCGAGTAAGAACTTCGGCGAAAACTTCGACTTAGCAGCGTTGCAGGGCATGTGAGGGGATCCCTTACCTCGTGAAGATGATTCTCGACGTGCGCACGGGTGAACTCTGCGTTCAGCTCCTCGATTCGAGGCGGTCAATCTCGTGCTCTTCTCCGGCAACACGAGTGGGGGTCGATCTCGACCTCGCGGCGCATCTGGCTAGGGCCGCCCGGCCGCCGTCTTTGGTGGAGCTTGAATCTGCCGCCCACGACCGGTAGTCGACTCTCCGGCGATGAGGCGCGGCGGCTCTGACCCGGCCTCGGTGGTGGGGCCCGTCAAACTTTCCGACGGGAGTTTCAGCGCCATTAACGCCGAGCCCAACCTCAATGGTGGGGCCCGCTCACCTCCGTGGCTGGGGGCGGCCGCCCGGATCCTGCGTGGTCCCCATCTTTGTCTGTTCCGTGGCAGGGCGCGCGACCTTGGAACGGGCCAGCGGCCTCGGATGGCCCGGCTTGAGGTGCCCAGGGTGGCAACCGTGGCACTCAGTGCCATCTCCCACATCGACCTCGGGGATCGATGGCGTGACGACTCGCCTCGCGCGGTCTTTGAAATCTTATTTGGGCGGGTGGTTTTCCTCTTCGTCCGGGTCGTCGACCCTTGGTAGAATTCACCAACGAGGCGAGCTTGGCGGCCCCAAGGGGTCCACGTCGGGCGTGAAGGTCGGCCAGGACCAACTTCGAAGGTGTCCTCCTCCTCGGACTCGGACTCACCTGGACAGCGAGGCATCGTCAAAGCGGGCAAGTTTGAGCTCGGGTGCTCGAGTGCGCAATCAAAACATACACTAAGCGAGAAAGGCGCGAGGAAGTCAAAGTCAAGAGAATTTACAGGGCCTTGACCTCCGCCTCATTGAGGTCGGCGAAGGCCTTCTGCCGGTGAGGCGCTTCTCTTCTGTGACGTCACGGCCAGGGGTCTCGGGGCCGTGCGGCTCCGTCACCCGTTCGGCGGGGCTCCGAGCTTGAGGTCCGGTAGAGAGGGCTCGAGGTCTGGCGGCTGACGCCCGCGCTCTGCTTTTACAAAGAGGAGGCGCGTCAAGCCAACAAAACGCATAAGCATGGGCTCGGGGGCTCGGCCGGTGGATCCTTACCATGGCATGGTCCCCCACTCGGCGTGGGATTTCTTCGCCTCGGGTGGCCCGCTCCGGCTGACGGGGAGGCCTCTTCCTCCTTTCTTGCCCTTGCCCCGCCCGAAGAAGCATCCTCTGGCCGTCTCCAACAACTCCACGGTGATCCTGCGGGTAGCGAAGCTCAGAGGGGCTCGTGGGCGCATTACTCGGCGCTTGGTCGGATGACTTACCTCGGCCTTGCGGCGAACACGTTTTTCGGGGCAGGGGTCACCAATAGCGTACTCATGCTGACTTCCCGAACATCTCAAACATCTGGCGACCGGGATTCGCCGGCGCTACAAAAAAAGCGTTTTTGTCGGGAAAGATCGAAAGGTGGACTCGAGCAAGACCTTGGGACAAGAAGGCTCACAGGACCCAGCGCCCTCCCCAGGTCGGTCGTCGCACCCTGGATCTCGTAAAAGCAGGTGCATCCTCCTCCGGGAGAGGACCGTGATTCTGCGAGAAGTCGTTGTGTCCTTTTGCCCGTTGAGGCGCGCATAGCGCGCAGATGTGTATGAGGCGATGGCTTCCTCATCGACCTCGAGGTCGTCCGACTCGGGGTCCCCTTCTTCAGGATGGGGCCCCTCGTACACTAGCGTGTCGACCTCGCCCCTCTTGAGTAGAACCACCGCTCGGACCACGGGCGAGGAGTCGAGTTGGAACTTGGGAAGGCCCACTTGAGCCCGACCGTGGCGGAATGAGAGGCATCCGACCACGGGGTCCTTCAAGCGGAAGAGGTGAAATCTGGGAAGAAGAAGCGAGGGGGTGAAGGATCTAAAGAAATCCCTCGCATAGATGGGAGAAGATGGTGAGAAGGAGAATAGAGTTTGGCACGGGTTGATGAGCTCGATGTCATAGGCGGAAGACCCTCATGACGAACTTCGCTCTCAGAGTCTGAGGCGAAGAGGACATAATGCTCGGTGCAAGCGATCTCGTGGATCCTTGGGTTGCGGCTCGGTCTCGTTGCTGGCAACCACCATCTGAATGGATCGAGCAGCCCGGGCTTGAGTTCCTTCATCCTTGCGGCCGACGGTGTGCTCCTCCCTAAGCAGCCATAGCGATCGCGTCGATTTGGTGAAGGTGGGGAGAGATTTTCGCTTGGGCAAGGAGGCTCGGAGGGCGGAGGTGGGAAAGTTCTTCTCAAAAAAGCGCTGGGTTTTCGGGTTTAAGAGGCTACTTGCGCGCTAAAAGCATGTCCATGGCGCTTGAAGGTGCATGTACGATTGACAAAGCGCAATTAAGGCACAGGCTGCGGTTTGAGCAGCGAGTGTAAGCCAACCGTTACGCATCCGTGCAGGGTTGGGAGATCAAGAGGCGCTAGGTGTAAACACTGCGACCCGCGTTACGTTTTCGCCGACCTCGACCTCAAAATTCTGCGAATCGGTCCATTGTAGAGACTCAAGGTTGGCCCGTTTTGAAGGCCACAACCTTAAGCCTCATGGGCTGGCGGCGAGGCTGGAGTCCCTTGATCGGCAGCGCGCGGTCAATGGATCCCCGAGCTCGGGTGGCCCGGCCTGACCTAAGCGCGTCTTTGGCGCTTCGACCTAAGCCTTGACCGAGCAACGCCTTGCCCTTTCGACCTAAGCGGCGGAGCAACATGGCCCTTCGACCTCGAGCTTCGGGCGAACCCTCGTTGAACCGTCGTCCATCCTTGGATTCGGATCAAGCATTTGACGGCCCGATTGCTAAAGCGGAAGTAATATGAAGCGAGGAAGCGAGTCGCAGCTTAACAAGTTGGGCGGTTACTACCGGTCCTCAGCGTGCATGAAGGCCACTTCCGGAATCTCTCCGTCCGTTGTGTGCGAAGGAGGTATAAAGACCAAGAAAGCCAGATCCTTTGGAGAAGCGAAGACAATGCACAACACGCCATAGCTCGAGCTTAGACATAGCCATTATTAACACTTGGTACGTAACACATCCTTGTACTCGAGGATAGCCAAGAAAAGCTGCCGCAAAGCGGAAGAAATAAACTATTACCTCCACGAGGCTCGAACGATATAAATCTCGATCTCCCGCTTCGTTGTCGTCTTGCTCGACCATAACCACGTCGCACTTTTCCTCGTCTGAAGCGAAAGCGGCGCTTTCGAGTCCGTATCCTGCTGACCCCCCATCCCATTTCTTGCGGTTGACAATCCCGATTGTTGACAACGCCCTTGTTCGAGCGGTTCGGCGCGTGCTCGGCGCCTAGCCTTTCTTATTTTCTTGCTTGTTTCTGCCCACCCCCAATTTTTGGGAGACAATCAGTGGTTTGGTGTTGCCCCATGCTTTGTTCGAACACGTAAATCGTTTGCTTGCCGGGTCTTACATTCTCGCGACCCCGAGAGGTCTCTAACCATTCCGTAGAGCCGTGGGTTTCGTTACGTAGCGCAGGATCCACCAACTTAGGCGATCCGTTTACGTCAGAAACCTTGGCCACCCGTGGAGTGTAGCCGAAACCCTCGGCGGGTTGGAAGCCGTCGGGGTTTTCTTCTTTAGGTAGCCGATTAATCGAATTGGTGCGGGCGCGGCGGGTTGAATCTTGACCGTGGTTGGCGGTCGGATGCCTTCGCGAGAGGTTTGTTCCGAGTGCATGTTTAACGTCGAAGCTAGAACGGTTTGTAGTCGATGGGGAGGTTCGGATGCCTTCGTGAGAGGTTCGATTCGAGTGCTTGTTTAACGTCGAAGCTAAACCGGCGGCGTGGTCGGCGAGGATCCGGATGCCTTCACGAGAGTTTCGGTTCGAGTGCTTGTTTAACGTCAAAGCTAGGCCTTGGTGTGGTCGGCGAGGTCGGATGCCTTCCGAGAGTTCCGGTTCGAGTGCTTGTTTAACGTCAAAGCTCGACGGGTAGTGGTCGGCGAGTCTGGATGCCTTCGCGAGAGGTTCCGGTTCGAGTGCTTGTTTAACGTCGGCTCGACCACGGCCAGTGGTCGGCGAGGAGAATCGGATGCCTTCGAGAGGTTCGGTTCGAGTGCTTGTTTAACGTCGAAGCTAGGCGTTAGTGCTATTTTCTGCCGTGGTAGGCGAGTTAGTGCCATTTTACGCCGTGGTGGCGAGTTAGTTGCCATTTTCTGTGCGTGGTGGGCGAGTTAGTGCCATTTTACGCGTGGTAGGCTGGTGATTAGTGCCATTTTCACGCCATAGGCATGGGCGAGGGCATCCATCTGAGTCCCGTCGAGGCGGCGTCTGCGGGAGAAGGCATTGTCGGTCCCGATGTGCGCCCGTCCGCGGTGTGGGACTGGTGAAGTGGCGAGCGTGTGTTTGCCTCGTCGGTGAACACGTGCTCGTGGGCTGATAACAGGTCATCAAGTGGGCCACGGAGATTGGCGACCTCCGGCGGACGATCCTGTCTTGGTGTCCGACCCAGCTGAGGCGACCCATAAAAACCTTTCTTTACTCGATCCCGTTAGGACGCCGAGCCATTACGTAACTTCGAGTAGCGGTGGTTGCTCTGCCCTTTCGAGCTCAGCGCAGAGAAGTTTGAAGTATGGTCTCGGACACGAGCTAAAGCGATTGGTCGTCCCAAGCCCAACTAATGATTGGCGGTTAGCCTTAAACTTCGCCCTCGCTCGTTTGCTGTCGGGGTCGGTGAGGATCCACTCGGTGGATCTAGCACATGGGACCTGGCCAGGTCTTATCGTCGAGCATTCAAGCCTTCTCGCCACCTCGGTACAAAGGCACAGTGGACTTTTCCTCCTGCTTTGGGCGGTTTGAGCCGACCGGGTGATGGTCAGAGGTCGCGGGGCATTTTGCCCAGGCGATACCGACATCTCTGCAAGCATTTAATGTGCGTCACGAATTTAAAAGGTGAAAGCAGAAATGATCGGGGTGGTCGTCTTCACCGTGGCTTATCGTGGCATTTCTGACGGGATCTGTGATACTTTGATCGATGCGATCGGTCGATGTGTGTCCGGCCGGCCCGTGCCGGTAGGTACATGTAAATTTGGAATGCGCGAGGGCTAGGCGTTCTCCACCTTTGCCATCGCTGCCTTGCTTTTTGCGATTCCTCCTTCTTGTCCCGCATCTTTGGAGATGTCGTGGCGAGTTCGAGCTCGTCTTTTTCGGTGCGATTAAGCCTACGTGAAGTCAAGGAGTCGTGCGTGGTTACGCCCGGCAGCGTCACTGTAAGCCTCCTCGTATCTCGTCGCCCACGGGGAGGGATGGAGGGAGTCGTCGCGTCGCTCAAAGCCTTGAAGTTAATGTCTTGCGAAGCCTTCTTGCGTGGCGTGTGTTTGACCATTTCGCCACCTTTAAAAAGGCGCATGGAGTACACGAGCCGTCACTCTTGTTGTCGTTTCCCTCTTCACCCCCTACCCTTTGTTTCAACACAAGGAAGGAAGGGATTCTGGCATCTTGAGCGGTAGATATTATGGCGGCGATGGCCGGGGCGGCGAGGAACGAGGCGGCTGCGGACCGTGGGCCCCGGCGTCAAGGGCCCTGGCAAGCCGGGTCTTCGGTGGCCTTGACGGGGGCAGTCCGCAGCTGCCTTCGTCGGCTTTCGCGTTAGGATTCCCCTCGCGGGTAAGTCTTTTCTGCGTACTGAAGTGGCAATTTAGCCTTTCTTGGCGTCGGGCCGTTTCCTTTTTCTCTCTTAAGCGCCTCGGTCGCGTCGGGGACAACCGATCTCGGTCACAGCGACGAGGAGATGGATCACGGGTGGCGCGGCTTCCGATCCCCGATCGCTCTGGGTCACCGCCGTTGGCGGCGGCCGGACGGAGCATCTGTCGACGCATTGGCGCGGTGAAACCTCTTGTCGCGCATATTGCGAGGCGCTTCCTTGCGGCGGGCGGCGGCAGCGAGCCTTACCTGAAACGCCGGGAGGCTTCGCCAAAGGCCTTGATGAAAGCCTTGATCCTTGTGAGCTCGAGCAAGCCGCCAGAGCAGGGCTGGCGAAGCGCTTTCAGCTGCGGACCTCGCATGAGGCCCCTACTGCTATCGCCGCCCGACCTTGAAAGCATAGGGAGGAGCCTGGCCCACTTGGGGTGAGGCTAAAGGACGCCCGGATCACGCCCGTCGAGTCGCCCTCGGCCTCACCCAGGCGGTGATGCCACACCGACCTACCCAGCGCCTTGGCGCTCCGTTCCCGCGGTGGGGAGTCGCCGTCGGCGTCATGAACGCGTCTTGCTGCTTCTGCGCCTAGCGGCCTTTCTTCGACCGATGGCGTCCGTCGCCGGATCGAAGAGGCGAGCCGGTCGGGCGAGAATGCGGGCAGCAGTGAAGATGCGGCTGGGCGATGTAAATGCGTGGCAGCGACGGCTCGGATGGTGATGATGCCTCGGCTAAGGAGCCTCTGGCGCCCTCGCTTTCTTTGTCTTCATGTAGTGCAATGTTTTCGGACATCTTTCTTAATATCTTGTCTCTTTCCTTCATGATTAGCACGCATTGAATTCAAGTAGCCTTTAGGGCAGCGGGCGGCCGGGCGTGAGTCGGCGTAATCCCTCCATACTCCGTCTTGGGTGCAATGTAGCCATCTGGATCTTTGAGTCGAGCGGGGCGAGTTGGGAGTACCTTCGTGGCGGTGAAGGGTCCTCCCGCGGGATCCTTGGAGTGGCGTGGCGGTGCGGACACCCCTTTGGGTGGTGAGCAGAGATCGCCTCCTTGACTTCGCTTTGCATGCACTTCTAGAAGATCGGTCGGCCCAGCGTCAAACAGCGCCATCATGCGCGGAAGAGGCCATCAAGGAGATGATTGGGGATCCGGAGGCGAGGACAATGGCCTTGAGCCCTACTGGCGGCGCCAGCGCCGGTGTTTAAATAAAACCGGCGGGGCGTATTTATGAGGTTAAGGGGCGCGCCCCTCTCCTTGATGGTTGACTCATGGAGTCTCGAACACACATTGATCGGCGGTGGAGTCTCGGATGTATCTTGGTTGGGCTGAATGTCCCTACTTCCGGTTCGCGATGGAGGATCTCGTTGATCGGGGTATGGCGGATTATATCGAGGACTAAGGATAGGCCCTTAGCACTTTCGTTTGTGCGAAAAGGCTCGGGAGCCTCGGCGTCGCTTGGATCGGAGGCGAGCAAAGGCGCTAGGTAGGCGGAGGAGTTCTTGTTTGTGAAAGGTGGCCGCGCCCTCCTAAAGGTCCCATACTCTCCTTATATAGTCGGAGAAGGCGAGGTCACGAGGCTCGGGAGAGAGGCGACTAGGGCACGCTATCCCTTGGTGATCGGTTTTGCGATCTTGAGTTGTGAGTCCTGCGTGAGCCATGATGGGTGGGCGAGTTGAAGCCCTCGCCTTGTCGGTAGGGTTAGCTTCAGCGGCGCTTCATTGGGAAAACCGCGTTTACATCCTTTGTCGCTTATCGAGAATAGGCGTTGCGTGGGCGGCGTCTCTGCGTTGCTGGGAAGAAGCGCCTATCAACTCGATCGTCTCGTTCGAGACGGGGTTGTCAATTTTAGTCGATCGATGACATGGCGGAGTTCTTTGAGCGGGATTTTGCGGGGCCCGACCGGCTTTGGATCGAGTGCGTGCACTCCTATTCTGCGGCGGTCGGACTCTCGGAAGTCTGACGAAGTCTGGTATAGAGCCACAAAGAGTCGACCAGCGGCCTGGTCGGCTCTTTGCGGAACCACAGCCGCGAGCGATGGGTCCTTATGACCCGATCGAGACCTTCTTGTGAGGGTACCTCTGGTATAAGTGTCACGTGCACATAAAATTTTAAAATATAGTTTGAAATAACGACACTTGAAAAATAAGAATGTTCCTTTTAAATGTTTTCAAAAACTAGATTATAAATTAAGTTTGTCGATTTTATCAAAATCTGCACAAGTGTCGATTAGCTAAAAGAATTCTTCTGAGAAAAACTATATATCGAAAAATCACGAAACCAACCGATAAGTTCCAAATATTTCCTAGTATTTTAGAGAATTTTCAAGATCTCTAGAACATTTCTGCTATTTCATCCTAAGCGTGTTTTATTTGATTATTATTTAAATTCGTGAATGCTTGAGCGTGCATGGATGTCGTCTCCATTGAAAACATCGTGATTCCTCCTACGCACATGAATTTTTCTTGGCGTTTTTCCATTTGTTTATTTCTGTATGTTTCGTTTTCCTAGCCATTTAAATGCACTTGCGTTTCTCATTTCTCTAGTAACCCATACAGCGAGTAGCGAGTTTCGGCCGTTTCTTCTACCGGCCGTTTTCTTTTTAGTTTCTAGCGATGCATGCATGCGTTTCCATTCTCTAACACACAGCCATTTTCCATTTCCCTCATGAATGTTTCCTTCTTCCATTTCTCCATTCTCCCCAACACTTTCTCATTTCTCTAGCAACACTTCTCCATCTCACCTTTTCGCGTGAACTATAGCTTGCGCGCTCTCCGCCGCCTCTTTCCGTGCTCATCGACCTGCCTTCTTGTGCCAATTGTACTCGGCGTTGACCGATCGACCGCCGCCGCCTGGATTACCGGCGTAAATCGCTGGACATCTCCTCCTCCATCGCCGTCGCTTGTACCCGTCATCGTTCGCTTTGGCCTTGATCAGTACTTCCTCTTCTCTTTTGCGCACGCTCTATCCCCATCGATTGATTGGTCTCATCCACGTGCGCACCGTTGTCTTTGGTGTCATTTTCCCTTGTGCCGTCTAGGCTCGCGCCGCCGACCGCGTATTTGGCCGACTGCATGCTGATCTAGTGCAGTCCGGCTTTTCCTTCTCCTGTGAGGAACGGAGTAGCTAGTTTCACTGAATTTTGTTTACCTCTATGTCCTGGCTGTTCCCTTCCTTGCCGTTCGCCGTGGACGTCGCCGCCGCCGCCGTCAGACCCACCGGCGTCGCCTTCGGCTGACCGGCGTCGCTCACCTGGCTACTGCCGCTTGTTTGGTTGCATGCCTCTACTACTCTTTGTCTCTCTCGCACGTAACTAGAACCGAAGGAAACAAAGAAGCGAGAAGTCTATGCATATACACTGTGAACAGTATCATGCATGTGTATAGCTAGCTAATTTTTGTACGTGCATTTGTAACCAAATTGCGGATTTTGTCTTTTTCGCTACAAATTCGTTATAAGTCCAAATCGCATGCAACAAATTTTTTAAATTAGTAAAAATTAATACCTTCCCACAGTAATTTTATGAAATTTTATAAATAAATTTATACTATTAAAATATTCGAGGAAATTCCAAACTTATGAATTTTGTAGCTCTTAAACTATACATTCAAGAATGTTCGAAATAAATTTTATAAATCTTAGAAAATGCTAAACTAATTATCTGGAAGTTTTCATGAAGTTACAAATTAGTTTGATTTGTTGTATTTTTCGAATGTGTGTTTATGCGTTGTTTTGCGTGTTTATTTGGTTATTTATCACATTACTGCGTAGGCGTTGAAATTTGTGTGAGGCGCTGGATTTGAGGATCAAGCTCCAGACCAAGACTCGCTGCTTCTGAAGGCAAGTTATGCTTTGATCATTTTGCTCCTATGTTTTTAAATGTTATGTTGATTTAAATTATGCATGCTAATTTAATTAAAAAGCGTTCAAGTAATTTCGGATTAGATATTTACCACTTGATATTGTCACCTTGTCCATAGTATTTGTATGTCACTAAATCATTTGTCACCCTAAGTTGGATTTTACGTCTTGGTCAATACTAGTCGCCAGATTAGATGAATTAGACGTGTTAGTTTGTTTAGCCATGCTACAGAACCAACGACCGGTGTTGGGAATAAAGTCGAATATTGACTATTGAACTATAGAACATGTTTTGAAAGAATGTGACATGTGTTATTGGAAAGATGATGGCACGTGGTGCATGGTAACCAACCGGGTGGGAAAATGGTTTAGACTGGGGCAAGTGGCAAGATGTTCAATGGTAGGCCAGATGTGGCATTTGGGCGGTCGCATTTGGATTTGGTTTTTATTGACATGTTGACATGATGAGTTTTTGGGTAGTCTTGCCTCGGTCAAATAAGAACTTAACCTTGCAAGAATTTGAACTGAGCTAACCATACAACCACAAGTTCCGGAATGGGACGGACCTAGCTAAGTAAATTGTGAAATCTATTCTCCGGTACTGTTGTGGTGGAGTGAGTCCCGGGTGTACGGGTGGTAAAACTCACAGGCGCAAGAGGGGGGCCCTATTGTGGAGGTGTATCCCTTCAGTGTTGAATCCTTAGCGGGCAGTACTGGGTTTAGACGGATCTTTAGAAAGGCTTTGTTACGGTTACTCGCCTTTGTGGTGTTTAATTGTATCTTGTGGGTAAAGTGTATAACCTCTGCAGAGTGTACAAACTATTCGAATAGCCGTGTCCACGGTATTGAAAATTGCTCGGGGATTACAGTCAAGGGTTAGACTTTATAAAAAAATGTGGTTTGGTTAACTGATGAAGTTGATGGAAGTATGAATTAGGATGTGGGAATACTTTTACTTAACTTCTGGAAAAGTTATTGTTAATTCTACATGTTTTTACTGCTTTCGAATCTACTTATATTACTTGTTAAATGATGTTTATTGCAAATCAACCTTTAAGCCATTCCATTGGATAAGCTTGGCATGTAGCATATTAGGTTGCATTCTGTGTATAGCTTGTTGAGTACCAATGTACTCACCCCCCCCATAATCACAACATCAGAAGATGAAGAACCGCAAGCGTTTGAGGAGGAGAAGAATGACGACCTGGCTAACTAGGGGAAAGGCCCAGTCAGTTGCCTGTGGTAAACTGGGGCTTCACGAAGATTTAATTCCGCTGCTGTTATTTGTTTACTCTGAACTCAGCCCTGCGTGGCTTAATATTGTAAGGTGACCTTAAGGTCTTAATAGTTTAATTTGAGATAAATACATTATTGTTATTATTTCCGCTGTATGTGTGATGGTATTCATCTTGTTGTATCTGTGAGCACCGGTAGGTTACGGGCGGTGTATCACATGAGTGTTGAATTCAAATTCGGTAGCGACACTAAAAATGGGAGATGATCGTGCATGGATGTACAGTGGTTGGAGAAATAATGAGATGCCCACAAACGTGTGGATGGTGAATACACAAGCTTTCGTGGATCTTGTGTACTCATTATCTCCAGGTGGCGGTTTGGCAAAGTGTTCGTGCTCTAGGTGTCAGAATTATGCTCGGCATATCAAGTCTGATATGGAGTGTCACCTCTGCAAATATGGTTTCATGCCGGATTATCAGATATGGTATGAGCATGGTGAGGCCCCGCAAGGACATATGTCCAATCTGGCCGATGCTTTCGATGACCCGGTGGATCGAATGGAGGAAATGATGGGTGATTTTTTTCGGTAGTTTGAGGATCAACCCGGGCCGGAGGTTAAGGAATTCTTTAGCCTTCTTTCAGCTTCAGAAGAACCTTTGCATGAGTACACAAGTGTTACGCAACTTGTTGGTGTGACACGACTAATATTCTATCGATCAAAGTACAATTTCTCTATAGGTTGTTACAATGATCTGATCAATTTGATATCTAAAATTCTACCAAAGCCTCATAAGATGCCCAAGGACTTCTACAACTCCAAAAAACTTCTGTCCAGCCTTGGAATGCCTTATCAGAAGATTGATGTGTGCATCAATAATTGTATGTTGTTCTGGAAAGAAAATGCAAATGCAAATCACTGTACATCTTGCAAGAAATCTAGATATGTGGAGCTAGTGAACGAAGAGGGAATTGTGCTGCCAACAAGAGTACCAGTCAAGGTGTTATGATACCTGCCTCTCACAACAAAGCTCCAACGGTCGTACTTATCAAAATCAACTGCTTAGCATATGAGGTGGCATATGGAAGGCGTACGTGTCAACAAGGGTTCTATGGGTCATCCATCGGATGAAGAGGCGTGGAAGGCATTAGATAGATATGACCCAGATTTCACCAAAGAACCTCAGAACATGCGGATTGGGTTGGCCTAACGACGGTTTCACACCTTTCAACACAAGTCTTTGCCTCATACTCTTGCTGGCCTGTCTTTGCAATTCCATACAATCTTCCTCCCTCGCTATGCATGAAGGATAAGTTTGTATTTCTAACCCTTGTCATACTAGGGCCTGATCATCTTGTAAAGCACTTAGATATGTTCATGCAGCCTTTGGTTGATGAGCTGAAGCAGTTGTGGAATGGGGTGAGGACATATGACAATAATAGAAAAGAGTATTTTACCATGCGTGTCGCATATCTTTGGTCCATACATGATTTTCCTGCATACGGCATGTTCTCGAGATGGAGTACACACGGTTGGTTATGTTGTCCAATATGCATGGATGATAGTGATGCATTTCGTTTGAAAAATGGTGGCAAGTTCTGCTTCTTTGATTGCCATAGGCGTTTCACGCCTCGTGATCACCCATTTAGAACGCAGAGAAATGCATTTCGTAAAGACACAATCATTACGAAGGGTCCACCGAAGCGTTGTACCGGCCATGAGATCGTTGCTTGGCATAATCGGCTGGTCCGAATAGATGATGGGTTTGAAGGGGTTAAAGAAACACACAATTGGACTCATATATCTTCCATTTGGAATCTCCCATATGCTAAATCTCTAATTCTCTTGCATAATATTAATGTTATGCACCAAGAACGAAATGTTGCGGAGAGCATCAATCGATTATTTGTTTTGACTTCAAAGATAAGACAAAAGACAATATGAAGGCACGTAAAGATATGGCCGAGATATGTGACCGCCCAACCCTAGAGGTGAGAGAAGACAAAGAAGGATGTAGAGGGAAACCACGAGCTCCATATTGCCTTAAACCAAGCAGAAAAGAAAGAGATACTTGTGTGGTTGAAGAATATCAAATTTCGATGGTTCTGAATCAAACTCGAGGCGTCGGTGAGCATTGTAACTAGAAAGTTAAATGGCTTGAAGAGTCATGATTACCATATTATAATAGAAAGGCTACTCCCTGTAATGTTCCGTGGTTACTTTAAAGAAGAAGTTTGGACAATATTAGCAGAACTTAGTTTTTTCTATAGGCAGTTATGTGCCAAGGAAGTATCCAGTACAATGATGAGAAAATTGAAGAAGGATATCCACGTGCTTGTATGCAAGATGGAGAAGGTATTCCCACCCGGCTTTATGAATGCAATGCAACATTTGTTGGTGCATTTGCCATATGAAGCGGAGGTTGGCGGTCCTATGCAATACCGATGGATGTACCCAATAGAATGAAATCTTAAACAAACTCGGGCAACCGTTCGTAACAAGGCCTGGGTTGAAGGATGTATCGCAGAAGCATTTTATCTCAAGGAGATATCGTATTACACAAGTACATATTTCACTGAGGAACACAACATCAATATTCATATACCACGATATCACACCTCTCAAGACATTCCTGCTAGTAATCTGAAAATATTCTAGTGGAAAGGCAAGGTTGTTGGTGGAAGTTCGAATCACACTCTACCTTCGGAGGAATGGAATGCTATGTTGTTGTATATGTATGCGAACATCGAGGAAATGGACAAGTATTTCGAGTAAGTATTAGCATTTCACTTGACTACTTTCTTTCTTGATCAATATTCTAACTTCAATAAATTTTCAATAGGTTGTTTGATCAACAATATTGGAGATCAACCCAACAACCTACGTCGAAACAACTAGACAAATTACGACGTGAAGGTTTACGAGGAGGCCCTAATTTTGTCACGTGGTTTCGACAACATGTAAATTTCTTTCAACACATACAAATAATTCATTAAGTTAAATATCTAGTTGAGCGAGGCGCTCTACCTCTTGCGATTGTATGAGTGACAACAACGCTCATGAAGACCTATACACGCTATCCTTTGAAGCATTACAATGAAGAGCTTTGGGCGCTATGATGTAAATGGATTTCGCTTTAAGCTCTGCAAAATTTGAAGCAACACATCCGCAATTAGCGACAACAAATAAGCGGAGTTGTCACTAAAGCCTATGATGTGAATGGGCGTGAAGCAGTACTATGGTGTGATTCAAAACATAGTAGAATTCAAGTTCGGAGAGCTAAAGACTTGAGAGTAGTCTTCTTTTATTGTGACGTGATTTAGTATAGTACGGGGGTAGGGATAAAGCGTAACAACAAAGTTGGTGCGGTTGAAGTTAATCATCAATCACGTCTCATGGCTATGATCCATTTGTGATCGCTCATCAAGTTGAGCAGTGTATTATTTTTCATATCCATGTGCCTTGCAAAACTTGTCATCTTGGTGGGTTGTTCAAAGGTTAATCCCCTAGTCGTTTGCCAACTCCTAGGCGGACGACTATGGTGAAACCGATGTTGATAACACCGTTCACGAAGCATATCAAGCAGATGGTTTACCAAGCTCCTTTCAGGTTGATCTTGGGTTGGGAATTGATGAAATAGTTGGCGATACAACAGATGTTATTGTTGAAAATGTTCGAAGCAAGAAAGCGCTCTCGTCATGGCTCAAATGGCTCGCATAAAATGGTCATAGATCCATGCCTCGTCATGGTAGTGCACAAAATATTTCCATTGAACCTCCTCAAGATGAGGACTTCTAATAAGTATGCCTACAAATCTTGTATTATTTTTGCTAATAATATCTTGTTTTATTTATTAGTTATCCTTCTTTTGCTAATTATATCTTGTATTATTTTTTCATGCAGGATGAGGTCGTTTACTCATATCGGTAGCAAATTTCTCTCAAAAGGAAAGAAGAAAGATGGCTCTTCATCTTCGAAGGGCCAAGGTTCATCAGAAGATTCTCTCTTTAGAGGCTGCAGTTCTCAGCAAAGTCGACGAAGTGCACTTGAGAGATGCCTTGAGGAGGCTCAAAATGAGGTTGCTCCACCAGTTGAGGCTCGAACAGAGGAGGTAATGTTATATTTTTCCAAATATTATGCTCGTATATAACATTAAACTCATCTTATTTCTTTGCTATGTAGCGGGAGGCATGGGATGGTGGGGATGGAGTGGCCGAGGCGGGGGATGATGGGGATGGAGTTGGCCAGAGATAGGGGATGGTGGGGATGGAGTTGGACGGAGGCTGGGGTTGATGGGGATCGAGGCGGCGGAGGCGGGGATGATGGGGATGGGGAAGATGAAGAGGATGGTGATGGTCTTTGCACGTGTTTTAGGTTTAGAGGGTCTAACCTGATCAGTGAGGTTGCAACGGACCTTCGTGCATGGAGACATATTGTGCCACATGGTGAATGGTGAGTAAATGATGCAAATTTTGTTGTCATTTTATGATTACTTATTTTGTAAAAAACTTGTAATTTGCGAGGCAATGGGTTGATCTTATGTGGGAAGGAAGAAAGCAGTTGCGACTGTTAATGCTAACTTGGGAGGTCTTTGTCGATTACCACTATCCGGGGTTGGTCTTGGTGGGCGGTGTTTCTCAGCCGTGATGAAGTAGGACCACTACAAGTTGGCTCTGAGATGGCGACACAACCTTTCATTGCCATCTTGGTGTGGGCAGATTTTTGGGTAATATTCATAATTCTCACTTTTCTTGTACATTGTTAGTTTTATAATAATGATGTCTAACAATATTGTGTTTCCACAATTAGTTGAGGTATCGTTGCCTGAAAGACAAGAGGAGGCATTAGCAGCTAAGGCAAAATATGTCTTTGAGAATGCTGCCAAAAAGGTGGTGAAGGACATGATGTCCAATGCTCGTATCCAAGCAGTATGCATGTACTACAAAATGTTTAAACACCAGGATATGAGCAAGAAGTTAGGCGCTTCTAAAATCTACCTTCGAGAAGATGAGTACCTATAGGTGGACTTGCCTTGGCTGAGGAAGTGTCCTGATGCTTGGCGAGCACTCTGTGCCTATTAGGCCTCGCCTGCCTTCGTGGGGCAGTCTAGGATGAAGAGGAACAATCGTCGGGCAGGCCCTAGGGTAACACAACGATATGGCGTTGATGGACATCTTCGTCTCACTAAGCAAATGGTATGTTTGTTATATCGTACTAGTTTTAGATTATATCTTACAATTGTACTCACTAATACAAGTGAACATTGAATTATAGGAGACTCAAAGTGGCGTTGCACCAAGCTCTATTGAGGCGTATCTTGGGGCCACTACGGGTGATCCTACAGCCCAGATCAGCTTTGTAGTTCTACAGCTTCACAAAATTTGGTCAGTACAATTTTCAAAATACCAACTCAATGCATTTTTAAGATTTCTCCTAAATTGCATATATTGTAGGCTCGGTATGGAGAATTAATGGTGGAACGTCACGGAGAAGACTTTGATTGGAGGAAAGAGCAGATCGATAATGTTGCTTTATACTCAAGTGGTGGTGGGAAGAAACATGGCAGATTTCCCATGTTCAACGGGATCATCGATTCTAGTGAAGCCTTAGCTGAGGCGAGGTCGTCTTCTTCTCAAAGTAGCTCACAAAGTTCTTGTGATGCTAGGCGGAGCGAAGAGATGTTGAGGCTGCAATGACGACAATAAGGCAACAAGAAGAATTATTGAGACAAGCGGAGGAAAGGATGAAACAACATGACCAATACATGATTGAATGGCAGAGATCACAACAACAACACATTCAAATAAGTACACTTGATCTTTTATGAATTCAAATGCTTTAAGTTAAAAGAAATATCTTGAATTGTGCTCCATGAACCGTATAGTTGTTAGCTAGTCGTGAAGTTTAAAATTTGCAAATGAAATTAATGTTTTTACTTTTCAGGACCTTTTATCTACTCACTTGGGATCGGTTGCCTCACTCCCACCATTTCAACCTCCTTCACCTCCTGCATTTTTCTTCGCACCTACAAATATGGTATATTTCATTCAAATTGTTTGGTTATTCACATTAATAGTGGTAATTTTTGCAAACTTTTGAATACATCATACAGGGGCCGCCACCGCCTCCTGAAGCTAGAGGCGATATTGGTAGCAATTCAGGGTCACTAGCAGTGGGTGAATATTTCAACTCAAGCGGTGATGCGGGTGTGACCACGACTTCCACACTTCACCAAATTAAATTTGAATTTGTGAAGTAAACTTGTTGCATGTGTGTGCGATTGTAATATGATGAACTGTTTGGTTGTAATGTGGATTTTGTGAATTTGTGATGGAAACTATGATTGTGTCATGTGGATTTGTGATGGAGACTATATATATATATATATATATATATATATATATATATATATATATGTGTGTGTGGTTGTGTGATGTGGATTATGGTGAATTTATAACATGAATGTCTATAATGAACTTGTAATGGAACTCTATGGTTGTTAGAATTTTCTACAATTTTTATGGAATTAGCCAACCACTCAAGGTAATATTGCTCTAAACTATTTTACTTCCATTAAAAATGTTTACGCATTTGATACATAAAACCACTTGTAATCCTTGGTATGTTTTGAACATAAATGCAGGATCAAATTCATCTGGATGAGGTCAAGGACCCTCTTGAAAGTTTTAAGGTATGAATAATAATTCACTGAATTTTTATTAGTGTCTGATGCTCAACATTTATATGTATGTATAGTTGCTACCTTGGTCACGACACATATAAAGCTGCTAAAGCGGTAATGTTCTTACTTGTTCCTTTACATCTAGGTCATATTTTTTGTTGTTGTAGTGAAGCCCTGTGAAGTCATTGTTCTTACTTGTTCCCTTTACATCTAGGTAATGTTCTACAGTTGACTGGAATGGAGTGCCATAGAACATTTGCTCGATCGCCAATCTATCCTTCAAGAAGTTTCTGAACCTCTCGGATTGTCCTGGTAATTTCTATGAAATGTCTTTCATAGTACTGGTTTGGAAGATTCCCATCATCTTTATCATGACAATACACCAATTGGTTTTCTTTACTAGTTTTAACTAAACAGTTCATGTTAGTTCAGTTGTTAGTGCAATGGATATGATAATAGCATTTTATAGGTTATTCCAATGCGATTAAGCATTGATTTCCACTATCTTGTTGTATCCTTGGCGAGCGAGCACCCTTTTAATTTCTTGTCACCTGATCTATCATATTTGTTCTTCTTTATTGAATCCTCTGCGTGTTCTTTGTATGCTCTACTCAGTTAAACTTTGTGTGTTTTTAGTTCCTTGGCGAGGTTGTACATTCATCGATTCCTTCTATGGCGCTCTGCTCTTTTTAGTCAAATCTGCTTGCTTTCTCGAATTCCGATATTAGTGTTTGACTTGTGCGACTGTTGTTTTACCGGTTTTGATGGCAAAAAAGACGCCCTTTTTGTTGGTTCCACATCGATCGCATCAAATTTGCTTCTTTCTTCAGTCAAAGGGACTTGATTATACCTGCATTCATAGGGTGTGTAAATCGTATGCATGATGATTGCCAAGTGTGTCATTATCCTCACTTCATTGCGGAGAACTAAACCCTAATGCTAAAATCAGCTCCATTTGTTCCTTCTTGCAGGCATCCTTGGCAAATCAAGGATGGACCCATCACGATCCTTTCAATCCTCAAGGTATCATTCGCTCCACCTTCCCTTCCATTCCGTGTACAAGGTATATACGTATCGAATCTCTGTTTGTATATGCTTTTGTCTTGTGTTAGGTCTTGTAGTCCCCCTTGCCATGAAGATGCTGCGAGATGGGCGAGACAACAACCCGTGGAGAGTCCTCCGCCACACTGTTGAATGCACCTAATGGATTGGGCGGCAGCCTCTTCTCAACCTCACTTGCGGTTCTTCCGCATGAAAAATGTAAGCCACTTTCCATCTTCCGAGGCTCTTTAACCATACTACATTTGTCAATGTATTATTTATTTTTTTAGAACTTCCCCTTACAAATTTTGCACCTATTAGTGCTATTTTTTACAATGTTTATGACCATAAAGTAATAAACACTCTGCATTGCGTCTTCCTTATTAATAAAAGCAGAATATTCTTATACATACTAATGAAATAGAATGTTCTTGTGTGGCGAGTTCTTTGGCATTCACCTTCTTTAGACGCCACTCCTTTTGCTTTACTCTTGGCTAAGTTATTTTCTTTCGGCTTAAGGTATTGCTTGCTAGCCTAGGCTCCATATCGATTAATTTGCATTAAATCGATTAGCTTAAGGTATTGTTTAGTTGAATATTACGTTCTATATTGTTGTAGGTTATGATCGAATTATTGATTGCCTAGTCAACACAATTAGATTTATGTCTGAGTTTAGATTTGAAATTACCAACTTTTATATGTATAGTGATTGCATTTAATCGTTGATTGAATTTAAATGTGATAGCACTTCATAATTAACTATTGTTTAATCTAAATACTTAAAATTGTTTCTTTATTTCGTGTATGTTAATTTAATACTTTTATAAGTAATGTAAATTTGCTGGACGGACCATTATATATATTACTAATAGCAATTATTTAATTGATTTTACAATCGAGATTTGGATGTAGATTTATATTTAACTAATAGCAACCACGTACCAGGCCAAACGTTCATCGAAAACCATGAAGGTCGGATCGTAACTTAGTTGTATAATTAAAGATATGCTTTTTGTTTTGTATGAAGGTCAAGCTTCAATTTGTAATATAAACATTTTGTACGAAGGACATGCTTCAATTTGTAATGTATGGAGTATTGATTACTATAATCATCCAGAAAAAGAAAATGTCGAAAGGATGAAAAGGTATATAATTGATGTAAAAAGGCCATGCATAAAAGAATTATGTTCGTCATCCAATACTCCTTGATAAAATAGTACTGAAATGAGAGAAGAGGAGACAATAGTACTCAAATTTGTTGGACGAACCATTACATATAACTAATAGCAATTATTTAATTGGTTTTACAATCAAGATTTGGATATAGATTTATAAGTAATGAAATTTTCTAGATTAAGTAGCACTACATAACAAATTAAATGTATAAAACAATTTGTGAGCACTTATTGATTTACTGAGATTTTATTTGTTGTAAATATTTGTAGATGGATCGAAGATGGATGTATGAAGCTGATTGTCGCGATAGAGAATACTTTAACGTGTGACTAGTTTTTGAGCACGCAATTTGCGGCGTACAAGTCAAATAAGCCGATGGACTATATTTGTTGCCCGTGCATCGATTGCAAGAATGAGAAGCAATTTTGAACCTTGAGGCGATCCGTGCACACTTGCCGAAGGGTTTCAAGCCCGCTATACCGTTGGACCAAGCATGGTGAAGATGAGATTGTGCGTAAAGGGCATCGATTGATGATGATGAAGACAACGACTTCGATCGCGGTGGAAAATCGTTAAATCGACACCCATGAAGAGACATTCATCGATAACCATGAAGATGATCTAGAACAGATGTTGCATGATGGGGAGGAGGACCTCACGAGTGTGAGGATTTTGAAGTTTCGGTATGGTAGAGGATTCTACAACACCCTTGTACCCAGGCTGCAAAGAGGAGTTCAAAAAGCTGCATGTTGTGCTTACGCTGCTGCAGTTGAAGGCAAACAATGGTTGGTCCGATAAGAGTTTCACAGAGCTGTTAGGTTTCTTCAGAGATGTCCTTCCAGAGGGTAACGTGTTGCCAACAACCACGTACCAAGCCAAGCAGGTTGTTTGCCCGTTGGGACTGGAAGTGCAAAAAATACACGCATGTCCAAACGATTGCATATTGTATTGCAATGAGTTTGCAAATTTGGATGCATGTCCCGTTTGCAAGGCATCTCGGTATAAGCGCGGCGATGATGATATCGAGGGGCAGTGTAAGAAGAAAAGACCTCCGACCAAGGTGGTGTGGTATTTCCCTATAATCCCCCGTCTGAAGCGTCTGTTTGCGAACAAAAGGCATGCTCAATTGCTGCGATGGCACGCCGAGGAGCGTAAAAAAGGATGGAATGCTTAGACACCCTGTTAACTCCACGCAGTGGAGGAATATCGATAGAAAATACAAGAAACACTTTGCATATGATATGATAAATATAAGGTTCAGACTCAGTACGGATGGGATGAATCCTTTCGGCAACATGAGTAGTCGTCATAGCACTTGGCCGGTGACTTTATGTACTTACAACCTTCCTCCTTGGCTTTGCATGAAGCAGAAGTACATTATGATGCCGTTCTTGATCCAAGGGCCGAGGCAACCGCAGCAACGATATTGATGTGTTCCTCAAACTCTTGGTTGAAGATCTTACGGTATTGTGGAGCGACGGTTATGCGGATATGGGATGAGTACAAAGAGAACTTCATGCTACGAGTGTTGTTGTTCGTAACCATCAATGATTACCCCGCTCTTGGCAATCTTCGGGCGGACTTTAAAAGGATTCAATGGATGCGTGCATTGCATGGGTGATCTGAGCCGGTGCTGAAATCTTGTCGAAAAATATGTTACATGCGGACATCGTAGGTTCCTTCGCAAGGACCACCCGTATCGCAACAACAAGAGAGCTTTTGATGGTACAAAGGAGACCGCTTCACTCGAAACATCGCATAGCGGCAAAGAGATATTCTTGGTAGTAAAGGATATTAAAATTTTCCATGGAAAGGAGTCTGAAGTACATCATCCGAAGTTCGGTGATCTGACTCCTTTGTGGAAAAAGAGATCAGTATTTATGGACCTACCTTATTGGCAGCACTGGATGTTCGACATGCTATCGATGTCATGCATATAGAGAAAAAGCGTGTGTGACGACTTGCTTGGTATTTTACTAGACATACACGCAAAACAAAAGATACACTTGAAGGCACGGATGGACTGAAAGATATGAAACTTCGTGAAGGAGCTACATCATGAAGACTGGGTCAAGGAAAAAAGTACCTTCCGCACTTGCTACACTTTAAGCAAGATTGAGAAAATTAAGCGTGTGTGAGTGCTTGCACGAGTCAAAGTTCCGTCCGGTTATTACTCGCCAACATAAAGAGGCTAGTCTCAATGAAAGACTTGAAATTAGTCGGTATGAAGTCTCATGATTTCCACGTGATGATGACATGATGCTTCCTGTAGCAATTAGGGGTGTTACGCGGAGAAAGTGCAAGACCCAATTATAAAATTGTGTTCATTCTTCAGCGCGATTTCACGAGAAGGTCATCAACCCATTGAAATGGATAAGCTGCAAACAAGGCGTGGTCCACACTCTATGCCGGCTTGAGATGTGCTTCCTCCATCCTTCTTGATATTATGGTCCATCTCACTGCTCATATTGTGAAAGAGATCTGATTTCTTGGCCTGTGTTTCTACATCGAGATGTACCCTTCGAGAGGTTCATGGGGTTGTGAAGAAATATGTTCGTGTCGACATCGGTGGGAAGGGTGCATTGCCAAAGGTTGGGGAACCGAGGAGGTCATCGAGTTCTGCATCGATTACATAGATCTCAAACCGATTGGTGTGCTCAGATCTCACCATGAAGGAGGCTACAAGGAAAGGGACACTAGGTCGAAATTGATCCGTGCAAAAGATCGTGCTTCATTCACATAAGCACACTTTGGTCTGCACTGTCGGTTGTAGCGGCCCGTAATAATAAACATGCACAAGAACACGCTACGAAGAGAAAACCTGTAACACCCCAATTTTTGCTTTTCTTATGTTCAATTAGCCTTTTGAATTTTTGAGAAATTTCTCGAATTTATTTGGATTTATTTGGATTTATTTTGAACTAAGCCATTTACCAAATTAATTAAATATTAGAAAAGTTAAAATAAAATTTTGCTGAAAATATTTTATTTGAGTCACAAATGTCCTAAAATATTTTTGGGAATTTTTCCAGAATTTTTGATATTTTTACTACCCCAAATAATTAGTTTTATTTTCGGTATTTATTTTAATTAGGAAATTCGGCGAAAATAAAGCTACGATCTTGGGCCATGGACCAGCACTATTGATCGCCAGCCCGGCCCGTTCATCGAGCACTTGAGCCCGCTACTAGCCCGGCATGCCAGCCAAGCCCTAACCTAGATCTGTGACCTCAGTTTCGATCCAACTACGGGATTGCCGTCTTCGCCGAGTCCGGATCGGATTGCGCCCGCCGCCGCCAGGATTCGTTAGGGCTTCGCTGAATATCCCGTGCGCCGAGGCATTATTTAATGAGCCGACCCACTTGCGTTTCTCTCTTTTAAATGCGCACTCTTTTGCCCTAGTTTTCCGTGCTCGAGCCGCCGCCAATCGTCGCGAGTCCCTCGCCGAAGTTCGTGGAGTCACCGCCGCGGTTTTTCTTCGTCTCCGTCGCCGGTGAAGCCGCTCCGCCGACTTGAAGGTCTCCCTCGAGTTCCTCAAGAGGAGACACACCCGAGGGGGTAACCCATTCGACCGGAGACACGCCGGAGCGCCGCGGGCATCGTCGTCTTCCCCAGCTCCGTCAGGCCAGCGCCGCCGCACCATCGCCGTCGCCCCGAGCTCCGTCGACCGTCCGATCACGCATCAACGACCCAGATCTTGCCACGTCGCCCTTGAACAGTAAATCTCATCTTCCAACCTCATCCGTTAGATCTAGATTCAACGGCTCGGATCGACCGCATCAGTAGCCAATCACGCCGCGACGCGTGGCACACCGAGCCGCCTTTGTGCGCGCGTGTCGCGGACAGCAGCGAGCCCGCATGTCGGCCCGACGCCGGCCGGCGGCGTCATCTTGGCGTCCACGGTGGGTCCCACTGTCGCCGAGATGGCCGAAGTCGTGTTGACGTCCACGATGACGTCATCTTGGCGTCGCCAAGACAGAGCCGGTCGGTAGGCGTCGGCAAAGGCCGCGTGTCATTCGTGGTGTCGACCGTGTCACGCGATGGCGCAATAATCAATTTTCGAAAATAAAATATTTACTTAATTCGGTTTAGTGAATTTAAATGTATTTTGAAACTTCAAATGCTTATAACTTTCGCGTTTTAACTCCGATTTGAATGTTCCAATTTCTATAAATTTGTAAAATTGTGATCTTTCATTTATGAATTTTAATTGAATTTTTAGCACTGTTTGTCTCTGTTTATTTATTTTATTATTTTGTGTATACGTTCTGCGTGAGACGTTGAAGTGCCAAGCGGTTTCGAGGAGAAGTTCGACCGAGAGCAAGCTCGGGAACGAAATCGAGATTTTTTGAAGGCAAGTTGTGTTTGATCATGTTGAACCTATTAGAGCAAATTATTTTGATTTAAACTATTGCATGCTAATTTGATAGAAATGATTTTGAATAAGTTTTGGGATTAGTTAAATGCCTAGTTGCTGTATGCCACCTTGTCATATATAATTGTAGGCCATGAATCCTTTGTCACCCTAGGTTATGAATTAATAGTTGGACATTAATAATTTGCCAACATGGGTTGAGTAGACCGATGTAGTGTGCTTAGCCCTACCACGTGGACAATTCATTATTTTGAAATACCAAAGCAATTATTGACTTAATGAGATATGGAACATGTTTTGCGAATGAGACATGTGTTATTGACTTGATGATGGCACGTGGTGCAATGGTAAAGAACCGAGGTGGGAAAAATGATTTAGACTGGGGCAAATGGTAAGATTGTTTACGTGGGCCCAGAGTGGCAACTGGCGGTCGTATTTGGTTTTATTGGACATGGATATTTGAGTTACACTTGGTTAGTCTTGCCTCGGTCAACTAAGGACTTAACCTTGCAAGCATTTGAGCTCGAGTCTTTCATACAACCACAAGCTCCGTAATGGGGCGGGCTTAGGCTGAGTAAACTGGAAAATCTATTCTTTGGTCTTTGTCGTGGTGGTGTGAGGCCGGAGAAGCGGATGAGAACTCACATGGCGCAAGAGGGGGCCACAGGTGCGTAACCAGATCCCTCCAGTGTTGAAACCTTAGCGAACAATCTTGGGTTTAGATGGAACTTTGGAAAAGCTTAGTTCACGGTTATTTGCCTTGGTGGTACTTGACTGTATCTTGTGGGTAAAGTGTATAACCTCTGCGAGAATGTACAACCTATTGAATAGCCGTGCTCACGGTATTGGGCATCGCTCGGTGATTCTGGTCAAGGGTTAGAATTTCATGAAAATGACTTGTTTATGGAAAAATGCTTGGGTTGGTAATGAGGAACTTGACTTAGGATGGAAAAATGATTTCGATTGAAATGTTTGTGAAAGCTATTATTCTTACTCTTGTTTCTATGCTTTGCAATCTATTCTTTATTATCTTGAATCTTTGTCGCTCATGATCCATAGCCTATCCTTTGTACTAAGCCATGCATGTAGAATATTAGATTTGCATTACATGCATGACTTGCTTGAGTGCTCAAAGTACTCACCCCACAACAACACAACTTCAGTTGAAGAAGAAGCAACCCTGCTCGGGAGGAGCCGACAAACTAGGGAGAGCGAGCCCGTCGATTGTCTGTGGCAAATTGGTTGGCGCCACGAGTTTATTTTATTTCTTTGCTTTTGAATATTTTAATAAGTTTTAAGCCTGCAGGCGATCTTTGTAACTTGACCATAAGGTCTACCAACTAGTTGAGTATTTAATTAAAGTACTTCATTATTATTTGGTTATGACTGTGATATGTACCAATGTTGATCTGTGTGCACTAAGCGTGATCCTCGGATCGGTGCTGAATACACGAGGGTCGGATTTGCACATTCGGGTCCCGACAGAGGTGGTATCGAGTCATCTTGACCGAGGATGGCCCTTAGTTAGAATGCTCGTAGTGAGAATAAAACTATTTTCTAAAAGCTAAAATGTGCCAAGATGATAATGCAATCTCGACTTATCCCTTCTTTCTTTTCATACCCTTGCTGAATTTAACACATATTAGCTTTGTTTAAAATATCTGAGTTTCACGTGAGTTACCTTTGACAGATGAGGATGATCCACTCTTTTGGTGGCGCCTTTGGAGGGTGCGCCATGAGCTTTGGCGTATGATGCAGTTTGCTTGGAGGTTCTGACAGGCGATCTCTGGGGACTCTCAGTAAGTGAGGCAAGGCCGGATATTGCAGGGATGTCACCATCACGGTTTACATGCGGGATAGGGCGAGGGTGAGTCGTCCCATCCGCATTCTGCCGGAGGTGTCATTTGATCTTTGGGATCGGGGAGACATCGCGTCTGGCGATGAGGCGGTTGCTCGTACCTACCCTAGGAGAGTTGGATGGCACAAGAGTTTCGTCACCACCACGCAGAGACACTCGCTACAACCGAGAGCCCATAGAGGAGGAGGATGCCACGATCACCCACGGCGGATATGTCATCGCTCAAGAGGATGCTATCGGCGAGATGGTTTAGGAGCTGCAGAGGTCTCGTGGCGAGTTCACACAGGTCGAGGCTCATCTGCTGCAGACTTGTGAGTACTTGGCCCACTCTATCCGAGAGGATTGGGGAGCTGGAGACAGTATTTGACGGACGAGCGGAGCGATCTTTGGAGCTACGACCCTGAACCGGAAGAGCCACAGCGAGTCGCATGACGAGCGAGCGAGCGGAAGTGAAGCGAGCCTGTGGAGGTCAAGCTAGAGCGATGGAAGTGAAGCGAGCTGTGGAGGTCAAGCGGAGCAGTGGAGGTTGAGCCGGTCAGAGGCGCATCCACCGAGGATTGTTGGGATAGGTTTGTACTAGCACCAGCGCACCGCGGTGTATCCACCGAAGTTTGGTGAGGGATGGCTAGAGGAGTGAGCATTAGGATTAGCAGTTGAGACTCTGCGTTGAGTCGCGTCTTGGAATAAGAGTCACCCTTAGGCGTTTGACTCGAGTATTAGTTTGATTTGCTTCTTTCATGCTTGTGAGTGATTGGTATGTGTTGCAAGGCCCTTAGGCATTGTGAGCAACCATACCTAGTTATTAATAAAGTAATAAAGTTAGATTTTGTGTTACACTTTGACCCCGCATAAGTATTCCATTAGTTGTCTATTCTTATTTCCTCTCGTCTCTAAACCATGGAACAATCGACGGATGGTGAACACTCATGAAACCGTGGAGGAAATGGGAGTGGTTCACGCTCATTTGAAACATCGATGATGAAGGATTAGGAACCCAACCACACCGCCGGTTGATATCTGAACTTTGGAGCCTTTATTCTTGCATGAGACTGGTTAATGCATGCCATGATCGGCGAGATCAGCGAGTCACCCCAAGCCACCGCCGCCCAAGTTAACGAGGTCAACCCGGTCGCAGAGGCCACACTCGAGGTCACGAAATTCATGAGGACACGACCGCCTACATTTTCAGAATGCCAATCCATTGGAGGCAGATGATTGGTGAGGGCGATAGAGAAAGTTGCACATTACCCGGTGTGAAGGGAATGAGAGGTACTCTATGCCTCTCATCGACTTGAAGGAACTGCAATGAATGGTGGGAAAACTCTTGTCTTGCTCATGAGCACCCGCAGACATCGGTAGGAGTTCACAATCGCTTTTCGGCGATACCATGTGCTGAAGGCATCATGGAGCTGAAAAGGAGGAGTTAGGGCAATTTGAAGCGGGGCAATCAATCGGTGTCAGAGTATCTAAATAAGTTCACGCACTGGCACGCCACGCTTTTTGAGGGCGTAACACGGATAAGGCGAGCGATCTCGATTCATGAAGGACTGAATTGAGGATTGCAGTGGGACTCATAACCCACACTTTTCGACTTTCAGAGCTAGTGAACAAAGCGCCGATATTGGAGGACAAGCGCAAGGAGGCGGAGGACAACCGAAGCGCAGATGGCCTGACGAGGAGCACGCCCGGGGCGCAGCGTTTGAGGTTGCACCAAACCAGTTCTTCATATTTCAGCCAAGGAATGTGGCGATGACACCACCGCCCATGCCAAGACTGCGGACAAAATTTCCGAACACCAACACGGTTGGGAATGCACTGCTGATCGGCGATGGCGCTTAGGCGTTGTTTTGTGCACTGCTTGAGCGAGCATTTTGCCAATTATTGTCCTAAGAAGGGAGGAGGAGTGACACCAGTTCGCTTCAATCTTGGAACTACTCCAACGAAGACACCTGCGCCAGGAGCAAGCCGTGGAGCTACACAATCTGGAGCGCCACACAGACTGTGGTAAGAGGCAAAGTCAATCATGTCACCGCCGATCAGGTCAGAGAATACATCGGACGTCGTACTAGGTAAGTTACTTGTCAACTCAGTACCTGCAACAGTTTTATTTGATTCTGGAGCTTCACATTCGTTTATATCTCGGATTTTTGCTGTGAACAATGGGTTGAAAATGGTGAACCTTAGGCATGTATTGCTAGTACAATCCCGTGATCGAACTCCGATCGATGTAGGATGTTCAGGGTAAAGTTGCTTATAGATGGGCCGAGTTCTTAGCAAACTTAGTGGTGTTAGATACCCGGACCCTAGATGTTATTTTGGGAATGGACTGGTTGTCTAAGCACAAGGTTGTATTAGGCCTGTGGACGAAGAGTCATATCGATCGAGAGTCCTTGCGGGAGAAAAATAGAGTTTGAACAAGCGCGCTTCGGGATGGGCAGTTGATGGTCAATAGTGTGAAGGCCGTTAGCATAGAAGATGTACCGGTTGTCGAGGAATACTCGGATGTATTTCGGAGGATTTACAGGATGCCACGAGCGGGGACATAGAGTTTGTAATTGAGTTAATACAGAACAGCCCCGATAGCTAAGAGACCTTATCGAATGTCAGCCGATGAGCCGGTGGAAATGAAGAAGCGATTGAGGAGTTAATGGATAAAGGGATTTATCGAGACCAAGTTAAATGCGCCATGGGGAGCACCGGTTACTGCTTTGTCAAGAAGAAGGACGGAAGTTACCGGATGTGTGTGGATTACCGAGCACTGAATGAAGTCACTATAAAGAATAAGTATCAGCTACTCAGGATCGATGACCTATTTGACCAGTTGAGAGGAGCAGGAGTTTTCTCCAAGATCGACCTACGATCAGGATATCACCAGCTGAAGATTCGATCGGAGGATGTGCCGAAGACCGCATTTTCGTCAAGATATGGACATTACGAGTTTACAGTTATGTCTTTTGGTTTGACGAATGCACCCGCATACTTCATGAACATGATGAACAAGGTTTTCATGGAATAACTGGACAAGTTCGTTGTTGTGTTCATAGATGACATTTTAGTCTACTCCAAGACGAGAGAAGAGCATGCCGAACATCTGAAGCTAGTTCTGGAGAAGTTAAGAGAGCAGCAACTTTTCGCTAAGTTTAGCAAGTGTGATTTTTGGAAGAACAAGGTGGAATTTCTTGGACATGTGATGACCGCTGAAGGAGTCGCAGTTGATCCAAGTAAGGTGGAAGCAGTGTTGCATTGGGAGCCACCCAAGACGGTGACCCAAATCCGTAGTTTCCTTGGAATGGCTGGTTATTACCGCCGATTTATTGAAGGATTCTCAACGATTGCGAGACCACTTACGCAATTGTTGAAAAAGGAGAGGAAGTTTGCATGGACGCCGGAATGTGAGCGGAGTTTTCAGGAGTTGAACAAACGTTTGACAACGGCGCCAATGTTAGTTTTACCGGATTTAAGCCAGAGCTTTGATATATACTGTGATGCATCGCGTCAAGGACTAGGATGCGTGTTAATGCAAAACCGTAAGGTCGTCGCATATGCATCGAGGCAGTTGAGGCCGCATGAAGAGAACTATCCGACGCATCATCTGGAATTAGCAGCCGTAGTGCATGCCTTGAAGTTATGGCGACACTATCTAATTGGGAACAGATGTGAGGTGTACACGGACCATAAGAGTCTTAAATATATATTCACACAATCGGATCTGAACATGAGGCAGAGGAGGTGGTTAGAACTAATTAAGGATTATAATCTGGGAATTCATTATCACCCCAGAAAGCCAATGTGGTGGCGATGCTTTAAGCCGAAAAAGCCATTCGGTGAACATGTTGGTGGAAGCAAGTCAGGTCGAGTTATGCAAGGAGTTTCAGAAGATGAAGTTGGAAGTAGTACCTAAGGGATTCTTAGCCGCTTTAGAGGTGAAGTCTACCTTGGAAGATCGGACTTCGCGAGGACGGAAGGATGATGTCAAGATTGAGGATTAAGTCTAAAATGGAGGAAGGCAAGGTGAAGGATTTCAAAATTTGGATGAGCAAGGCACATTGTGGATCAAGAAGCGCATTTCGTGCCGCTGAAGAAGGCTGAAAACAAATGATTACGGAGGAAGCTCATGACTCAAGTACTCCATTCATCGAGGAAGCGCTAAGATGTATCAAGACCTAAAGGAAAGATTTTGGTGGCCAAGCATGAAGCGTGAAGTTGCGAGCATGTTGCGTTGTCGCGACATATGCCAAAGAGTCAAAGCAATGCATCAAAGGCCAGCGGGGTTACTCTGACCATGAAGATACCTGAATGGAAATGGGAGAAATGGAATGGACTTCATTACGGTTTCTGAGGACCCGAACGGTATGACTCCATATGGGTTATAGTGGACGGTTGACAAAGGTCGCCCACTTTATACGATAAAGACTACCTATTCGGGGACGCTTAGCGATTTGTATATGTCAAGAATTGTATGTCTACATGGAGTTCGAAGAAAATTGTATCGAGACGGAGGTACTCGGTTTACCTCAAGATTTTGGGATAAGTTGCATGAGGCCCTAGGGACCTGTCTGAACTTGATCTTCGCATATCACCCACGAGATGATGGGCAAGCGGAAAGAGTTAACCAGATCTTGGAGGACATGTTGAGGGCATGTGCATTGGCTTATACAACCGTGGGATAAGTGTTTGCCATATGCCGAGTTCAGCTACAACAATAGTTACCGAGCAAGTTTGCGGATGTCGCCCTTGAAGCGCTATATGGAAGACCACCGTCGAGCGCCATGAATTGGAATGAGGCAGGAGAACGTCATATGTTTGGGCGGATATTCTTGAAGAAGTCAAGAGCGGATAGCCATGATCGAGAAAGGTTGAAAATTGCACAATCAAGACAGAAGAGTTACGCTGATAATCGCCGCAGGGATTTGAGCTTTGAGCCCGAAGATTTTGTGTATCTCAGAGTTACCCCACTCAAAGGAGTTAAGAGGTTCCACACCAAAGGGAAGTTAGCACCGAGATATGTTGGGCCATTCAAGATCCTAAGTCGAAGAGGTGAAGTAGCGTATCAGCTGGAGTTACCGCAGTCTCTAGCAGGTGTGCATGATGTGTTCCATGTGTCACAATTAAAGAAATGTCTCCGAGTGCGAGAAGAGCAGATGCCATTAGAGTCGGTCGAGTGCGGGAGGATTTGACTTATAAAGTGCCCGTGAAAATCTTGGACACCGAGAGATCGAGAAGCGAAATAAATTGACCAACGCTTACGTAGAGTGCGATGGAGTAATCATTAAAGAGCGAAGCAACTTGGGGCCTTGAAGAGGACCTGAAGAAGGAATTCCTAACCTATTCCTCGATCGACCCTAAATCTCGGGGTCAAGATTCCGTTAAGGGGGGAGGTTTGTAACACCCCAATTTTTGCTTTTCTTGTGTTCAATTAGCATTTTGAATTTTTGAGAAATTTCTGGAATTTATTTGGATTTATTTTGAACTAAGCCATTTACCAAATTAATTAAATATTAGAAAAGTTAAAATAAAATTTTGCTGAAAATATTTTATTTGAGTCACAAATGTCCTAAAATATTTTTGGGAATTTTTTCAGAATTTTTCTGATATTTTTACTACCCCAAATAATTAGTTTTATTTTCGGTATTTATTTTTATTAGAAATTCTGCGGAAAATAAAGCTACGATCTTGAGCCATGGCCCGCACTATTAACCGCCAGACTGCCCGTTCTGGAAGCCGCAGCGCGCTTAGCCCAGTATGAGGCCAAACCCTAACCCTAGATCTGTGACCCTCGTTTTCGATCAGCAGCGGGATTGCCGTCTTCGCCGAGTCCGGATCGAATCGCGCCACCAGCGCCGCCCGAGTTCGTTAGGGCTTCGCGAATATCCCGCACGCCGAGGCATTATTTAATGAGCCGACCCTTGCCGTTTCTCTCTTTTAAATGCGCACTCTTTTGCCCTAGTTTTCCGTGCTCGGCGCCGCCAATCGTCGTGAGTCCCTCGAAGTTCGTGGAGTCACCACAGCGGTTTTCTTCGTCTCCGTCGCGGTGAAGCCGCTCACCGACTTGAAGGTCTCCTCGAGTTCCTCAGAGAGACACACCGAGGGTAACCCATTCGGCCGAGAACCGCCGGAAGCGCCGAACATCGTCGTCTTCCCTCAGCCTCCGTCGGGCCAGCCGCCGCCGACCATCGCCGTCGCCCAGAGCTCCGTCGACCGTCGATCCGCATCAACGACCCGGATCTTGCCACGTCGCCTTTGAGCGATAAATCTCATCTTCCAACCTCATCCGTTAGATCTAGATTCAGCGGCTCGGATCGCCCGCCGCCGTAGCCAATCACGCCGTGGACGCTGCTGCACACAGACGCGATCATGTCGCGCCGCGTGTCGCGGCAGTGCGAGCCCGCATGTCGGCGTGACCGGCCGGCGACGTCATCTTGACATCACGGTGGGTCCCACTGTCGTGAGATGATCGAAGTCGTCTTGACGTCAATGGCGTCATCTTGGCGTCGACAAGACGGAGCCGGTCGGGGCTGGCGTCGGCAAGGCCGCGTGTCATTCGTGGTGTCGACACGTGTCACGATGACGCAATAATCAATTTTCGAAAATATTTACTTAATTCGGTTTAGTGAATTTAAATGTATTTTGAAACTTCAAATGCTTATAACTTTCGCGTTTTAACTCCGATTTGAATGATTCCAATTTCTATAAATTTGTAAAATTGTGATCATTCTGTTTATGAATTTTAATTGAATTTTTAGCACTGTTTGTCTACTGTTTATTTATTTTATTGTTTTGTGTATACGTTCTGGCGTAGGCGTTGAAGTGCGAAGCGGTTTCGAGGAGAAGTTCGACCGAGAGCAAGCTCGGGAACCGAATCGATTACTTTTTGAAGGCAAGTTGTGTTTGATCATGTTGAACCTATTAGAACAAATTATTTTGATTTAAACTATTGCATGCTAATTTGATAGAAATGATTTTGAATAAGTTTTGGGATTAGTTAAATGCCTAGTTCTTTGTATGCCACCTTGTCATATATAATTGTAGGCCATGAATCCTTTGTCACCCTAGGTTATGAATTAATAGTTGGACATTAATAATTTGCCAACATGGGTTGAGTAGACCGAAGTAGTGTGCTTAGCCCTACCACGTGGACAATTCATGATTTTGGAATACCAAAGCAATTATTGACTTAATGAGATATGGAACATGTTTTGCGAATGAGACATGTGTTATTGACTTGATGATGGCACGTGGTGCAATGGTAAAGAACCGGGGTGGGAAAAATGATTTAGACTGGGGCAAATGGCAAGATTGTTTCTGGTGGGCCCAGAGTGGCAACTGGGCGGTCGTATTTGGTTTTTATTGGACATGGATATTTGAGTTACACTTGGTTAGTCTTGCCTCGGTCAACTAAAGACTTAACCTTGCAAGCATTTGAACTGAGTCTTTCATACAACCACAAGCTCCGTAATGGGGCGGGCTTAGGTGAGTAAAGGGGAAATCTATTCTTTGAATCTTGTCGTGGTGGTGTGAGGCCGAGAAGCGGATGAGAACTCACATGGCGCAAGAGGGGCCACAGGTGCAGTAACAGTCCCTCGGTGTTGAAACCTTAGCAGCGATCGGGTTTAGATGGAACTTTGGAAAGGCTTCGTTACGGTTATTTGCCTTGGTGGTACTTGGTGTATCTTGTGGGTAAAGTGTATAACCTCTGCGAGTGTACAACCTATTGAATAGCCGTGCTCACGTATTGGGCATCGCTTCGGTGATTACGGTCAAGGGTTAGATTTTCATGAAAATGACTTGTTTATGGAAAAATGCTTGGGTTGGTAATGAGGAACTTGACTTAGGATGGAAAAATGATTTCTGATTGAAATGTTTGTGAAAGCTATTATTCTTACTCTTTGTTTTCTTGCTTTGCAATCTATTCTTGTTTATCTTGAATCTTTGTCTAGCTCATGATCCATAGCCTATCCTTTGTACTAAGCCATGCATGTAGAATATTAGATTTGCATTACATGGCATGACTTGCTTTGAGTGCTCAAAGTACTCACCCACAACAACACAACTTCAGCTTGAAGAAGAAGCAACCCACCTCGGGAGGAGCCGACAAACTAGGGGCGAGCCCGGTCTGTTACTGTGGCAAATTGGTTGGCGCCACGAGTTTATTTTATTTCTGCTTGCTTTTGAATATTTTAATAAGTTTTTAGCCTACTGAGGCGATCTTTGTAACTTGACCATAAGGTCTACCAACTAGTTAGTATTTAATTAAAGTACTTCATTATTATTTGGTTATGGTTGTGATATGTACCAATGTTGATCTTGTGTGCACTAAGCGTGATCTGGACTGGTCTTTGAATACCGAGAGGGTCCGGATTTGCACATTGGGTCCCGACAAAACCCATGTAAGTCTGCGGTTTGGATCGCGAGAGAGCACAGAGATAACTTTAGAGATTGGTTGCTTAGACACATGATGCATCTGTGAGACATGTAGTGTGCTCAATTTAGAGCGCTAAGGGACCATCATATACAATTTTGACATTTGAAGGATCTGACATCAATGGATATACATTTTATATGAGAGCACAAGATAACAAGAGCACCAACCGAATTAGCGGGGTCCGTATAGATGCCTATGACACCAATGGCAATATGCACGCATACTCACGTTCATAGAAGAGATTTGGGAGCTTGACTATGGGCCTTTGAAGGTCCCCCTCTTTGGTGCCCGATGGGTCGGGCTACCTAGGGCGTGAACATCGACAAGTCGGTATCACTACCGTGGACTTCAAACACGTCGGATCTGAGAAGAACCATTCGTACTTGCTAGTGTCGTTACACAAATTTTCTTTGTAAGGGATCCAGCTGACAAGGAACGCCATGTGGTTCTTCAATCAAAAAGAAGGATTGTGGGAGTTGAGAATGTAGTCGACGAGGAAGACTATAACTAGTTTGATGAGCTTCCTCCTTTCGGTGAGAACATCGACCTAGGTCTCATGGAAGACATAGAGGAAGCTACATACATACGCATGATCATAACGAAGGTCGATTGTAACTTAGTTGTGTAATTAAGGATATGCTTTATTTTGTATGAAGGTCAAGCTTCAATTTGTGATATAAACATTTTGTACGAAGGACATGCTTCAACTTGAAATGTATGGAGTATTGATTATTATAATCATTCAGAAATAGTAAATGTCCAATGGATGAAGACAAGATAGTAAGAGCATGTTTTTATTGATTATTCCTAATTAACTGAAATTTTAAATAAAACAAAAAAGGAAAATTACCAATTTCATTTCCATCCGACTTCCAAAGTTCATCCATAAAATTTGGTTTTTGTATGAAGTCCAAAGCAAAATCTTGGATTAGATGAAATTTGAAATAAAATTCCAATGTTTGTATTTGGGGTTTTTTTACAAATAAATAAAACAGATGTGCCAATTTTAGTTCTTTGCAAAAGTCCTTGCTATGGCAGCATTTGCCACCGCGCCATACGCCACAACAAACAGTTGGGTGGCGAGAACATCGATGCTGGTTGACAAGCGAGCAGACACTAATAAAACACATGGAATATCACGGGCGTTACTATGGAAACATCACGCCGGTTCATAAATGACCGGCAATAATAGTTATATATCGCTAGGGTCATCAATGCGGCACTAAAAATACATTATCACTTGCGGTTCACTTCTTTGAGCCGGCGGTGATAATGTATTTTAGTGCCGCATTGATGACGGCGATGATATATAACTATTATCGCCGGTCATTTATGAACCGGCAATGATCTTACTAATTAGTGCCGGGTCTATAACAAGCCGGCAGAGATAATATATCACTACCGGTTCACTTCTTTTAACTGGCAGTAATAATATTCCCTATATATACGTTTCCTTTCCCGCACTTAGCCATTTCGCAATTCGTTTGGAGTTCTTTTGTTCGCGCTAGCTGCCGTCCACTCCCTGCGTCGGCCCTCCCTATGGTGCCTCCTCCTGCGGCGGCCCTCCCAGCAGGCCCTCCCTGGCGTGACCCTCCCGCTGCCGCCCTCCTGCGGCGACCCTCCTCGGCCCTCCTGCATGTAGCCCTCCCGCGTCGGTAAGCTCATGATGATTATTGTTGGCCGATGCTTTGTTGCTCTGTGATGTAGAACTAGGGTTCTCGATGCTGTTGCTCTGTGATGATTCTAGGGTTCTCGATGATGCTATTGCCTCTAGCGTTGCGTTGCTCTGTGATGATTCTAGGATTCTAGGGTTCTCGATGCTGTTGCTCGTGATATGTGCTCTGTGATGATTATTGTTGGCCGATGCTGTTGCATTTGATTATTGTTGGCCGATGCTGTTGCATTTGATTATTGTTGGCCCATTTGTGATGAGATGAAGGTTCTAATCTTCATTCAAACCCAATAATCTGAGAGCAATCATTGAGAATGTCGCAAACTAGTCTCTATTTTGATTGTGGCTTTCTTCTCCCAGTGTATCGTATGCTCTCCTGGCAGCCATGCTTTTGGAACTTCGGTCTTGATCAAGCTAGCGAACCTTCTCCAGGTCGGCACCTTATGTCGCCGATGGGCTCAGCGGTAAACGCAACGCCGCTACCGCCGGCGTGGCGAGCCCATCGGCGACATAAGGTGCCGCCGCTGAGAAGGTCCTGTCGGTTTTGATCAAGACCGCAGTTCCAAAGCATGGCTCCAGAGAGAGCATACGATACATCGGAGAAGAAAGCCACGAGGTAACGTGCTTGGTTGACATGGAATGATCGCTTTGCTTTCTTTTGGTGTAATAGACTACTAACATTCTAGTTGTGGATTTATAACCTTATTTCATTTTTTGAAAATCATATTAGTGTGGAATAAGAATGATTCATTATTTTTATTCAAAAATAAGTATATGTGAATTGTCAATTGTATATGTATCATGTGTAAGTATATGTGAAATTTTATATGTTCTTTGTTACCGCTCCCTCCGTCTACAAAGTAGGTTGCCAGGATCGATCCATGCGATTAAGATTTTGAAATTTAGACCATTAATATATATATGCGTTAAAGATTATCTAACGCATGACAAAATAGTGATTACGCCTTATATATGCACAACATTGATATATATCTGAGATTCATCTCATGATTTTGTTAATTTAAAATTCTAGAAAACTTTCCACACATGGCCTCTCACAATGGACAAGTGCTTGGATGGCGCCGAGCCCATGGACCAAAGCCCGAGCAAAGCCCGACAGGGTTCCTCAACCTAGAACAAGTCGAGGCAACAAATGTACATGAGGTAAGTCTTTATTAGGATTCTTTCGTAGAATATGCTTCCCGATGAAATTACTTAATGATGTCAAAATGCAGGGTCAAACATCTAGTGCACCGAGCCAGCGTCGTGGACAAGGTCCTAGCAAGATGCGCACAGGTGAACGAAAGGTGATAGTTAAGCTTAATGATGTCGGAGAACCAGCTATACCCGCGTCATTGCTTGACCCATATCGGACAGCATGCGGGGTCCTGGTTAGAGATAATGTGCCCATCCGCTACAAATCATGGACACGTCAGCGCGATTCCCCGTCGTATGTTCCCGATAACATCAAGCAAACATTGTGGACAGAGTTGACAGCGAAGTTTCAGTTTCCCGAAGATAAGTTGGAGCTTGCCAGGAAACGTACACTAAGCGTTATGGGATCTGCATGGAAGAACTGGAAGACAAAGCTGAATAAGGAGTATGTCAAGAAGGATCGAACGCTGGATTTTAATAAATACCCGAGGTTACAGCAATTTTGGGATTTTAATAAGAAATCTGATGAAGCCCAGGCTATCAGCCAGCAGAACAAGGCAAATTCGGATAAGAACATTTACCCTCATGTGCTAGGCACCGGTGGCTACGTGAGGAAAGTACCCAAGTGGGATGCACGGGAAGAACACCTAACACTTAGTGGAGTTGTTTACTGTGACGTCTCACATGGCCCCAAGATCGAAGCACTGGCTGCTTGCGAGGGGAGCTACTCTGTCAGATGATGGCAGCTTAAGCTTCAAAAGCGAAAAAGATGAGTAAATCTCGAGGAAAATCGCAGATGCCCACTCCAAAACTATTGAGGGCTCCTTCCCGCCAAAAAGGAGGACGACGAGCTAACACGCGCCTTGGGTAATAGGGATCACCCTAGTCGCACCAAAGGGGTTGGCTTGGTGCCCTGGAAAGTAGCATTCCCAGAGGATGCCTATATGTACAAGCGACCAAAGAAAGTTGGATGAACGTGTACGAGAAATAGAAGACCGGATGCACAAAAGGGAAGCCGAATTTGAAGAACAGATGAAAATGATGCGAGAAATTTGTAACAAAGGTCCTTAGCGAACGTCAATCACATGACGTAGGTCACCAGCACGAAAGTCCCGCCGGGGTTCTCAAAAGCAGCCAAGCGTCCGCTAACCCTCCTGAAGAGGACTCAACGTGTGGTTTCCCTGTGGACAAAATCATAGAGCCGACACGCTGCAGTCTGCACTTGCCCGTAGCGAACATTACCATCAATGTGGCTGAAAGGATGGCTTGGCCATGCAACGAGGGGCAGATGTTGCATAACCGCCCAATTGCTCAGGGATACGCCAGAGTTTCTGTTGACAACGTGGTTGACAGATACCGCAAAGTGCAGGTTGAGATCCCGGGCGAGGAGGGGCAAAGTCTTGGACAAAGCATGGGCACATTCATCGCGTGGCGCAAGCGCTATGTGAAGTTTGCCTTAGAAGATGACAACGACGATAATCTTAACAACGATGATGAGGCGGAGTCTCCATCTAGGAACAGTCCTCCTCCCCCTTCGGCGTCATCGAAGAAAGCTCATTCTCCTACTCCAGCGCCACCCAGGAAAAGTCCTCCTCCGCCGTCACCCAAGAAAACTCCTCTTGCTCCAGCGCCACAACACAGCCAAACAGCACCGCGATCTGAACATTCTACACGGTTAGGGGGGAGAAGTTTGTCATCTGTGAAGGTAGCCAAAACTCTTAGCAAGAAACGACCATATGACATGACCGACGAAGAAACAAAAAAAGAAGTAGGCGCCTATGTAGTAGAGCACTTCAAGAAGACGACGCCACCACCTGCTAAGATTGAAATCGAACCTGCCAAACGGGATTTCTTCCTGGACATAGCGAAGGTTAAACATACAGGACGGATAATTGAAGCACCTCAACCTAGCCAACTATCAGACTACGATCGCATCTCTAGGAAAAAATCTAAAGGAGATGGTGGTAAAGCAGCTGTTGTTGAAGGCCAAAGAGGTGCTGAAGAGCAGGAGCCACCTCTAAAGTGGCCACTCATTAACGGGAAAGCTTTGCTGCATCCAGATAAGGAGCGCAAACTGACCACACAATTACGGCGTCTACATGAATGGTACATGCAGTATGTCCAAGAGACACAAAACGTTGCTTTCCTCGTCAAATACAAAGATATGGACTTTCACAACGATGACGGCTCTTTCTGGGTTGAACACATCGACCTATATCAGATGTACCAACGAGACGCTCTGGACGTGTCTATATTAAGAATATGGACTCTGTAAGTCTCTTATATAATTCATGCTGTATATTCACGTACTCTTAAACTTAGGGTCTGACTTCTTTTTTTATGTAGAATGGAGACAATGACACTTAGAGCGGACAAAAATGAAAAGATAGGATTCCTGGACCCGGGCCTTGTCAACTGCAAACTTATTATAGATCGAAAAACAATAAATGATGTTGAGGTGTACGTACTCAAGGCGCTGCTAAAGCTACAACACAAGGACTACATACTTTTACCCTACAACTTTGAGTACGTGTTTCCCTGCCTACTAGTCTCGTATATTTGATGCGCAACACTATGTGACGACTAATTGGCTTCTGCAGTTTTCACTGGATCGTCCTTGTCATCATGTTAAATGAAAGCAACATTACTGTCTTGGACTCAATGAGGAAACCGACAAGCAAGTACCAAGAATTAATAGACTTGCTAGACAGGTAAACTCAGTCGTTGCATTATTGTGCCAGTAATCTTTCATCCCATTGCACCTAATTAATTTTAATGACTACTCGAAACCATGAACAGGGTGTACAAAAAATACCGCAAGAAGAGCCAACGGTTTAGTCCATGCACGCAACGTTTCAGAATATACACCGATTTTCCATGCCTGAAACAACCCCAAGGGAACAATTTATGTGGATACTATGCAATGACACATATCCACGCGTTCATCACTGACAATTCGGACTACAACGGCCAGCTGGTATATCGATCATTACATGTTGACCCGTACTTTTCTTTATAAAGACTATGACACTAATTAATGCTTCAATTTCTCCCACGACAGCGCGTCAAGCAGGGCACCAGCAGCCTGCTCAACCACGAAATTGATGCCCTTCAAGAGCAGATAGCTGGGTTCACCATTCGAGAAATTATCCACCCAAAGGGCGAGTTTCACGAGCATTTGTAGATTAAGTGACATGCCAACAATTGTGAATGAACAATTTAATGCTTCAAAAGTGAATGAATAATGTAATAATTAAATATTATGATGCTTCAATGTATTTCAATTACACTTTAGTGATACTTGATACTATTATTGTGCATAACGATACCGCATGAATACATCTCTTGTACAATATATATACATGCTACAACATATACTGCAAAAATATATATGCAAAAGGTTTAAAAAACCCATCCTTTGCCAGTTTGGATATCAAAATAGAACACAGAGTTATCACTGCCGGTTAACAAGAAAAAAGAGGCAGTGATAGTAGTTATCAATGCCGGATATTGATAACAATTTGTAACAGCCCAAAAGTTAAGAACAGTAAAAATAAATATTTTGAATTTGATTGTGAATATTTCTGGAATTTCTGAATATTGTTTGCTTTATTTGTATTTTCTTGGATTTTGTCTTTGAAAACTCAAACAAAAGGGCAATAAAGAATGAAAAAGAGACAAAGGCAAAAATGTAAAAAGTAAAAATTTAGAAAATAGTCATGAAAACCCTAATTATTCAATTGAATCATTTTATCCAGCAAATGAAATTTTGTGCATAAAGAAATGAAGAGACAAAATGAAAAGATAACTTTTAAATCAAAACAATGCATTGTCAGAATTTATAAAATATTTTGGAGTCACAAATGGAGCTGAAAAATTTATCATGAAAACCTCAATGCAATATATACCTATGTGAAAAATATCATAAATTAATAATGTTATTTAGTACTTTTCCAAATTTAAATACAGAAACTCTGAAAATAGGGAAATTGCAATGTCAGAATTTTTATAAAATAATGGTGCAACATTTTGACCTGAAAATTTTACAGAAGCATTCCGAAATCAAATAATTTTGAAAAACAAAATTTCAAAAATAATAGACTTAAATTGCTCTCAAGGAAAAATTCAAAAACATTTCGAAAACTTGTTAACTTTAAAGAATTACTCGCGAAAACCAAAGTAGCGAATTGAGTGAAACCAAAGAAAATGGAAACTACATACTTTAGTATCTCTACATAAAATTTCTAGAAAATTCCAAAAGTGATAAAACTACTTTTGAATTAATCTAACTCTTGATCAAAGCGATTGGGATTCATGTACAAATAGTGCCACCATTATCTAGTCGCTACAGTGGTGGCCACCAATTTCATTAAATCCATCGATCGGTTGTCCCCATTCGTCCGTTCTTTCTTCTCTCTGTGCGTCCGGCAAGCAAGCCTCACGATTCATCACGACGATCGAGCTCACGCTGTGAACCTCACCGATTCAACGATCACCGGCGTCCACATCACCTGCTTCACCACGACGCACCTCGCTCGAAGCTTCACCGCCCATACCTCCGCCGACACCGCCACGAAGCCTTCCCGCCATTGTTCATCTTGTCGCTTCGGTGGAGCTCCGCCCGAGGCAAGTGCAACCGAAAGCCAACTCATCCATCGCGATCCTGGCTATAAATTGCTCCTCAAGAATCACAAGTGAACTTCTTTCTCATTCCCCACTTCTCCTTCCCTCTCCTCAAGCGGCGCATGAATCCCCTCCTGTTTCCGCCATTGCCAGGGAGCTTCCAAGCTCAAATCCGAAACCAAATCGAGTGAACGAGCAGCTCATTTCCAAATTCCTCCCGGATACACCATCTAGAGCTTCTAGTGATCAAGTTCCACCAAAAAGATTTGGAGTTCTTCATGTAAAACAAGCGCGCAACTGCGCTCTTCTTCCTCACCTCCGGCGCATGGTGGCAGCCCATCCCGTGATTCTTCCGCTAAAGCAAGCGCGAAATGGACTCTGGTGACCCGTGGATACTCCCAAGGCTGCCGATTCAAGCCGAGCTGTCTTCGTCTTCGTCTCCCGATCGAAGCGCCATTTCCACCGCCGCCTCCTCATTGCAGCTCGTGGGACTTCCTCCCACGAATCAACACCACCTCCAGACTCCCCTCGCCGCTGCTGCTCTCCATGCCTCGCCGGGACCATCACCGGGCGCCCTCGCCATGAGCCCTAGCCGCTCTCTGTTTTACGTCGCTTCTTGAGGAATCGGGCCCGAGGTAGAAGAAGGTCATTTAAATACGCTTTCTCGTTGGTAAAGCACCTTCTCCTTTTGGCATTCAATTTCTTGTCAAATATGTTCAATTAATGATAGCTTGTGCAAGGTTAGTTAGAAACCAATGAAATAAATTTGTATAATCATCTAAAATCGAAAGAATCTAAATATGTAAAAATATTTAACTTTTGATCTGCAGACTAATTACTTATATTAACTTTTGATTGTAATGCTAATGTGGTTTGTAATGAGAAATTGTGTATAATAAGTGATGAAATGATGAAATCAAAATTCATGAGATGTTAAGATCGGGAGGTATTCAAATATACAAATACATTTAATTTTGAACTAAGTTTAATTCATTTGTTTAGCAAACATTAGTAAATCTTAATATGGTCATTAATAGAAATGAGTGTATGATAGTTCATAAAATCATAAAATATTTTGTGAGAGATTCCTGAAATCAGTAGGGGCTTGTCCATATAAAAATACTTAGAATCGGATTTAATTTGTATTCTTTTAATAGAAGAAAATGTTAATTATAACAATAAATAATTAGATAATCTATTGCAATTGAAGTTGAAATAATGCCGAACCAGTTCTGAAACATTTCTAGGATGGTATTCTGCTAATGCCTGAAAAATGAATCAAAGATCATGTATGGTGTAGTTAGAAACTCAAAACGAAACTTAGCCGATTTAAGGTTGCAAATATGATCATTTAGGCTATTTCAGTGATAGATAAAATAACTCGTTCAAATACTAAAATTAGTAAAACTAGTTTAGAATCACTGTACAAAGTTTACACTACCATGATCTATAAAAAGAATCATATTCCATTAAGGTTTGCATATTAATCTTACTAGTTCAAAATCCATAAGTGTTAACCTTTTGTTTCGCATTCCTGCCGATTCCGATAAACGTCACTTTACAATGCCACTTAAGCCTTTTCAACAATGAATATAATGTATCAGCCAAAGCCTAAAATTTATGGAATTAGCTTAGAACTGTTATGCAAAGTATAAATCATCGCAGTATGAAGAAATAACCATATTTCATCATGTTTTGCATACCAATCTTAATAGCTGAATAACCCTAAGTAATCACATTACCTTAGGCCTTAATGTGAATGAATACACTTTAGGTAATAATGAGGAAACCTGTAGTTAAGTTATTTTTATCACCAGAACCTTCTCATGTTTGATGGAAATGTCATCAGTAGCCTAAATCAATAGATCTAATTTGAGTAAAGCTAATTCTAAGCAAAATCAATTAAGGATAAAGAACTAATCAGTCATACTCTAATGAAATCATTTAAGCCTATTCAATAACTCGCAAAGCAGCTCATCTAAATCTGAATTTAGTAAAGAATAGTCTAGAAATGATCTTTAAGATATAATCTACAGTAATCTAAGAAAATATTCTTATTTTATCTTGCTTTGACTCTGAATCCTAATAGAGTAAAACCCGTAAGTAATAAGGATTGGCAGAAACTCGTATTATGAATGATAAATCAATGAAAACTTGCAACTAATGATTAATTCTATTTAATCTAAACTATTTTTGCGTCTTGAATTCGTAAAATAAGATTAATAAATTCATAAAAGAGCAACCCTGTTTCTTGTGAAGAGTTTTATTTATTCTTTCTATCTCCTTTCTTTTTGCCCTTAATGAAGTTTATTATTTGCTTTAGTTCCGTTGATCGACGTGTAGAACTCGACGTCTCTATCTTCGTCGTCGCCATCGTCAGTCGCAATCCTTGTCTTCGTCGTAAGCAATGATTAAGCAAGGCAAGCATCCTTTGACCATATTGATCCCAGTATTTTATATTCCTTTTGCGCATCAAATTGTTTTATGCATGCGATTACTTTATGTAAATTGCTATCTTGTGGATTTGGTAGTTATACCTGTTGTCTCGTGAACCCCCGTTGGTGATTATGAACATGTGAACCTTGACAACCGTAGATTGAGGATAGGCATTACTTAATGTCATCTTGGGTATATGCGTTCATATTATTCATGCTTAGCCAAGCTTTAGAGTCAGCAATGTACATGATCAAATTGATATTTGTTTCCTGAAAATATTGAAAATGTCATCGTTAGCTTCTGGGTACTTTGATTTAAAAACCCAAAAGAAAACTATGTGTTGATGCGGGCGATTATTGGCAATAGCCGGATGTGCGAATGGAATTGCACGTAGTGTAGGGTGAAGTGTCGCCCGTGTCGTATTAAGGACCGAGCAATGGGACGCTATTGATCCAAGATTTCCGTGCAACCACAAGGGTGAGGATGGGTTAGCCATAGCTTGTTATGTATTTAGACTTGGCTTTGATCATTGGTAGGCGGGAGCTAGCGGAGGCATTCCGCACGGATTGCTTGTGAGGGCTTCCATGCGTTCGTATGGGTAATTGCTGGCGGTAACAGCAGCACGCCTTGCCATGGACAGAGACGTGGTGTTGGGTATGATAAATGTGGATCCACGGCTTGGGTGAGTGTCTCTGTTTTGGCGAGGTTAACGCCCCGCTGGATCAAAGCCACGCCTAGGTAATGTAACGACTATGTATGATCGCTCATTCGCATACTCTTGTATGGCGATTCACTACCGACGTGATGAGTTGATCATTCCTTGTGGGTAAAGTTGTACACCTCTACAGAGTTTAAATCTAATTAATTAGCCGCTTCATGGTCATGAGCACTTGGTGAAGTCATTCCAATGTTAGCTTTGGTTTTCAAAAGGTTTATTTTACAAGTTAGCTTACCCTACGATGACCCAATGCTATACCTGTGTGGGCAAGTATTGGTATCACCAAGTTGTGCCTGTGGGACAAAGAATGGATATGTGCCATGTATTGGCAATGATCGATTCGTCGCCACGCCGTGGAGGACGGTGAGTGTTATTTATGCTTTACTTATTTGCTATCAATTAATCTTGCTCTTTTAAATTCGCTTGCAAATAACTTGGTTTCCAAATTCAAATTCGCTTATGCAAATTAACCGAGTAGCCTTTCCTTTGAAATGGCCTGCATGTATTATAGGATTTGCTCAAGTCTTGCTGAGTACGTAAAGTACTCACCCTTGCCTAATTATATTGTAGGTGGTTGAGTTAGCGAAGCTTCGAAGTTGTTCATCGCAAGTTGCGGTTTTTCTTGGCGTGTTCTATCTCGGAGTTTATGCCCGTCATTGCTCATGGATTGGATGGGTACACTACAAGGCTTTGCTTCTTTTGCTGCACTATGCTCTGAGTTGTGAGATTTATGTAATTATTCGTTTCCGCTTAATTCAATTAATGTATGGTTGTGATTCCAATTGTTGAAATGTGCGTGCTAGCTACTGATCCAGGGACTAGTACTGCAAGCACATTAGATTTCCATTTTGGCATCCGTGCTAAAAATGGGGGTCGTCTCAGCTTGGTATCAGAGCTATACTGACCGTAGGATAAACCTTAGATAGAATGGTCGTTAGCATTGGAATGAACCAATTCAAAATTTTACTTCCGAAAGCTACTATATTTAGAAAATATAGACTTTGCTGTTCTTTTCTCATTGTTAAGATTCTATTCTTACCCTACATTCATTTTGATTTGTAAACAAATTCCCCTCATCCCAAAGAGAAATTGTCGCTAGTGGTCAACTTCGCTGTGATTCTGAAGATGTCCGAGACATGTTGCTGTCATTCTCTATGCCGACCCAATGAAGTCTGCAATGTATGCGCCAACCTCTCAAGGAAGTCAGACAACGCTTCGCCACTTCGACAAAGCAGAAGTAAAGCTCGAAGATCCTACTTCATGAAGAGTCAGTGTCACCCAATGGAAAAAGGCAGAAGATTAGAATATCTTACGATCTAGCTTAAGATAAGAACCCTTACGCGTAGCATATTATTCCGCTCTAGTTATATAGAGCAATTTACGTTGTCGTTATGTTTTGCTATTTGAAATTGGTTTTTATTTCGGAATGTCAGGACTGATTTATGTGTAACTTGACCACTACGGTTAAAGTTTCATAATAAATTGTCCTCATGTATGAATATTGAAAATTCAACCCATAGGATAAATAATGAATGATAGCATAGTATGTATCTTCCCTCCATAGAACTTTTATGAACCTACCTCCTCTCTGTACAGTTCTCACCTAGGTAGCCATCATGGTTATTAACCTTTCACAAAATCAAGACTCATCAAGATTTGTAATATAGTCTCTATTACTATAGCTTTGCTTGAGATCACACCACCCATATATAAATTGGGTTCAACATCTCACCATATTAGTAAACACCAAACTAGCTTATGCTGCTTTAGGCTAGTTAAAAACTTAACATTTTCCAATAAAAGCTTTTAACCATGCCACAAAAACTCACTTCATGACCTTGCCTAAATTATGTACCATAGAAATGAGCCTGAACTAGAAATGTTCTATGCTTCTGAATAGAAACACTCGAATGAATGGTAAAAATGAAGACTGGAAAGAAAATTCGAAATCTCATTTTTCTAAAAGAAATATAAAAAGATTAACATTAGTTGTATGTATACTCTTCCCTATCTATAGGATTTAGTTTCCCTGTCTATATATACTATCCTCTTGTTGGATATCAGATATACCCGTTTCCCCTTGTAGAACTTTCTTTCTGCAGTCTTAAATTATTCTCTCTAGAAGTGTTTCGCTCCTTGTCTTTTGCGAAATGAAAACACACCAACAAATCCTTTTGAAATAATTTCTGGTAACAAGTCGGCAACGTCACGACATCTGCATCAACAACTTCAAGAAGACGGAAGCAATGCAGCATCTCAACTTCTCTGACTCCATAGAAGCAGCCAAACATCACAACTTCTCCGACTTCATTGAAGCCTCGGAAGACTAACACAACAAGTGGCGCAAACGTCAAAGGAAATGGTCACCGAACAGCTTTTTTATAAAAGATAGTATTATACGAGCGACATAATATTCTAGCCGTATAGTAAGCTATTTCTGCATGACTACATATGGCCAGAAAAAGAAAAAAAAAACCATAGATACCATTCCTACTTACCAAGTTGAATATATATATAATATTTATGTGTTATTGAAATTTTGTTGTAAATCTTTTGTATTGCTTTTGGGTTACTCTCATGAATGTCAAACCACTAGGTTGAAATTTACGATGTGTTACCCTACTTAATACGAAATTTTAATCAAAAACAAAAGGGGTTATTGTCTAAATCCTAGTGATATTCAAAATGAAATTCATTGTGACCTCATAGGATTAGTACAAGCCTTGAACAAATATTATCATCAGAGTTGCGCAGCAAAAACGTAGTAGGCCGTCCCAATCTTCATTTGCTGAATACCCTGCTTTAGCAGCACAACCTTTGTTATCTTCTCCCCATAGCTAATACCCACTCTTTCTATTTTCCTTTGCTCAACTACGCTAAAACCACCTTTTCCTCGTACTCTTTTTATGGCAATAACAAGGACTACCTAAGAAAGTGTCCCCACCAGTTGTTATAATCAACAAATTCTAATGCCAACAAATCTTGTCAAATCTGTATGTCAGAACTTAACCAATATCTTCATTTCAATCATGCCACATGCTGACACCTCTTGCCCTCAAGATTCTTTAATAAATTAATGCACAAAAAAAAATTGCTTCTACTACCTTCGGAAAGCACTTCTACTACAGAATCTATAGGCGAACCCATTGGTGCTAGAATGGGAGACATGACCATAAAGTGGTTGGTGAACGTAATAAAACTTTGATATGATATAAGAAAATGTATAATTCTTATGTAATAAATGAAAGGGTGTTACAATTTGAATTAATTAAAAATTTTTGTCTGTATTATTATTACGGGAAACTTTTGTGATGCATGCTTAACCAATAGTTATGGAGCAATTAAAAATATAAAATATTATCTTAGAAGTATAAACCTTCAAAAGATTTTATATATTGCACAACTATGGTTATGGTACAATCTTTCCTTTCATTCCAAATCCTTTTCTTATCCAAATTATCATTCTGACATCCTTCCTTTAAGAACAAATTACTTACAGTCAGAAAACTAGAGTGATACTGTAAAAGAATTAACTACAAACCTTAAACATAGAAACTATGTACTCGTAAGGTACAAGGCAAACCCTTATAAACCAAGAAATTGAATAAACGATCATAGCCATGTTAGCACTCAATTGAAAGATCAAGTCTTACGTCACTACGTGAAGCATCATAACAACACAAAATTCAACGCTATCCAAGGATCTGGACATAAGATTTTTTGCTAAGTATGTGAGTTTATGGCATTGATATAGATGCCCATGTTCATGCATACAAAGTTTGCGCAAGACTCCAAGATCCATCAACAGCAACCGGATCCAGACATCAACAAATAAGCAAAAGTATTTACGACTAGCTGCCACAAGAAGTTTTTCACCATCCCCTCCCTCAATCTATCATGAAGGATGATGTATAGCAATTCTAAACCAGAAGAAATAGAATCCCTTATTATGGAATCTGAATGAGGATCTTAAATAAAAGACTTCTCTAATCAAATAGCAATTAGTTAACCTACGATTACATGAATCCTCAAAATATGCAAATTTAAAACTATATAAGAAATTGCTAGTGATTAGAAACCCTACAACCCTTATAGGATAATCGACATTATAATTGGTGTTCTTTTAAATTCTTGATTGAAGAGTACCTTGTATTGTCGGTTGGATTACACTCGTAAGAACCTTTCGGTTGAAATTCACAATGAGTCAATCCCTGGAAATGATAATAATGATATACATTAAACTTTTAAAGAACGAAACGTTGCTTTGTAACTAAAAAGAAACTCCGTCTAAATAATTTTGTCTTAATAAATGTCGTTGCAGGATGCCTGTGACGAGATCTCTTAGCAAAAAGCTTGGAAGTAAAATCCTGCCAAGCCTTCAACCTCGAAATGAAGATTATATTCTAGCTCTTGCCGAGAGAACAAATTGTTTGGATCAAAAAGTCCTTCTACGCCCTATTTAACACCTAAGCATTATTCCTTCAAGTATTGTCAACCCAAAGAAATCAAGTCCGTGCTTGCATTCGCCAGGAGAAATAGGTCACACCGATGATGAGCATCCAATCAACTGCTCCAGTTGTGAAGGAAATCATTCTCTCGAAAATGTCCTATGGACAACATTACTTGCTTCCTTTGTGAAGGTCGAGATCATTATCCATCGCAAGGTGCCCCTTGATCCATTAGTCACCGCTTTGCGAGCTCAAAGATCAACGAGAAAACTTGAGCCTTAGTCGCCAAGAGTTGGCAAATAAAAGAAAAGCTATGCAAGAGAAGTCGCTGAAGAACCAAAGAAACAAAGATTTCAATCATGACAATTTCCATCCAGAAAGCATTAAATGGCCATCACTATCAGCATGTTTCGTATGTGAAGAAGAAGGTCATTGGGCCAGAGAATGTCCTAAGAAGCAGCAAAATGAGGCTAATAAGGAAGAAGGAATTAGTCATGCAATTAATCATAACAAAGCGCCATGAAAGAAACAAAAGTGCTACATTTGTCGCAAGAAGGATCATGTTGCTAACCAGTGCCCCCAAAGAAAACAGACATCTCCTAGCATCATAACCATGCCAGTAGTCGCATCAGTTAAGTTTATAGCTCCAAGAGTGAAAGAAATAAAATCTGAAGTCGGTTGCCCAAAGGATCAGGTAAGGAAGAGGCATTGGAATGAAGATGCTTGTTTCCAAAAGAATTCTATTCGACTTCATTCTCAATCTCAATCACCATCTGTTCATCCCTCCAACAACACCAATGAACAGCCATCTAATGTTCAAAATCGAAAAGTCCATGTCATCTGTTTCGGCTGTGGTAATTATGGACATTACGCCTATAGTTGCCTAAGGATAAATCAGCAAGCTTCTGGACCTGCATCCAATATAACTCCAAATGTCAAGTCTAGTCAATCAGCAATACCCGCAGAGGAAGTCCAGAACTTACCAGATGCAGTACCAAACTAATGATGTTACTCGCCTCAACTGAGAAGAATTTGGATACTTCGCCAACATCCATCCAAGAAGAGTTCTACTTCACCTTGTCAAGAAAGATATTAGTAACTACTAAGCTATTTTGGAGACCTAGAAAACATCAAGTGCCTAAAACAACCCCTGCCTCGACGTTAGACTTTGAATGTGAATATATTCCTCATATGGGTGTACCCGACTCTTAATGTGATATTGAGTGCGTCCTTTGTGTATTCAATTCCTGCAATCTTTTGATTCTGTACAATTCATTCCTTCCTAGTTGTCAAATCCAAAAGAAAATCAAAACTCTCTATCTACTAAAATGATCAATCGAATCCAATCATCAGGATCATCTTATAATCCTTCTATCTCAACCCAATACTTGAATTATCTCTACCTTGTTTTCAATCCAAAGTCAACCTGAAATGACATTTATTCTCAACTCATTTTATCAACTAATGTTGAACTATATCGGTCAACCGTTGTATTTAAAAACCTTTCTTGATATTAAACATTCGGCTTTTCCCAAATGAATCTAACGACAATGCAACCTTTCCTTCGCCTCAAAAATTCTAAGTGTATCACAGATCACTCTCTAAATTAGATTACCCTTGTTAACAATAATGATTATTCAACCAAAAGAGATCTGTAGAAAGTACTGGTATCCCTCATCTACTTACCTAAAACTTAAAATAGAAGTCTTCTCTATTTCTGACATGTCAACTTAGGATCGCAAGACGAAGACCCAATGAAGCAGCAGCAATGAAGATGAAGTGTTAACCAAACGACAAAGTCACCTCCGATGAAGAATTCCTAAATCTATCTCGTCCTCAAGAATTTCAAGATTCAGAGCATTCATCGCTTACCAAACCGGTAACTGTGCCACGATATATTAGGCCATATCGCATCACGAGAAGATAAGAGAAAAGGCATATAAATTAGAGTTGTCATCTTAGCTCTAGTATTTAGAGTGACTTCTAAGTATCACAATTAAGAAAAGTCTTCATCTTCCATCTGAGCTCCCCCAGCTAAGTGAAATCGATCTATAATCCGAACTAACTTATCGGAAGCATCCGACTAAGATCTTAAAAGAAACTTAACGTCACACTCGTAAGAAATGCTGCAAGATGACCAAGATTCAGCGGAGCGAATCATTCCGAAGAAGAAGCAACTTGGAAACGAGAAGACCGACTCAAGGAAGACTTTCCGACTTCTTTTAGAAATACTTTCCCCTTAGACCGCCAAATCTCGGTCGAGATTTCTGTAAGGGGTAGATCCAGAATGACCCAAAAGTTAAGAACAGAAAATAAATATTTTGAATTTGATTGTGAATATTTCTGGAATTTCTGAATATTGTTTGCTTTATTTGTATTTTCTTGGATTTTGTGTTGCAAGAAAACTCAAACAAAAGGGCAATAAAGAATGAAAAAGAGACAAAGGCAAAAATGTAAAAAGTAAAAATTTAGAAAATAGCCATGAAAACCCTAATTATTCAATTGAATCATTTTATCCAGCAAATGAAATTTTGTGCATAAAGAAATGAAGAGACAAAATGAAAAGATAACTTTTAAATCAAAACAATGCATTGTCAGAATTTAAAAAATATTTTGGAGTCACAAATGGAGCTAAAAAATTTATCATGAAAACCTCAATGCAATATATACCTATGTGAAAAATATCATAAATTAATAATGTTATTTAGTACTTTTCCAAATTTAAATACAGAAACTCTGAAAATAGGGAAATTGCAATGTCAGAATTTTTATAAAATAATGGAGCAACATTTTGACCAGAACATTTTACAGAAGCATTATGAGATCATATACTTTTGAAAAACAAAATTTCAAAAATAATAAACTTCAATTGCTCTCAAGGAAAAATTCAAAAACATTTCGAAAACTAGTTAAATTTAAAGAATTATCGTGCGAAAACCAAAGTAGCGAATTGAGTGAAACCAAAGAAAATGGAAACTACATACTTTAGTCTCTCTACATAAAATTTCTAGAAAATTCCAAAAGTGATAAAACTACTTTTGAATTAATCTAACTCTTGATCAAAACTATTGATTCATGTACAAATAGTGCGGCCATTATCTAGTCGCTACAAGAGTGCGTCACCAATTTCGTTAGGCCATCGACCGGTTGTCCCCATTCGTCAGCTTCTTTCTTCTCTCCCTGTCGTCCGATCAAGCAAGCCTCACGATTCATCACGACACCGAGCTCACGCTGTGAACCTCACCGATTCAACGATCACCGGCGTCCACATCACCTGCTTCACCACGACGCACCTCGCTCAAGCTTCACTGCCCATACCTCCGCCGATTGCCGCCACGAAGCCTTCCCGCCATTGTTCATCTTGTCGCTTCCGTGGAGCTCCCGTCCGAGGCAAGTGCAACCTGTGCCAACTCATCCACCGCGATCCTTGGCTATAAATTGCTCCTCAAGAATCACAGTGAACTTCTTTCTCATTCCCCTCACTTCTCCTTCCTCTCCTCAAGCGCCGCATGAATCCCCTCTGTTTCCGCCATTGCTAGGGAGCTTCCAAGCTCAAACCAAAACCAAATCGAGTGAACGAAAGCAGCTCATTTCCAAATTCCTCCCGAAACACCATCTAGAGCTTCTAGTGATCAAGTTCCAAAGAAAAGATTTGGAGTTCTTCATGTAAAACAAGCCGCAATGCAGCGCTCTTCTTCCTCACCTCCGGTCGCATGGTGGCAGCCCATCACGGTGATTCTTCCGTTGAAGCAACTGCCGAAATGGACTCCTGGTGACCCGTGGATACTCCCAAGGTTGCCGATTCAAGCCGAGCTGTTTCGTCTTCGCCTCCGATCGAGCGCCATTTCCACCGCCGCCCATCCTCATACCGCAGCGTGGGACTTCTCCGGCCGAATCAACACCGCCCAGACTCGCTCGCCAGCTGCTTGCTCTCCATGCCCTCGCACTCATGGGACCATCACCGAGCGCCATGCATGGAGCCCTAGCCGCCCATCGCTTTTACGTCCTTGCTACCGTGAATCGGCCCGAGGTAGAAGAAGGTCATTTAAATACGCTTTCTCGTTGTAAAGCGCCTTCTCCTTGGCATTCAATTTCTTGCGAAATATGTTCAATTAATGATAGCTTGTGCAAGGTTAGTTAGAAACCAAGGAAATAAATTTGTATAATCATCTAAAATCGAAAGAATCTAAATATGTAAAAATATTTAACTTTTGATCTGCAGACTAATTACTTATATTAACTTTTGATTGTAATGCTAATGTGGTTTGTAATGTGAAATTGTGTATAATAAGTGATGAAATGATGAAATCAAAATTCATGAGATGTTAAGATCGGAGGTATTCAAATATACAAATACATTTAATTTTGAACTAAGTTTAATTCATTTGTTTAGCAAACATTAGTAAATCTTAATATGGTCATTAATAGAAATGAGTGTATGATAGTTCATAAAATCATAAAATATTTTGTGAGAGATTCCTAAATCGTAGGGGCTTGTCCATATAAAAATACTTAGAATCGGATTTAATTTGTATTCTTTTAATAGAAGAAAATGTTAATTATAACAATAAATAATTAGATAATCTATTGCAATTGAAGTTGAAATAATGCCGAACTAGTTCTGAAACATTTCTAGGATGGTATTCTGCCAATGCCTGAAAAATGAATCAAAGATCATGTATGGTGTAGTTAGAAACTCAAAACGAAACTTAGCCGATTTAAGGTTGCAAATATGATCATTTAGGCTATTTCAGTGATAGATAAAATAACTCGTTCAAATACTAAAATTAGTAAAACTAGTTTAGAATCACTGTACAAAGTTTACACTACCATGATCTATAAAAAGAATCATATTCCATTAAGGTTTGCATATTAATCTTACTAGTTCAAAATCCTTAAGTGTTAACCTTTTGTTTCGCATTCCTGCCAATTCCGATAAACGTCACTTTAGAATGCCACTTAAGCCTTTTCAACAATGAATATAATGTATCAGCCAAAGCCTAAAATTTATGGAATTAGCTTAGAACTGTTATGCAAAGTATAAATCATCGCAGTATGAAGAAATAACCATATTTCATCATGTTTTGCATACCAATCTTAATAGCTGAATAACCCTAAGTAATCACATTACCTTAGGCCTTAATGTGAATGAATACACTTTAGGTAATAATGAGGAAACCTGTAGTTAAGTTATTTTTATCACCAGAACCTTCTCATGTTTGATGGAAATGTCATCAGGAGCCTAAATCAATAGATCTAATTTGAGTAAAGCTAATTCTAAGCAAAATCAATTAAGGATAAAGAACTAATCAACATACTCTAATGAAATCATTTAAGCCTATTCAATAACTCGCAAAGCACTCATCTAAATCTGAATTTAGTAAAGAATAGTCTAGAAATGATCTTTAGGATATAATCTACTGATAATCTAAGAAAATATTCTTATTTTATCTTGCTTTGACTCAATCCTAATAGAGTAAAACCCGTAAGTAATAAGGATTAGCGAAACTCGTATTATGAATGATAAATCAATGAAAACTTGCAACTAATGATTAATTCTATTTAATCTAAACTATTTTTATGCCTTGAATTAAGTAAAATAAGATTAATAAATTCATAAAAGAGCAACCCTGTTTCTTGTGAAGAGTTTTATTTATTCTTTCTATCTCCTTTCTTTTTGCCCTTAATGAAGTTTATTATTTGCTTTAGTTCCGTTGATCGACGTGTAGAACTCGACGTCTCTATCTTCGTCATCGCCATCGTCAGTCGCAATCCTTGTCTTCGTCGTAAGCAATGATTAAGCAAGGCAAGCATCCTTTGACCATATTGATCCCAGTATTTTATATTCCTTTTGCGCATCAAATTGTTTTATGCATGCGATTACTTTATGTAAATTGCTATCTTGTGGATTTGGTAGTTATACCTGTTGTCTCGTGAACCCCCGTTGGTGATTATGAACATGTGAACCTTGATAACCGTAGATTGAGGATAGGCATTACTTAATGTCATCTTGGGTATATGCGTTCATATTATTCATGCTTAGCCATGCTTTAGAGTCAGCAATGTACATGATCAAATTGATATTTGTTTCCTGAAAATATTGAAAATGTCAATGTTGGTTGCGGGTACTTTGATTTAAAAACCCAAAAGAAAACTATGTGTTGATGCGGGCGATTATTGGCGATAGCCGGATGTGCGAATGGAATTGCACGTAGTGTAGGGTGAAGTGTCGCCCGTGTCGTATTAAGGACCGAGCAATGGGACGCTATTGATCCAAGATTTCCGTGCAACCACAAGGGTGAGGATGGGTTAGCCATAGCTTGTTATGTATTTGGACTTGGCTTTAATCATTGGTAGGTGGGAGCTAGCGGAGGCATTCCGGTACGGATTGCTTGTGAGGGGCTTCCATGCGGTTCAGATGGGTAATTGCTCGGCGGTTAACGGTAGTACGCCATGCCATGGACGAGACGTGGTGTTGGGTGTGATAAATGTGGATCCACGGCTTGGGTGAGTGTCTCTGTTTTCAGGGCGAGGGTTAACGTCCCGGGCTGGATCAAAGCCACGTCTAGGTAATGTAACGACTATGTATGATCGCTCATTGGCATACTTGTATGGCGATTCACTACCGACGTGATGAGTTGATCATTCCTTGTGGGTAAAGTTGTACACCTCTCTGAGTTTAAATCTAATTAATTAGCGGCCATGCATGATCATGAGCACTTGGTGAAGTCATTCCAATGTTAGCTTTGGTTTTCAAAAGGTTTATTTTACAAGTTAGCTTACCCCACGATGATCCAATGCTATACCTGTGTAGGCAAGTAATGGTATCACCACAGTTCGTGGTGGACAAAGAATCGGATATGTGCCATGTATTGGCAATGATCGATTCGTCGCTCACGTCGTGGAGGACGGTGAGTGTTATTTATGCTTTACTTATTTGCTATCAATTAATCTTGCTCTTTTAAATTCCGTTTGCAAATAACTTGGTTTCCAAATTCAAATTCGCTTTATGCAAATTAACTGTAGTAGCCTTTCCTTTGAAATGGCCTGCATGTATTATAGGATTTGCTCAAGTCTTGTTGAGTACGTAAAGTACTCACCCTTGCCTAATTATATTGTAGGTGGTTGAGTTAGCGAAGCTTCGAAGTTGTTCATCGCAAGTTGCGGTTTTTCTTCGGCGTGTTCTATCTGGAGTTTATGCCTGGTCAGTTGCCTGCGGGATTGGATGGGTACACTACAAGGCTTTGCTTCTTTTGCTGCACTATGCTCTGAGTTGTGAGATTTATGTAATTATTCGTTTCCGCTTAATTCAATTAATGTATGGTTGTGATTCCAATTGTTGAAATGTGCGTGCTAGCTACTGATCCAGAGGACTAGTACTTGCAAGCATTATTAGATTTCCATTTTGGCATCCGTATAAAAATGGGGTCGCTCACAATTGGGCAAAGGATAGTTACTTATCATTGCGGATATTATTGAAAATGTGGCGTTGATAGTTACTTATCATCGCCGGTTAGAAATAACCGGCGATGATAATCTATTATCACTTGCCGATTGACAAGATGAACCGCATTGATAGTTTATTATCACCGCCGGTTGGTAAGTATAAACCGCAATGATATTGATTATCATCGCCGGTTTATATCCCGCAGCGATAGTCCTCGACTATCACCGCCACTTAGGTTGTGCCAGTCCACATCCGATGCTGATGCCGATGTGGACCCTAAGAATCACTTGTTCTAGTAGTAGTGCGTTTGAAAGAGCAAATGAATCACAGAGCGATTTAGCATGCTAATCAATACAATAGATTTCTTTTACCTCTACGCACTCTCGTGTTGTCGTAAAATTCTCGCCGTGCTTTTCCGATGGAATTGCATGTGTTACTAGTGGCTTCAATGCTTATCGCAGAGGGTTTTAGGTGCATTTTTGCCGATGAGGCGCCAATCTTTTTATTATGTAGTTTATCCAATGTTTGGTTGCCAGCATTGTGTTTTACTCACAATTATCCCCTGCATTTAGTTTCACTCATTTGTGGTCTGCGTTATATGAGCTTTGTTTTCCATAGGTTATGATCTTAATTGGGGAAACAGGTTCGGGAAAAGCACGCAATTGGCTCGGTTTCTTGTCGACTCAGTCTTGCCGGTAGTGGCTCAATTGTCCGTACTCAACCTCGAAAATTTCTGCTATATCATTGTCACAGAGAGTAGATGAAGAAGGTAACGGCTACTTTCATAGGGCAAGTTCGTGTTGTCATATCCAACCTTTTTAAATTCTCAAGATTTCATTCAAGATCATATTAACCACAAATAGTTGTCTTTACATCATCGCATTTAATGATATGGGCCCGATGGCATTTCGCTTATTATTGTTGATGACTCATCATGAAAGAAGCTTGAACGCCGATCTTCTTAGCTTTCATTAACAAGAAGTTGCTTGATAGGTTGGATTTGCGACTTATTATAATGTCTCGCCATCGCCGATGCTAATAGACTTGCTTGAGTACTTTTATGGTCACAAACATTTTATGTTAAAGGGCGATCTTTTCTGTTGAAATTAAATATATTCCAGATATATCATCGAGGGTTCCTTCAATATCGAGGGTGGCCGCGCAATCCGGTTCCTTCACCGTGTTTCATGCGACAAGTGCGGTTTTCAATCCTATTGGAAACACCTAATGGGGTTCAGATTTCTAAGGTATGTAGCTTCAACCTTTCCCTATTCTTGTTTGTCTTTAACATACGCCACATGTGAAGCGGAGCTCTGGACTACGACCTAAACAAAATTTCATGTTCACGTGAAATTTTGTGACACCAACTAATGATGGATCTTCCGACCCCTAACATATGTTTCAAATGCATCTTGTCGGCTTGATGTTATGCATAAGGAAAAGCATCTTGTTTTATGCATGGCGTAACTTTGGAGCTTTTGTTCCATCGTTGCAAGTTAGCAAGAAATCATTTTATACTAAGCAAGCAATTGAACATTTTGATTGATCTGTCCCGATTTCCATTAAGCTTGCCAGCACCAAAAGTAGTATGCGAGGATTCTATCTCTGGTTGTAATTGTCTATCCGAGAATCGGCAATTTGCACTAGCAGAGCTGAAAATTATCATTACATGGCAATTTGTATAGAGGATGACTCAAAGAAGTTCAAAGCTTGTACTTCAATTTTTCAACTTGAGCATAAACCGCCCCGTTATCTTGTTCGCTCAGTGTCCATTATTTGTCGGTGCATGCTGCGTGTTCAAAATGGTCCAAGATCGCTAGGATTGCAAATATGGAAGACCATTCCATTTGTAGGCCGCGCAAACGTGCCTAGTTGATATTATATGTTATGATGTTTAAAATCACACATGCCATATATATTTCTCATGGTCCAGTTATTTTTGCCGAATTAACATTTGTTTTTTTTTCAAACTTTTGAGCAAGAGCACCCAAGCTTGAGCAAGAATGACAAAAGGAAGCTTTGTTAGAATTTCCTACAATTTTTGTGGAATTTTTCTGTGAATTATATGCATGCAGTGAATTTCTGTGAATTTTCTAGGATTTTTATAATTTTCTGTAATTTTTTTAAATTTAAAACGCGTCTTATTTAAAAAATAGGTCGACGAAAAATGTATTATTTTCGCTGGCCTTAGCCAATCTAAAATAGTTTTACCGACGTGGCAACCTATTTTCGCTCGCCAAGGCCGATTTAAAAATATATTGCCACGCCAACAAAGCGCAGGAGGGTGTGAGTTAGCGCCGATTTAAAATACTACTATTTTCGTTGCAAGAACCCATTTAAAATATCCTTATTTTCGCCAACGATGTTCGCCGGCTTATTTTGTTGGTTTCACGAAAATATCTATTTTCGTCGGTTTTCTACTTATTTTCGTCGGTTTTAGGCCGACGAAAATAATACGGATTCCTGTAGTGGAGGTGCCTCTCATGCTCGCCATTCGTGGCAAGTTCTCCGCACTCACCAGCCGTGGCACACTGCACCTCCCACGCCACCCAACCATGGCATGTCATTGCTCTCGCGCTCAAGACTACTGGTCTCTGCCATTCCCCATTTAGTCGCCACGGCTTGCACGCCTCCAGCGCCTAGAGTCAAGCTTCAGATTTTCAAGCGTGACAAAGTAAAGGTGTCACATGTTGCGCTTTTCACATTGAGAAAAAGGCTAGATTTACAATTGCGGTAATAAGGATGCTAGTTTTGTTAGTCCAGGCTCCAGCACGCCTTGCATGTCCACCACTTCCTGCAGATCTTAATTTGCTCTGCATTTCGTACCTGTACAGCCATTCGTAATCCACAGACAGGATCGAGGGCATCTCGTGCCTGGGGATCACGATGCCGACGCCGGGGTTTTATGCCCGTGGAGGAAATTGACGAGATGCGGCGCGCGATCACCCTCGGGCATGGTGCGTCGTCGCCACCGCCGGACGTCGTCGGCGCGGACGAGTACGCTTTCCGCAAAAGTACGCCGTCAGTGCGATCTGATCGGCGGCGACCGTGCGGCACGGAGGCAACGGACGACAATGGCGCTCCTCACGCAGTGAACCGACCAGCGCTTTTCGCCGGACAGCGCCCTGGCGCACCACTAGGAGGACCTCGCATGCAGATTGGTCGCGGAAACCGAAAGCGTGAAGACTTATGACCAAGGCCGAGGACGTGATCTCTTGCCGTGTCCTCGCCGAGGATATACTCAACTCGCTTCTCCGGATCGGCCGCGTCGGGGCCCTAACCCAAATGTTAGCACATAAACCATCGCTACAGCATCGCTACATCGGCGACGCCCATCATCGCCGGTAGGTTCGACCAAGAAGGATAATATTATCACCACCGCCTAAATTTAACCGCAAGGATAATATTATCACCGCCGTTCTAAGTTAAACCGGCAGCGATAAGAACAAAGATACTTTTTGCTCGTTTGCGGCAACAATATCACCGCTGTTAAAGGGAGAACCTAAGCAAGATGTATTATCGCCGGTTCAACAAAGGTAACCGCAATGATAAACTGTTTTGCGCTGAAACAATACCAATATCACCGCCGTTTAGAGATATAACCGCAAGATGATGTATTATCGCTTGCTGAACAAAGATAACCGCCAATGATAAAGTGAATTATGCTGAAACGGTATATAATCATCGCCGGTTTTGAGGTAGAACCGCAAGGATATATTACCGCTTGCTCAAAAGAATAAACCGGCAGTGATAATATGTCACTATATATACCCTGGTTGCCTTCCCCAAGCTGTCCAGAACAGAGAGGAGCTCTGTTCTTGCTCGATTGGGGTGGAGAGGGGGCGAATTTTTGCTCTCAAATTTGGTGCAATTTGCCGTTTCTAACTTGTGATCCAAGGTTCGTATATTGTTTAGTTGGATATTACGTTCTATATTATTGTAGTTTGTGATCAGAATTATTGATTGGCTAGTCAACACAATAATTAGATTTCTAATCTGGAGTTTAGATTTGAAATTACCAACTTTTATATGTATAGTGATTGCATTTAATACGTTGATTGAATTTAAATGTGGTAGCACTTCATAATTAACTATTGTTTAAACTAATTACTTAAAATTGTTTCTTTATTTCGTGTATGTTAATTTAATATTTCATAAGTAATGTAAATTTGTTGGACGGACCATTGTATATAACTAATACCAATTATTTAATTGATTTTACAATCGAGTTTTGGATATAGATTTATATATAACTAATAGCAACCACGCACTGTGCCAAACTTTCATCGATAACCATGAAGGTCGGATCGAACTTAGTTGTATAATTAAAGATATGTTTTATTTTGTATGAAGGTCAAGCTTCAATTTGTAATATAAACATTTTGTAATGAAGGACATGCTTCAATTTGTAATTTATGGAGTATTGATTATTATAATTATGCGAAAAAAGTAAATGTCCAATGGATGAAAAGGTATATAATTGATGTAAAAAGCCATGCATAAAGAATTATGTTCCTCATCCAATACTCCTTGATAAAATAGTAATTGAAATGAGAGAAGAGGAGACAATAGTACTCAAATTTGTTGGACGGACCATTATATATAACTAATAGCAATTATTTAATTGGTTTTACAATCGAGAATTGGATATATATTTATAAGTAATGAAAATTTCTACAATAATTAGCACTACATAAAAAATTAAATGTATAAAACAATTTGTGAGCGGTTATTGATTTACGGAGATTTTATTTGTTGTAAATATTTGTAGATGGATCAAGATGGATGTATGAAGCGGACCGTCGCGATAGAGAGTACTTTAACGGTGTGACTAGTTTTCCGAGCGCCATGCGCATACAAGTCAAATAAGCCGATGGACTACATTTGTTGCCCGCATCGATTGCAAGAATGAGAAGCAATTTTGAACCTTGAGGCGATCCGCACACTTGCTTCAAGGGGTTTCAAGCCCGCTTATACCGTTGGACCGAGCATGGTGAAGATGAGATTGTGCGTGAAGGACATCTCGATTGATGATGATGAAGACAACGACTCAACCGCGGTGGAAAATACGTCAAATCGACACCCATGAAGAGACATTCATCGATAACTATGAAGATGATCTAGAACAGATGTTGCATGATGGGGAGGAGGACCTCACGAGTGAAAGGGATTTTCGAAGTTTCAACAGATGGTAGAGGATTCTACAACACCCTTGTACCCAAGCTGCAAAGAGGAGTTCAAAAGTCGCATGTTGTGCTTACGCCGCAGCAGCTTGAAGGCAAGCAATGGTTGGTCCGACAAGAGTTTCACAGAGTCTGTTAGGTTTCTTCGTGAGATGTCCTTCCAGAGGGTATCGTGGTTGCCAAGAATCACGCATCGTGCCAAGCAGTTGTTTGTTCTGCTGGGACCGGAAGTGCGAAAATACACGCATGTCCAAACAATTGCATATTGTATCGCAATGAGTTTGCAAATTTGATGCATGTCCCGCTTTGCAAGGCATCTCGGTATAAGCGCCGCGATGACGATATCGAGGGCAGTAAGAAGAAAAGACCTCCGACCAAGGTGGTGTGGTATTTCCTATAATCCCCGTCAAGCGCCTGCTTATAACAAAAGGCATGCTCAATTGCGCGATGGCATGCCGAGGAGCGTAAAAGGATGGAATGCTTAGACACCTCGCCGACTCAAGCAAAGGAGGAATATCGACGTAAAATACAAGAAACACTTTGCATATGATATGAGGAATATAAGGTTCGACTCAAGACGGATGGGATGAACCCTTTCGCAACATGAGTAGTCTTCATAGCACTTGGCCGGTGACTTTATGTATGTACAACCTTCCTCCTTGGCTTTGCATGAAGAGGAAGTACATTATGATGCCGTTATCGATCCAAGGGCCGAGGCAACTCGGTAACGATATTGATGTGTTCTCAAACCACCGGTTGAAGATCTTCGGTATTGTGGAACGATTTGCACGGGTATGGGATGAGTACGTAAGAGAGAACTTCATACTACGGGCGTTGTTGTTCAGAATCATCAATGATTACCCTACTCTTGGCAATCTTTCGCCGACTATAAAAGGATTCAATGGATGCGTGCATTGCATGGGTGATACAGGGAGCCGGTGGCTGAAATACTGTCGAAAAATGTGTTACATGCGGCATCGTAGGTTCCTTCGCAAGGACCACCCGTATCGCAACAACAAGAGAGCTTTTGACGGTACAAAGGAGACCGCTTCAGTTCAAACATCGCAACGGCAAAGAGATATTTATGTCCGTAAGGATATTAAAATTATCCATGGAAAGGAAGCCTAAGTACATCGGTCCCGAAGTTCCGGTGATACGCCTCCTTTGTGGAAAAAGAGATCAAGATTTATGGACCTACCTTATCGGCAGCACTGGATGTTCGACATACTATCGATGTCATGCATATAGAGAAGAACGTGTGACAAATTTGCTTGGTATTTTACTAGACATACCGCAAAACAAAAGATACACTCAAGGCATGGATGGACCTGCAAGATATGAAACTCAGAAGGACTCAGATCATGAAGACTGGGTCAAGGAAAAAGTACCTTCCCGCAGCTTTGCTACACTTTAAGCAAGATTGAGAAAATTAGCGTGTGTGAGTGCTTGCACGAGTCAAAGTTCCATCCTGTTATTCTCGCCAACCTAAAGAGGCTAGTCTCAATGAAAGACTTGAAATTAGTTGGTATGAAGTCTCATGATTGCCACGTGATGATGACACGATGCTTCCTCAGAGCAATTAGGGGTGTTCTCGCCAGAGAAAGTGCGAGACCCAATTATAAAGTTGTGTTCATTCTTCAACGCGATTTCACGAAGGTCATCGACCCGCTGAAACCGGATAAGCCGCAAAGAAGACGTGATCCACACTCTATGCCGACTTGAGATGTGCTTCCTCCATCCTTTTTCGATATTATGGTCCATCTCATTGTTCATATTGTGAAAGAGATACGCTTTCTTGGCCCTCGTGTTTCTACATCGATGTACCCTTCGAGAGGTTCATGGTGGTTGTGAAGAAATATGTTCGTAATCGACATCGGCCGGAAGGGTGCATTGCCAAGGTTGGGGAACCGAGGAGGTCATCGAAGTTCTGATCGATTACATGGATCTCAAACCGATTGGTGTGCCCGTGATCTCGCCATGAAGGGAGGCTACAAGGAAAGGGACACTAGGTCGAAATCGATCCGCATAAATGATCGTGCTTCATTCATGCAAGCACATTTTACGCTTCGCACCAATCGGTTAGAAGCGCCCCGTATGTCGACATGCACAAGAACATGCTACGAAGACAAAACCCATGTAAGTCTCGAGGTTTGGATCGCGAGAGAGCATAGAGATAACTTTGGAGATTGGTTGCTTAGATACATGATGCATACGCAAAAGCAGTGCGCCAATTGAGAACGCGGCTAAGGGACTATCCTATACAATTTTGACATTTGAAGGATACGACATCAATGGGTACACATTTTATACAAGAGCACAAGATAACAAGAGCACCAACCAAAACAATGGGTCCAGATAGATGCTTATGACAAGAATGGCAATATGCACGCATTACACGGATTCATAGAAGATATTTGGGAGCTTGACTATGGGCATTTGAAGGTCCCCTCTTTCGGTGCCAAGGGTCGGCTACCTAGGGCGTGAACATCGACAAGCACGGTATCACTACCGTGGACTTCAAACACGCTTGACACAGAGAAGAACCATTTGTACTTGCTAATGCCGTTACACAAATTTTCTTTGTGAGGGATCCAAATGACAAGGAACGCCACGTGGTTCTTCAATCAAAAAGAAGGATTGTGGGAGTTGAGAATGTAGTCGATTTAGGAAGACTATAACCAGCTTTGATGAGCTTCTCCTTTCGGTGAGAACATCGACCTAGGTCTCATGGAAGACACAGAGAAGCTACATACATACGCCGCGATCATAACGGCGGCGGATTGTAACTTAGTTGTGTAATCAAGGATATGCTTTATTTTGTATGAAGGTCAAGCTTTAATTTTTGATATAAACATTTTGTACGGAAGGACATGCTTCAATTTGAAATTTATGGAGTATTGATTATTATAGTCAATCAGAAACAGTAAATGTCCAATGGATGAAGATGACATAGTAAGAGCAAGTTTTTATTGATTATTCCTAATTAACAATTTGTATGAGCCCTAAATAGCTCTTATTTGGTTGGGCTAAAGAAATTCCAATGTTTGTATTTGGTTGGGCTAAAACAGGTGTGCCACTTTTCCTTGCCGCGGCAGTATGTGTGCCAATTTTCCTTGTCATGCAAGAAGTCCTTGCCACTCGCACGCAGAGACAAGGAACATCGCCATGCTGACAAACGAGAATGCACACTAATAAAACACATCGCTGCCCGCCATAGTCTCGCAACCGCAAGAATAGCTATATATCACGCCACAATAGAACATCACGGGCACTACTATTACAATATCACTGCCGGCTTATTATAGACCCGGCTTATTATAGACCCGGAAGATAGTGCTTCATGCTATGACCCAAGAAGGATAGCAACCGCAAGAATAGCTATTGTACTATCACTGCCGGGTCTATAATAAGCCGGCAGAGATAATATATCACTGCCGGTTCACATCTTTGAACCGGCATTAATAATCCTCCCCACATATACATTTCACTCCGCACTTAGCCATTTCGCAATTTGTTTGAGTTCTTCTCTGCGCTTCTAGCCGCCGCCGACTCTCCCCACGCCGCCCTCCGTGGCGGCGACGCCCTGCGGTGCCTCCGGCGGGCGGCGCCTCTCGGGCGACGCCTCCTCACGGTGCCTCCTCCTACGGCGGCGGCGCCTCTCCGGCGGCGACGCCTCCCTGCGGTGCTCCTCCGTCGCGGCGACGCCTCCCGCCACGCCCTCCCTCCGCGCGGTGCCTCCTTCCTCCGTGACCCTCCCGCCACGGTAAGCCGTGATGATGCCAGGTTCTCGATGTTAGTGCTCTGTGATGTTGCTCGTGTGATGTTGCCCCGTGATGATTCTAGGGTTGGCCGATGCTACCGCCTGTGATGATTCTAGGTTCTCGGCGTTATTGCTCGTGATGTTGCTCGTGATGTTGCTCGTGATGATTCTAGGGTTGGCCGATGCTATTGCTCGTGATGATTCTAGGGTTCTCGGCGATATTGACAATTGTTCCGTAAATAAGGCCTTAAGTTGGTAGACTAACATGCATTGACAATCGATGATTCTTGGGTTCTCGATGTTATTGCTCTGTGATGATTCTAGGGTTGGCCGATGCTATTGCTCGTGATGATTTAAGGCCTTATTTACTCAATTAATTGTTTTGCACATCTGTGATGAGATGAAGGTTCTAATCTTCATTCAAACCCAATAATCTGAGAGCAATCCTACATAATTACCTCCATATGAATGACATAATGTTGTCTTTATTTGATCTGTTGCCAACAGTTTTTTGGTATCTGTTGAAATTATATAAGCTTGTTGTCTCTGTTTAGTTCAATTTTATGTCGGCAAGCTTATTTCCATTATCCTGTTTGAATATTTTTACACCTTGCTGGTAATTGGATATTTTTACACCTTGCTGGTAATTGGATATTTTTACACCTTGCTGGTAATTGGATATGTATTTGTATGTGTTCAGTGACGACCTTATGTACTGACTGGTCCATTATCCTGTCACTAGTTTATTTGCATACCTGATTCATTAGATATATATTAGCATTCAGTTCTCAATTAATTACTCTCTTGTCTGTTAAAGTATTGAAATATTGTTTATTTTCAATAAGGTAAGGTTGTCACAAATTGCCAAATCGCGCAGCGCCCAAGAGACAGGGCCCAACTTATATATTCTTTAGAATATTATTAAAATAAAAATAATGAATCATTCTTATTTCACACTAATATGATTTTCAAAAATGAAATAAGGTTATAAATCCACAACTAGAATGTTAGTAGTTTATTACACAGAAGCGAGCAATCGTCAAAGCCGCGTCACCTCGTCAATTCACCCAGATCGTATGGTCTCTCAGCAAAATATTGTCAATCAGATAGAACCTTTCAGTTTAAGACCTAATGTCGCCGGCGGGCTCGCAACGGCCGCAACGCAACGACACGCTGTCGCCATGGCGAGTCCATCGGCGCATTAGGTGCCGCCGCTGAGAAGGTCTCTGCTCGACGGACTAAAGACTGCAAAAGCATGGCTGCCAGTAGAGCATATGATACAACTGGGTGAAGAAAGCGACGATGTGACGTGCTTGGTTGACATGGAACTGGTTGCTTTGCTTTCTTTTGGTGTGATAGACTACTAACATTCTAGTTGTGGATTTATAACCTTATTTCATTTTTGAAAATCATATTAGTGTGGAATAATAATGATTCATTATTTTTATTGAGCAAATAAGTATATGTGAATTGTCAATTGTATATGTATCATGTGTAAGTATATGTGATCTCAGATAAGTATATGTGAATTGTCAATTGTATATGTATCATGTGTAAGTATATGTGATCTGATAAGTATATGTGAATTGTCAATTGTATATGTATCATGTAAGTATATGTGATCTGTGATAAGTATATGTGAATTGTCAATCAGATATGTTCTTTGTTACCGCTTCCTCCGTCCATGAAAGTAGGTTGCCGAGAATCGATCCATGTGATTAAGATTTTCAAATTTAGACTATTAATATATATGTACGTTATAAAGATATCTAACGATGACAAAATGGTGATTACGCCTTATATATGCACAACATTGATATATACGCCAAGATTCATCTCATGATTTTGTTAATTTAAAATTCTAGAAAGTTTGCCACACATGGCCTCTCACAATGGACAAGTGCGGATGGCGCCGAGCCCATGGACCAAAGCCCAGAGCGAAGCTCGACAGAGTTCCTCAACTCGAACAAGTTGAGGCAACAAATGTACATGAGGTAAGTCTTTACTAGGATTATTTCAGAGGATATGCTTCCCGATGAAATTAGAGCAGAGCCAAACGACTAATGAAACAATAAAATGCAGGTCGACATCTAGTGCACCGAGCCAGTGTCATGACGAGGTCCCAAAGAAGATGCGACGGTGAACGAAGGTGATAGTTGAGCTTAGTGCGGAGAACCAGCTATACCCGCCATTGCTTGGGCCATATCGAGCGAGATGCGGGGTCTGGCTAGAGAGAATGTGCCCATCATCTACAAATCATGGACACGTCGCGATTCTCCGTCAGATGTTCCCGGCGACATCAAGGAAACATTTGGACAGAGTTGATAGCGAAGTTTCAGCCTCAAGATCGCTTGGAGATTGCCAGAAACATGCACTCAAAGATTATGGGAACTGCATGGAAGAACTAGAAGACAAAGTGAATCAGAGTACGCCAAGAAGGATCAAACGCCGGATTTTAATAGATTCCCGAGGTTACAGCAATTTTGGGATGAATTCAAGCAATATAAGTAATCTGATGAAGCCCAAAGCTATCACCGCCAGAACAAGGCAAATTCGAGAAGAACATTTACCCCATGTGCTAGGCACCGTGGCTACGTGAGGAAAGTACCCAAGTGGGATGCACGGAAGAATAGCTAGCACTTAATGGAGTTGTTACTCGGACGCCTCACATGGCCCTAAGATCAAGCAACCGCCGCTTATAGGGAGCTACTGTCGGATGATGGCGCTTAAGCTTCGGCGAGAAAGACGAGGAAATCTCGAGGAAGATCGCAGATGCCCACTCCAAACTATTCAGGGCTCCTTCCGCTAAGAAGGGAGGACGACGAGCTAACACGCCGCTTTGGGTAATAGGGAGCACCCCGTCGCACTGAGGGGTTGGCTTGGTGCCCGGAAAGAAGCATTCCTGATGATGCCTACATGTACAAGCCACCAAAGAAATCCGATAAGACAGCTTGGATGAACGTGTACGAAATAGAAGACCGGATGCACGAAGGGAAGTCGAATTTGAAGAACAGATGAAAATGATGCGAGAAATGGTAACAAAGGTCCTTAGCGAACGTTAGTCACATGACGAGGTCATCAACACATGACGAAGTCCCGCGGGTTCTCAAAAGCACCAAGCATCCGCTAACCCTCCTCAACAGACTCAGGTAGTTTTCCGTGACAAAATCATAGAGCCAACACGCCGCACTCAGCACCGCTCAGAGTAACATTACCATCAAGGTGGCTGAAGGGATGGCTTGGCCATGCAACGAGGGGCAGATATTGCATAACCGCCCAATTCCTCGGGGATACGCCAGAGTTGCAGTTGACAATGTGGTAGACAGATACCGCAAAGTGGAGGTTGAGATCGCGGGCGAGAAGGGGCAAAGTCTTGGACAAAGCATTGGCTCATTCATCGCGTGGCGCAAGCACTATATAAAGTTTGCCTCAGAAGATGACAACGACGATGATGTTAACAACGATGACGAGGCGGAGTCTCCATCTAGGAACAGTCCTCCTCCTCCTCCTCCCAAGATCATCGAAGAAATCTCCTTCTCTGCTCCAAATACCACCAGAAAAGTCCTCCTCCTCCACCGCTATCCAAGAAAACTCCTCCTGCTCCAACGCCACCCAGGAAAAGTCCTTCTCCTCCACCGTCACCCAAGAAAACTCCTGCTCCAGCGCCACAAGACAGCCAAAGAGCACCGCGATCTGAACATTCTACACAGTCAGGGGGGAAAAGTTTGTCATCTGTGAAGCTAGCCAAAACTCTTAGCAACAAACGACCATATGAAATGACCGACGAAGAAACAAAAAAAGAAGTAGGCGCCTATGTAGAAAAGCACTTCAAGAAGACGCCACCACCTGCTAAGATTGAAATCGAACCTGCCAAACGGGATTTCTTCCTGGACTTAGCGAAGGTTAAACAGACAGGACGGATAACTGAAGCTCCTCAACCTAGCCAACTATCAGACTACGATCGCATCTCTAGGAAGAAATCTAAAGGAGATGGTGGCAAAGCAAATTCTTTCGAAGCCAAAGTGGTGCAAGGGCGCAGCACTCAGAAGTGGAAATTGCAATGGGGAAGCTTTGTCAGATCCAAATAAGGAGGTCAAACCGACCACACAATTACTAAGGTGTCTACATGAATGGTACCGCAGATGTCCAAAAGACACAAAACGGTGCTTTCCGTCCGATACAAAGATATGGACTTTCACAACAATGACGACTCTTTTCGGGTTGAACACGTGGAACTATATCGATGTACCAACGAGACGCCCGACGTGTCTATATTAAGAATATGGACTCAGAAGTCTCTTGTATAATTCATGTCAGATATTCACGCATTCTTAAACATAGGGTCCGACTTTTTTTACGAGAATGGAGACACGTACACTTAGAGCGAACAACAATGAAAAGATAGGATTCCCGGACCCGCATGGTCAATCGCAAACTTATTGAAGATCCAAAACAATAAATGATGTTGAGGTGTACGTACTCAAGGCGTTGCTAAAGCTACAACACAAGGACTACGATCGTTACCCTACAACTTTCAAGACGTGTTTCCTCGCCTACTAGTGTCTCATATTTGATGCGCAACACAATGTGACGACTAATTGGCTTCGCAGTTTTCATCGGATCGCCCTTGTCTTCATGTTAGACGAAAGCAACATCACCGTCTTGGACTCAATGAGGAAACCGACAAAGTAATACCAAGACTTAATAGACTTGCTAACTGTAACTCTCGTCGTTGCATTATTGCTCTAATAATCTTCCATCCCATTGCACCTAATTAATTTTAATGACTACTCAAAACCATGAACAGGTGTACAAACAATACTGCAAGAAGAGCAAACGGCATCGTCCATACGTGAAAAATTTCGAATACACACCGATTTTCCATGCCCAAACAACCCCAAGGAACAATTTATGTGGATACTACGCAATGACACATATCCACGCTGCTCATCATCGACAATACGGACTACAACGGCCACCGGTATATCGATCATTACATGTTGACCCGTACTTTTCTTTTATAAAGACGATGACACTAATTAATGCTTCAATTTCTCCCATGACAATACGTCAGCGTGGCACCAAGAAATCTGCTCAACCACGAAATTGATGCCCTTCAAGAGTAGATAGCTGGGTTCACAATTCGAGAAATTCTCCACACGAAGGGCGAGTTTTACGACCATTTCTCCATGGCAACAATTCTGAATGAACAATTTATTGCTTCAAAAGTGAAAGAATAATGTAATAATTAAATATTATGATGCTTCAATGTATTTCAATTACACTATAGTGATGCTTCAGTACTATTGTGCACAATGTATACCGTACAGAATACATATACTGTACAATGTATATACATGCTACAACATATACTGCAAAAATATATATGTAAAAAGATTTAAAAAACCAATCACTGCCAGTTTTGGATACCAAAATAGGACACAGAGTTATCACCGCTTGCTAACAAGAAAAAAGGCGTTGATAGTAGTTATCGCGTTTGATATTGATAACAATTGGGCATCGATAGTTACTTATCACTGCGGATATTATTGAAAATGTGGCGTTGATGGTTACTTATCACCGCCGGTTCTAAATAATAACCCAGTGATAATATATTATCACCGCCGTTGGAAATTGTGAACCGCAGTGATAGTTATTATCATCGCCGTTCTTAAGTATAAACCGCGATGATAGTGATTATCACCGCCGGTTTACATCCGCAGCGATAGTCCTCGACTATCACGCCGCTTAGGTTGTGCCGTCCACATCCGCAATGATGCCGATGTGGACCCTAAAGAATCACATGTTCTGTAGTAGTGAACTATTTTACCCATCGTGCTATGATGCCCTCAGGACTACAAGAAATAGTAACTTAGTGATACACTCATTATACCCATTTTTATGCGCAAGTGTTACACCTGTCGGGATCCGAATATGTAAATTCGGACCCTCTATTTACATCACACTAGTTCATAATCATACTAGTATACACAATGGCAATATAGATAAATATCACAATCATACACAGCAAAAACATAATAAAAAGCTTTATACATTAAATATAAGATAGTTGATTGATTTTATAGTCGATTTTACATGATTATATCATGCAGAGCTCAACTATAATAGATAAAACTGCGGTGAAACGAAAATGTAGTAAATAACCTTTCAATATACTATAGGCAACTAATAAGGTTCACACCCTATAAATTCACCTCCTTCTAGTACTACTTTAATACAGGTGTAGACTCTTCTTTAACTGATGACGTTATTGTGATAAGGGTGAGTACATAGATTACTCGACAAGTTATGCACATAATGCAAGTTTAATATAACTATATATAAGACTTATTTCAAATGAACGACTGACATGATCAAGGTTATATTGCCATGCAATGACATGTATCCATCGACGTGTGGCTAAGAAGATTATAACAAAATCTTTTAGAAACTCTATCTGAACATGGATCCTCCCAATAAGTCTGACTCACTATTCCTCATCTCACACAGAGCAGCAGAAGAATAAGAGAGACTTATCATTGAGATAGGAACAATCCTTGTTCATGATGTGAGGCCGCTGCACACACATTCTCCCCTGACCGCACACACATTTAATCTTCCCCCCAAGGCCTTCCATATTAAGAGTTGATAACTTACTGAGTTAGGTCTGACTCACAACAGATATGTGGTTGCATGCATAATTAGTCCAGTTAAATGGCTTGCAAGGTTAAATTCTTAATTAATCGACGTAAGATCGACATTCAACAATTCCCTTATAGAAACCACCTCACATTCACTCACATATCAACCCAATGCCACGTAGACCCACCACGGCTCATAGCCACTTGCCATTTGCCTCAGTTTAAATTATTTACCACCTTAGTTGATTATCGTGCAACACATGCTATCAACAATTCAGCATCATTATGTAATACACATGACACATCCATTCATAAACATATTCCATTAGTCATAATTCAATTTGATATTTTAAAACGATATCAATAACCCATTACATGGCTAAGCAACTAATTAAGCATAATCTGACCAACCCATGTTAGCACCTATTAGCAACTAACTAATAATTATCTATCCTAGGGTGATGAATAATAATGACATACAAATGACAATATAGGTATACTTTAATTGGGTTGAATAGCTAAATCCCATACTATTTGAAAGTAGTTCTAAGCATGAAATAACGTGCAGTAACTTAAATAACATAGCATTTGCAAAAATGGGTTTCAACATGATCAAAGCACAATTTGCCTTAGAATAACTCTTGTTCTTGATCTGGATCTTGATCTTGAGTCAACACTTCACCATTGAATGATCCAGGCACTTCGACATCTACGCGAATCGAGAGAGAAATACTAAATAAAACAAAATATAGAGTAAACAAACTAAAAAATCAAACAAAATTCACCATTAAATAGATCTCAAATTTACAAATTTTAAAATTTTGAATCATCTCAATCGAAGCTTTTGTGAAGATGAATGGGCTCTTGAAAGATTCGAATAAAAGAAAACACCAGAAAAAGGATAAACCCGAATTTTTTGATTTATTTTTCTACTAAAAACCAATTTATCATGTCATGCTAACATCATCAATTAATTTTTCAGATTAAAATAAATCTAAAAAAATTCTTTTAGGGCTGACACATGGGCTTGGGTGCATGGACTAGATCCACAGATCAAATTTGGTCCAACGACATGGATTTGGCTCACGGTGCGGGTGACTGACATAGAGGCCCAAAAGATGCTAACTCAGTAGGCCAACTTGACAGACACCCCTCATGATGCGTCATCAGGGAAACTGATGTGGCGGTGATGCAGGCGCTAACATGGCACCACATGTCCAACACTGGAACACACCTCAACTGGCGGAACTTCGAGCCCTAGGGCCGGCATCGGCCAATGGTGAGGTGTAACATCCTAAAAATTGCATATCCATTTATTTTATTTATTTTGTATAATTTGAAATTTATTTGGAATTTTACTGAATTTATTAAAGCTCTTTTTGCAATTTTTAGTATTATAAAATGAATTTCTGCAGAAAATATAGATGCATAAAAATTCCTAAAATATTTTATTAGGTTTAAAATATTCCAAAATATTTTTTAGAATTTTTCTAAGATTTTTAGAGCTATTTTACTATTTTTACCAAACACGCTTTTTCCTCATCTTAAATAAATCCGAAAATAGGAGCCCACTTGTCATATGTTTCTTCAACCTCCAACCATGTCCAGTACAAGCTTTTCTCTCTTTCCTCCATTAGGGCTTACAATAAAGTTTCATTTCTTCATGATTCTTCTATCGTTTCTTCCCAAATAATTGTGCAATTAAATACCCGTTGCATTCCCTACATTCTAAAAGCCGTTACCCAAATTAAAACCCCACGATTTGCTCTAAATCTCCATTAACCCCCATTTTCATCCACCGTCATTCCCACTTCAATTCCGCCTCCTCCGGTCTTCCTCTCGAACTATAAAAGAGAGCATTGGGTGCACAACTCAACACTTTATCCATTTTACCAATTTTCTCGAGCTAATTCGCCATCATTTCACGGAAAAGGGCAAGAATCGTTACTCTTTTCTTTTGCTCCGGCCGCCACCTTTTTCGACGGCGGAAGCCGGTAGACCCTCTGGCCATCTTTTTTTTCTTTTCTCCTCAGCGCCATGGAGACAGAGAGCGAAGCTCTTCGATATGTTATAGCAAATGGCAAGAAAAGAAAAAAAAAAACGCATTGCTCATCGTCTAACGTGCAGTAATTCAGAATTTCTAATAGAATAATAAATCAAAAAATTTAGAAAACCCTTTTTCTAGTAGTTTTAAATTCCTAGGAGCCCTTTTTTGTCTATTCGAACTCCGTTAGGCTCAGTTTTTTTTTCTAAATTCATCTAAAATTCTAAATTTCACTTTTGTACTAATTTGATATTTTATTCAAATTTATTTGAATTTGGATATTTTCACATATAGATTTCGGAGAGCTCGAAGAATTCGTGGTCGACGATCCCGAGCAGCTACTCCACGATCAAGACAAGTTACAGATCCTTGAACATGTTGATCCTAGATTTTAAATTATATTTTAATTTAAATTATTGCATGCATAATTTTAGCAACATAATTTCAATCCTAGTTTTAATTAAAATAGCTAATCTCCAAATTTATTAAAGTCCACCTTGAAAATTTGAATACCTTAATTCTGTTGTAATCCTAAGACATATATATAGATATCAAAATAATTAGAAATATGCTTAGATATGCCTAGGACTGAGATTAGGAACTTTTGGGAATTTAAGCAAAATAAAGTTTTATTCAAAGGCATTATCATTTTATGTGGAATTCTATGATACTTGGGACATCAAGTTAAAAATTAAAAATATGGTTTAGACCAGACGAGAATGGTTGCCAGGTGAGTGCATGAGGCACGAGAGTTGTGGAAAACTCTCTTAGTCAATTAAGGACCAATTTGTGTTACGCTGAATGTAAAGCCTTACCATACTTCCACAAATTTAGAATAGGACAGACCTGGCTATCCGTATTGCGACATACTATGAACAATCATACCATTAGGTTGAAAGTGTAAGTGGGTGTAAGGCTGCCACTCGACGCAAGAGGGTGCTTTTGGATGGGCGGTTTAACCCTACCAGCGGCGAAACCTTAGTGGGCATGACTACGTAGATGGACCTTTATAGGGGCCTCATCATAATTTTCTCTAACAACACAACAAAGGAAGTGTGTAATTTGCAAAATGAGACAATCATATCTTGTGGGTAAAGATATACAACCTTGTGGACTATATTTTAATGTTTTCAAAAATACCTTTCAAAGATGGCTTCAGATGGAGTGATTACATTGTTGGAGTGATTCCATTGAATGGGAAAAGTTGGGTTAACTCCAGAAGGGATTCATATGCTAAAATTATTAAAAGAATATCCATCTTTAAAATATGCCTTTGAAAAATATTTTAAATATTGGAAAACTTGCTGCTTCACACTAAAATCAACCATATAACCTTTCTTTATCTTCACACTAAAATCAACCATATAACCTTTCTTTATGTCCCTTACATTATTTCTGCATTTCCTATGTGACTTATGCGAGTACTTTTGTACCCATCCTTATTTACTCTATCTTTCTAGAAGTTGAAGGACTATGTGAAGATCTATCCATGTTTGTGATGAGTAATTGACTGGATTTGAGCTTGTTTGCTTTTGAATTGAGTTTGATTTGAATTGGATTTTCAATTTGAAGCAATTTGATATTTGATTGCCTTTTTCGGTGCTACTGCCGTGGTAGTCTTGAAGGTTATCTTAGTAGCACCCTAATCTTAAAAGCATATGAGAGGGTGTGTTTGGTCTTAGACAATCCGATGCTACTAGATTTTGTGATGATTATTGCATATTTTTTGGACATTGCAATGTAATGGGTTTTCCTTGTCTTTAATAGTTGCAAGACGACGGTGCTAGGTCATGGTGAGGCGGAGGATGACCGGGACTAGGCGAGGTGCGTCAGAGGTTCAGACAGTCGAAGATCACCAGAAGATGATTGGAGGCGGAGTTTGGGCAAGCCAAAAAGACAAGGAAAGGAGATGATGCTAGCTAGATGCTGCATGGATGAAGGAAGGCCGTCGAATCGCGGTTTAGTTGATAGGTTAGCGGGTCTAGGTAGTATGCTTTGAAAACCATGCAAGAAAACCCATTATATATGTGGGTTATGGGTTTTCCCTTACATGGCTATGTGAGTGGGTTAATCCTAGCATTTGATGAGTGCTCTAGGGTTGAGGGGCTCATCCAAGGATGGTAGGTGACCCAAGAGTACTATAAATAGAGGGAGAGGGGTAGCCTCCTCCTCTTGAAGGTGATAGAGGTTTTTGTGCTCCTTTGAGTTTTGCCCGCTTTGTTGTGAGGCTTTGTAAACCTCCCCTTCCTGCAATGCAAATCATTTTCATTCATGCTTGAATTTACATTACGCATTTACTTTATGTCTTAAATTTAGCATTTAAATTCCTACAATTTACTTTCTTGCAATTTGGATTTGCCTCCCCTACTTCTAAATGCTACTGATATAGGATCACATGAGTGTTCTCATATGGTTTTACATCTCTTTTGCACCCTAAGATAGACTAGAGATCAAGTTTTCTATCAAGTTGCAACTCTGTCCAGAACTTGTTCTTCACACAGTAGTCAATTTTTGATTTTTAGAAACATTTAGAAAAATCATTTTTGAGTGATTCTTTTTGAAGAAGGTGCATGAATCTCATATCCATATGTGGAAAAATTGGGGAGTCCACTGGTTGCACTGTTTGGGCACCATGAGGTGAATACCGAGCACCAAACTTTCTGCTCGAAGTTCCTGATAGCCTGTAGTATTTGATTTTTTTATTTTTCTACAAGGAGTTTTGAGGTGATCTTTAGTGGAGTGCTTTATATCTCATTTTCTCATAGGGAAAAAAATTCTAAAAATTTCTAGAACACCAAAAATCCACCAACCACCTGCTTCAAATGAGGATAATTTCTGAAAAATCTGCTTTTGCTTTTTAGAAAGTGACTTTTGTGATTTGGCGTAATCGGAGTGCTTCACGTCTCATTTTCTCATAGGGAGAAAAATTCCCAAAATTTCTAGAGCACCAGAAATCTACCAACCACCTGCTTCAAGTGAGGACAATTTCTGAAAAATCTGCTTTTGCTTTGCAGAAAGTGACTTTTGTGATTGGCTTAATCTCCTTTCTAAAAGCAAGGTTTAAATTGATTCCTCTTTAGTTGGACACTTGACAACCAGGATTGTGATCCAAAAATTCCCCACATATTTTATAGTTCTCATTTATGCAAGCTAGGGGTACACATAGTTGTCTAGTTGTTCGGGTTTCTTTTCGTGATCTTTTCGATGTTTTAGTTGGAATATTTTGTGGGGAAAATTTTTGTTTTGCTACCATTCACCTCCATCTATTCTCCATCTTGATCCTTCAATTGGTATCAGAACCGGTTTTGCTCTTTCATAGATCTTGACTAGTCTCAAGAGGCATGATGATGGACAAATATTCCACCAAGCCTCCTATTTTTTCTGTAGTTGATTTTCTATTTTGGAAGTCCCGAATGGAGTCGTACATCACTGCCCAGGGCTTCCTGATATGGCAGAAGGTGAAGCTCCCGTATGAGGTTCCTGCCAATGAGCACATCACGGCCGGCAATATGGCTGAGGTTTAGGCAAATGCTAAGGCAAGGAACATCCTCATACAGGGCCTTAGCCACAGTGAGTACGATAGGAGTTCTCACCTGCGATCCGCTCATGAGATTTGGGTAACCCACGATGCTTACCATGAGGGCACTACTCAAATCAATACCGTGAGGCAGGATCAGCACAAGCCTGAATACAACAAATTTGAACAACACGCTGGTGAGAGTCTTAATGAGTGTTTTGGTCATTTCACAAAGATTTTGAGTGACCTCCAAGCAATTGGTTGTACATACTCTGACTCAGATAACGTTCGATATTTCTTGACCGCTCTCAACCTTCGAGTCTAGGAAATGAAAGTGACCACCATCAAGGATACTACTGACTTGTTGACCTTGATTCTTGATGGGCTCTATTCTCGACTCAAGACTCATGAGATTAACGTCGTCTCTCGCAAGACGAAATCTCAGTCGATGGCCTTGGTCACTGATCCCACTAGATCTTCCAATAACTTTTCTATTGGATTCTCTCTTTCCGCCCTTTGCGAGCTAAGCGATGACCAATTGAAAAAATTTTCAGAAACTGAACTTGCTCTTTTAGCTCATAAATTCTCTCATGCATACAAAAGGGTGAGAGAGAGGAAGAGAGGTGGCACGATCACCTGCTTTGAATGTGGTGGCCCCAACCACATTCGAGCGAACTGTCCAAAGCTAGAGAAGGGCAAGAACAACTCCGGTGGTTAAGGAAAGAACGTATACACCGATAAGAATCGCAACAAGAAGCTTCCAACTCGTGAGCCAACGTGAGAGAAGAAGTATCGTAACTTCTCGAAAAACAAGAAGCTCTTCCACCACGTCCTTGTGCCCTCGATGACATCAGTTTGTCCAACACGGAGACGTAGAGCGACGAAGGCAAGGATGATCCGCAAGAGAAGAAAAGCGACAACGAGTTCTTCGGCATGTGCTTCATGGCAGACGCCAATGACATCAACGACTCTAAGCTCTACATTGACTCGGACGAGGTATCCTTCTATGACCAGCTCAATGAAGCTTTCTGCAAATTAGAAAAAAATTATGTTAGAGCTAGAGCTAGGTGTACGAAGCTTAAGAAGGAAGTAGATACCTTGACTCGGGAGTTAGTTTCTCTTAGATATTCTTCCTCCAGAGTCGCTGATGACTGTTCATTGTGTGATGCCCTACTTGTGGAGTTGGAGAACCTAAGGACTATGTATGATAATGTGTTGACAGAACTAGATAGTCTTAGGTTGAAGAATGCTAGCAATGAATCTGTTGATGCTATTTCTATAGATGTTAGTTTTCTTCATGCTCATTCCACTCCTTGTGCTAATTGCCCTAAACTGCCTGCTGAAATTGATGCCATGAGTACTCACCTCAGAAAGCTTTCTTCTAGGAATGATAAACTTGAATTGTATACTTCTAAGAACCCAGTCAGCTCATATGAGGGCAGTAAGCAACTAAAACTTGACAATGAATCTTTAAATATCAAGTGTGCTAAACTTGCTAAAGACTTACTAGATAAGTCACAAGAAAGTTGCTTGCGATGTTCTGTGATTGAGGGGGACTTGGATAAAATCCAAGTCGAGCTTAGGAAGAAGTTAGAAGACCAAGGCAATAGGATTAGAGATGCTCCGTGCGTTTCTTGTGAGGCCCTCAAAATTGAGGCAGCTATACTAAGGGAGAAAAATGCAAGTGCTGGTAGATCTTCCCTTTTTGGTTCTTCTTCTTCCTCTCATCCTTGTTTTTCCTGTGCCTCTCTCTTCCGGGAGTGTGAGTACCTCATGAGCACTCTCGAGAAGTTTGTAGGAGGTAAGAAGAAGCTCAATCTTATTCTAGACCAATCCAAGATTAGCAGATTCAATCAGGATCTAGGATTCGACTACTTGGAGCACGCTAGGACTCATCCGCCTACCATTGTGTGTGACTCCAAGAGTGGTGAGATCGTGGTAGCTCCCAGGGTGAGTACCACTGTATTTAGGTCTACTGGGGTTGTCCATAGGACTTCTGACCAGAAGGTTGCTACTCTTGTTACTTCTACCTCTAGCAAAGCGAAGTATTCATGCACCTTCTACAAGAAAGATGGTCACCTAGTAGATTTCTGCTTCAAGCGTGCCAAGATCATAAGATGTGAGTGTGTTGCTGCTCTTAGAGGTATTCAAGGTCATCCCTAGACTCTGAGTGCTCTTAAGGCACACACTGCTACTAGACAGGTTCGAGAGTCATCTATTTTTTAGCAGCGTCCAGGACTTGGTTTTCATGTTGTTCATTCGAGTTTTAGTTCTGAAGCTGCTTGTGGTCAGTCTTCCCGTCGTCCTCCTGATATTCCTCATTTTTCCCATCGAGGTAGATATCAACAGCGTGAGGTACGTTCTGGTATGAGATTTAGGCAGCCTCACTGGGAAGGTCCGGTCTTTGCACCACGGCGGGCCAACCCAGTCCCAGCTCCTAAATCTTCTACTAGGGTTGCTATTTCTGATCTTGTGAGAGTTGAGCATTAGAGAAACACTAGAGTTCAGTCTTCTTCCTCCGTGGATGGTACTCTGAGGCGTCGTGTGAGTCAGTATTGGGTTCCCAGGTTTTCACTCTATCCCAGTGCCAAGTCTTCTTTCTCTCTTTTGGCTTGATCAGGTTCGTCGAATGGGGAATGGAGATGTTTGGATTGTTAACTCCGGTTGTTCTCGCCATATGACCGAACGTTCTCTTGCTTAGTCTGAGCCCCCGGTGATAAGTTGATCACTTTTGGGGATACTTCTTTAGGTAGAGTTATTACTAAAGGTACCGTTTGCATTAATAAAAATTTTATTCTTAAGGACGTTACCTAAATGAGTAAGTTGAAATATAATTTGCTTTCTGTTTCTCAGCTTATCGATTACTCTTTCGAGGTAAGCTTCAAGAGTAATGCATGTAGAATCCTTGATTCATCAGGAGGGTTAGTTTGCGGGATTTCTAGATTTGGGAGAGTCTTTCGTACTGATTTTTCTATTTCTTCTGAAGACTCTCTTCGGTGTTTGATTGCTTTTGAGTCCCGTGATCTCTCCTTCTAGCATAAGGGACTTTGTCACATTGATTTTGATCATTTGACCAGAGTTAGCAGCCACGATCTTATTCGTAGTTTGTCCAAACTCAAGATGGTCAAAGACTTAGTTTGCTCTCCCTACTAACATAATAAGATGGTTATTGCTTCTCATCCTCCAGTCACCGTAGTGATGACTGATGTACCAGGACAACTTTTACATATGGACACTATTGGTCCAGCTAGAGTGCAGTCAACAGAAGGGAAGTAGTATGTTCTTGTCATTGTTGATGATTTTTTTAGGTATTCTTGGGTATTTTTCATAGCCTCGAAGGATGAGACTTTTTCTCACTTTTAGGGGTTTTGTTAGTAGGTTGTTTATTGAGCTTCCAGGTGTATTACGAGCTATACGTAGTGATAATGATACAGAGTTCAAGAATTCCTACTTTGAGAGTTTCTGTGTGGAGTCTGGTTTAGAGCAACAGTTCTCTTCTCCCTATGCCCCTCAGCAAAATAGCATAGTGGAAAGGAAGAACATGATCCTGGTTGAGATGGCCAGAATGATGCTAGATGAGTACAGTACTCCTAGGAAGTTTTGGGCTGAGGTTACAACTACTATTTGCCATGTTTCTAATCGCGTTTTCTTGAGAGCACATTTGCACCGCACTTCTTTGAGTTGAGATATGGGCGAAAGCCTGGTGTTTCTCATTTTTCGCATTTTTGATTGCAAGTGTTTTATCTTGAAGTTTGATAACCTAGAAAAATTTGAGTCTCGATCTTCTGATGATATTTTTCTGGGTTACTCCACTTCTTCTCATAGCTATAGGGTCTGAAGTTGTGATGCGAATATGATCATAGAGTCCTGTGATGTGACCTTTGATGAGGCTTGCCCAGGAGTGAGACCTGATATTTCAGACTCTTCTTATCCCACCAAGACCATCTTTGTAGAGGATGAGAATGATGGAGATGATGGTGTTCCACCTAATCCAGTCCCCTCTACACCTGAGGTGCCTCCTGTTTCTATTTCTGCACCTCAGGGAGACCAGCCCTTGCCTTCGGACTCTCTTCAATAAGTGGTTGTTCCTACCTCTTTTGCTCAAGAGGTAGAGGCCACTTCTTCTTCTGGTCCTCCCCGCCATATTCAGAAAATTCATCCACTTGATCAGATCATTGGTGATCTGTTTGAGCGAGTCACTTGCTCAAAATCAGGTTTATCCAGTTTCTGCCTTCACTCAGCCCTTGTTGCCTCTTTTGAGCCGAAGGAGGTTTCTCATGCATTATCCAATAAATCATGGATTAATGCTATGCATGAGGAACTTGAAAACATCTAGAGGAACAAGGTATGGCAGTTTGTTGAACTCCCATCTGGTCATAATGTCTCTGGCAATAAGTGGGTGTTAAAAAACAAGCAGAGTGAGGATGGAGTTATCATAAGGAACAAGGCTAGATTAGTTGCACAGGACTTCACTCAGGTTGAGGGTCTGGACTTTGAGGAGACCTTTACCCCTGTAGCTAGACTAGAGGCAATCCGGATCCTGCTTGCACTCTTTGTATCCCAAGGCTTCAAGCTCTATCAAATGAATGTCAAGAGTGCTTTCCTCAATGGCTATATTGAGGAAGAGGTTTATGTCAAGCAACCTCTAGGATTTGAGAGCCCCAAATACTCAAACTATGTCTACAAGCTTTCCAAAGCTTTGTATAGACTTAAGCAGGCCCCTAGAGTATGGTATGAGAGGCTTAAGTCCTAATCTTCTCAACCATGGTTTTAAAATAGGTATAGTAGACAAGACTCTGTTTATCAAATACTAGAATTCTCATTTCTTTCTTGTACAGATTTATGTGAATGATATTATCTTTGGTGGCTTGTCTCATTCTCTTGTGTCTCAGTTTTCTGAGGTGATGAGCACGGAGTTTGAGATGAGTATGATGGGTGAGTTGAGCTACTTTCTTGGTTTTCAAATCAAGCAGACTCAGGAAGATACTTTTCTGCACCAAGGTAAGTACATTCAGGACCTCCTGAGGTGATTTGATATGTCTAATGGGATGCTTGTGATAACTCCTATGACCACCACTACTGTCCTCAAACCCGATGAGGATAGTGAGCCTACTGATCAGAAGGAGTTCCGAAGCATGATTGGCTCTCTCTTGTATCTCATTGCCTCGTGGTCAGACATACACTTTGCTGTGTGTATGTGCGCTCAGTTTTAGACTTCTCCTCGCGTCTCTCATCACTAGGCGGTGAAGCGCATCTTCAGGTACCTTCAAGCTACCATTGATTATGGTATTTGGTACTTTTCTTCCTCTTGTCTATCCCTTAGAGCCTTTTCCAATGCTGACTTTGCTGGTTGTAGGATAAGTACTTCTGGTACTTACCAATTCATTGGTACTTCTTTTGTTTCTTGGTCATCTAAGAAGCAGTCCAGAATTGCATAGTCTACCCTTGAGGCCGAGTATGTTGCTGTAGCTAGTTGCTATAGCTAGGTGCTCTAGATGAGATCGACCTTGCGGGACTTTGAGTTAGAGATAGATAGTGTTCCACTTTTCTATGATAACACCTCTGCTATCTGCATTGCAAGAACTCAGTGCAGTACTCCAGGACCAAGCACATTGATATTAGATATCACTTCCTTAGAGACCATGTGGAGAAGGGAGACATAATGTTTCAGTTTGTGGAGAGCGATCACTAGTTGGCCGATATCTTTACCAAGCTTTTGGATAGCTCTTGGTTTGTTACCTTGAGGAGTGAGCTTGGAGTCATGTGCCCCTACGGCCTTTTGTGAGGGGGAGCTGGTTTGTATATTATGTATTATACTTTCTTCCAGTTTTTCTATTTTCTTTTGTTTTGCTCTGGGTGTTTATAGGTCTTATTCTCTAGAGTTATAAGTTCACTTCACTTAGACTTCTGGCATGCTTTGCATGGACTCTCATCTTGTGCTTTAGGTTGCTATCATACTTAATTAGTTGTTCTCTCGTCTCTCTGGGTTGAGTTCCCTCACAGTTTTATAAGTCTAGCAAGTGTTAGGCCCCTTAGGTAGATAGGGCCTGCGTGCACTTCTTAGTTTGAGATTTAGAGGTAGCTTCCCTATATCAGTCATTGGGGAAGATAGAGCGAGTCTGAGTCGTAATGTTCTCTACTATCTTTTCTATGCTCTATAATCACCCAGTCTGAGCCCTTTAGTTGTTCAATCTCCACCTCAAATTTTTGTTTAGCTTCTAATAGCTTTTACATGTTGTCTATTTTACCAAAATGAGATTTCAATTAATTTGGATAAGACACATATAGGAATAAAGAGAGCATGCTTATATAATTATACGTAGTAGGGGCCTCCTGCATATAAGTAACAGCTTTTCTTCCACTGAGGTAACTAGAATTGAACTACAAGGCAGGCAATACATCAACAAGCAATAGCTATCTAAGGAGTGAGCATGAACGAGAAGAAAATATGTAGTGATGGTAGCATTCTGGGTAGCATTATAGAAAATCAACACAACATAATAACCAGAAAATGGTTGGTTTGGTCCATTTATTATACATGCAATTCGATAATTATGGGTCTTTTTGCATCTTTCCCTTGGAAAAATATTGTAAGAATGGATAGTAGGAGTGTGTGTTTTACGTAATAAAATGAGAAATTCAGTCAAAACTGCTTAAAATTACCTGAAGTAACATAACATAAACTAGCTAGTAGCAACAATTGGTCTCTTCATATATAGCAAGCATGGTCTAACCGAGATACCATTTTAATTTGTGATAGTTTTACTACAATCCTGCATGCCAAGTCAGTGGAATTTTACTACAATCCTGCATGCCAATACTACTACAAAAAGAGTTATATTAAACACATCATCACAGACTGTTTTTTTTATGAAAACCATCTGTGATGTGTTTCGGACACATTGTAGAGGGTTTGTGATTGAAACTGTCTGTGATGTCGGATCATCACAGACGGTTTTATCTACAAACTGTCTGTGATGAAAGCGAGAACTTCACAGACGGTTTTTGGCTAGAACCGTCTGTGATGAGGTGAACATCACAGACGGTTCTAGCCAAAAACCGTCTGTGAAGTTCTCGCCATCACGCGCAGCCAGGATAAAACCGTCGTGATGTTCACCTCATCACGGATGGTTCTATCTACAAACCGTATGTGAAGTTCTCGCTTTTATCACAGATGGTTTATGGATAAAACCGTCTGTGATGAGGTGAATATCACAGACGGTTTTTGGCTAGAACCGTATGTGATGTTCACCTCATCATAGACAATTTTAATTTGAAACCATCACAAATAATAAAAAAATAGAAAATTTTAAATATTACTAATTACCTCACCTGCCTTCTAATTTGAAAGAATTGACATTAAATAATATTACATTTGAAATAATTGGAACTAATATTCTATTTGCAATAATGGAAAAGAACGACTGAAACATATTCAAATCTTCGGAGACCATTTTGAGGCCCTAAACGACGTTTTTTGGAATTCCGTCACCGCGCACACACTCGCACAAACCATTAGGATTTGACCATCTGATTTTAGCACACTTTTCGATATCTTTTAAACGAGCTAAAGAACGCCTGATCGGAGTTACGAGTCAAAAATTATGACCATTTTAACAAACGTGGTTGGATTTCTTATTTGCAAACTAGAATCAGTGCCCAAAAGAATATAATCAGAGAGCTCATCGTGTGATGATTCCAGAAAGCTCAAAAACACCAAAATTGAAGGTACGAGGCAAAAGTTATGGTGTTTTTACAAGTTCCGTGAATAGTAATGGCACATATATTGCAAGCATCATTAATAGTCAAAAGTATGGAAAATAAATTTGAAAGTTTTAAATTTTGCTAATTACCTCTATATAGTTTGCTAATTTGAAATAATTGGAAATCGGTGTTCAGGTGCTTCACGGGGTTAAAAGGAGAAGGGACGCATTATATGTTAGATGTTATTATACCACCACTAAAATACAGGATCTTATAAGAACTTTGAAGTTAAGCATGCTTGGATGAGAGTAGTAATAGGATGGGTGACCTCCTAGGAAGACCACACGTATTGTGTTAAAAACGTCCAGATCCGATTAGAATTATGAAGTTGAGCATTCTTAGGCGAGAGTAGTATTAGGATGGGTGATATCCTGGGAAGTCTCCTCTAATTTAGTGTTTTTAAATTACCGGTTAATCCTCATCATAGACGGTTCTAGCCTAGAACTGTCATCACAGACTGTTCTAGGATAGAACCGTCTGTGATGAGCCCTTATCACAGACGATTCTAGCCTAGAACCGCCTGTGATGTTAATTTTCACTGACGGTACCTATTATCATCACTGACACTTTGATACAAACGGTTCACAAAACCATCCGTCTGTGATTTGGTGTTTTGTAGTAGTGCAAGTCAGTGGAATTTTAGGATAATTAAGCTTCTAATTATGTGCATATATGTATGTTGGAAACATATGTAGGTCAGGTGCACATCAAATGAAAGCGTGGTTTTGTGAACCGTCTGTGATTTGGTGTTTTGTAGTAGTGCAAGTCAGTGGAATTTTAGGCTAATTAAGCTTCTAATTATGTGCATATATGTATGTTGGAAACATATGTAGGTCAGGTGCACATCAAATGAAAGCCCTGTTCTTTTTCTGCGAGTGACGCATATAGATGTGTGCACATAACATTGCTTCTCCATCAAACAACAAGATACACGGAATGCACATAACTTGCTACTTTCAGTAAGCACGTTAGCATAAGAACTTCTAAAGGTTGTGGTATTGTCGGTAACAAAAACTAAATATCTAGGGCAAACAAAATCATGCGTATATATTTTTGACACCGTATATATTTAATTAATCACCAAGCAAGTGGACTAAGCAGACCGAATTCTCCAGTTCTACTTTCATCTCAATGCGATTGTCTCTAGACTGTGGAGCTAGACTCATGCATGGCCAGTGACCAGTTAATTACGGGCCCAAGTGCTCGATAATTAAAGCCGTTCGAGCTTATTGTTCAATCTCTCTTCTTCATTCAAATGGGCTTGTGTACAAAAGTAACATCTTTTATCTTAGAATTCTAACAACATTATTAAGGCGGTCACAGCTAGGGTTCTTGGACTCGACAGGGGGAACACCAATCCATGGCGAAAGCTATGTTTTTGGTGCAAGCAATCGGGAAGGAAACTAAGAAGCTAAATATTTTGCCGAAATTAAAGAAGGTATGCTAGGATTTTAGGTGGGATTGGTGGGTACCTCACGAGGTGGTGGCTCAGAGAAGGAGAAATTGACCTTGGCCTGGATGGCGAGGCGACAATGGGGACCGGTAGGAGGAGGCGCCCCGGGGGGAGACAGCGCGGGGGGAGATGCCGGCTGGGGACGCGTCGAGGCCAGGGGCGTCAGCAAGGTTGGGGGAGGCACCGCAGTGGGAGATGAAGTGTCGGTGACAGAAGAAGCGTCGGCTAAGATTTTGAGCGCTGGAGTTGGTAACTGAACGATTTGTGCGAAGGACCTAGTTATATACTAAGGGAGTGTTATCACAGATGATTATATTAAAAAACCATCTGTAATAAACCAATATCACAAATGGTTCTATTTAAGAACTGTCTGTGAATTATCATAGATGATTCTTATATAGAACTGTTTGTGATATTGGCTTATTACAGACAGTTCTTAGCGCATCATGTAGCTTCTAATGATTGTGGTGCAAAACTATCTGTGATTAGCCTTAATACAGACGGTTTGCAAAAACTATCTGTCATGAGGTATCTTATATAGGCCTTTCTGTAGTAGTGAAAGTGACCAATGGTAAATACTTAAAGAAGTACCACCCAAGTATTTGGTTTGGTTCTTAATCGACTAAGGATGATTATTGGTCATGAAAAGCCAAGTTAACCCATTGCATTTAATTCTAGATATGAGCTGCGGCGGTGGATAAATCATAGCCGATTACAAACATCACATTTGGCATAAATAAGATTAAAAAATATTGAATCGGTTAAACAACCGGTTATAAATATTGTTACAAGAATATCCCAAATATTGTTTCAAAAGCACGGCCAGTCACAAATATTAATTTAGATATTGTTAGGTCGTATGAGGCACTAGATATCTTGGACAAGTCTAAATACAGCAGCATGGTTTTTGCAATTGTTGCTTCAATATCATCAAGGATCTGTTGGTTGGCTTCTTGGCTACCAGGCATAGGTCGGGATAACCTTAGCCGATTATTTTTACTAGATATGGTAGCGTGCTATTGCACGCCGTGCTGTGTGGACGTGAAAATAGGGACGGAATGTAGGTAAGGTAGTAAAGATGTATATAAGTGTTAAGGCAAGTATATGCACAAGTGAAGTATTGATTGTGTGGAGACCGAGCTGGAAAACCGAGGTGGGAAAATAGTCTAAAGGAAAAATGGCGGAAAACTGAGGTGGGAAAATAGTCTAGAGGAAAAACGGCGAAAAATTATCAGAGATGACAACCTTCTTTTGTCGAGCCTAACACTCTACGTGTTCACCGAGTAATAATACATGTTTAAAAAATATCAGAGATCGAGCTGGAAAATCGAGCCGGGGAAAGAGTCTAGAGACAGAACTGCACACATATTTGTAGTGACGAAAACATTTTTTCTAAGAAAAACGGAGAAAGGACCTAGACGTAAGGAGCAAGGGCCTGTTTGTTACGTTTTTGGACCTGTCCGCTATCCTGAAAAATTAGAAAAGGGCTTGCTCACGATTTGAATCTAACGGGATCCCTTTTCCGTAAAACAGCGCACAAGGGACCCAAACGCGATTCAGAAAAAAAATCTTCCCCTCACAAAAAATCGCGAAGGACCTATTCGTAATCTACATGGACCTATCCGTAATTTGAAGAAACACAAGGGGTTTTTCGTGAAAATGGCTAGGGTGATAGGTGGCTACGCTCTCCTTCTGGTGATTCCAGGCGATATTATATGTGTTATATCTAAGCTACAATCAATGAGGCAATGGGCTTTTTTTGAGCTTTGACAATTGATGATACACTCACCATACATTTCTATGCATCGACAGTTTGGTGTTTACTTTAATCAACTCTTCCTCTAAGGATTTTTTGGTTGATTCCAAGTTGGAATAGGAAAGCTTGATATCCTTGACGGCCTTGATATTCTCGTCGTATTTTGCCTTCTGTGACTTAGCATCGGCTACTGGTTTGTCAAGGAGTTTCTTTGTAACATCCCAAACTTCTGACTTTTTATTTATTTAATATTATTTTATTGTAAATTTGAATTTTGTGAATTTTCTGGATTTATTTGGATTTTTTGAGATTTATTGGAATTATTTCAAATTAAAAGTATATTACCTTTTGTCAAGAATTAATTATAAATAAATAAGTTTAAAATAAAGTTTTATCAAAAATATTTCATTTGAGTCCGTAATGTCCGAAAGTATTTTTGAGATTTTTTCGGATTTTTCCTGATATTTTTATTGCCTTAAATAAATCAAAGTAAATTCTCTAATTATTTTAATTAGAAAAACCCCGGAAATTCCTTTGGAATAGTAACGGGCCGAAGCCCATTATCATCTTTCGCGCTTTACCCAACCGCCGATAGTTTTCAAGAGAATTAACGCGCGCCGTTGGATCAAGATCCAACGGACTTCATCAAGCCGCGTCATCTCGCAAAACCCTAACGCGCACGAGCCGTCGGATCTTCATCACACGGTCTTCATCAAGCGATAACGTTTCGGAAACTTATCTCATCCGAGCCGTTGAATTAGGTAAGCAGACGAGATCGTGCCGCGTTAGGTTTCTTCGTGACCGTCCGATTTCCATCCAAGGGCTGCCAGTCGTCGTCTTCGTGAAGGACTCGGAGTCCAGCTCGCGCGCGCCGCCGCCGCCGTGTCCGTGGAATTTTCTGAGTTTGCGCGCACGCCGAGGGCTATTTAAGGAGCCAACCCGACCCTCGAGAATCCCCGTGAGCCGCCGCGTCTTTTGACTCCTTTCTCGACAGTTGTGTCGCCGTAGTTCGTGCGCAAGCGCTCGTCAGAGTTTCTGAGGAGTTTGCGCCGCGTTTCGTCGCCGTCGGGAGTCTCTTCCGCCAATTCGAGACCATATCCAAGGCCATCTCGTCGCGCCGCGTCGATTTTGCCAACTCGTGGTCATCGGAGCACGCTGCATCGCCGTCGGAGGGGTCAACGTCTTCAAGTCCGGTGGAAGTCCAGCGCAGTCTCGCCATCGCCGGGATCGAGCTTCGCGAGCCATCGGATTCTCAGCCAATGGTCACGATCAAGCCACGTCGCGGAGTGAGCAGCACATTGCCTCGGATACTCGCCGCCGTCCGATCGAAGGTAAGCGGCTAGGATCATGCCACGTCGCCTCGGTAAACAGTAATCCGCTCGGGTAGGATTTGCCGTTAGATTAGAATTGGGTGGCTGTCATCTCGCCACGTCGTAGATTAAATAAGTGACCGTTAGATTGGTTTTAGACGGCAAGGGATCGCCACGTGTCGACCGCATCAGTTCGGGTCAGTGCTGATGTCAGCTGACGTAATAAATCGGATTTTTCTTTATAAAAATAATTCGGATATTTCGTATTTTCTAAGTTTAGGGATTTTTGGACTTTTGAATCTTTCGAGGGCTCGTTCTCCCTCATACGAACTTCGATTTGGGTGATTCAAATTTCTAAAAATTTGTAAAATTGAGATCTATCTAATGGTGGTTTTTGTTTGAATTTTTGAGTTCATTTGTTATTTGTTTTTGGTATTTATTTGCTATTTCTTCTTGATTCGCGTAGACGTTGAATTGTGCGAGGCTTCGGAGGAGGAATTAGCAACTCAAGAGCAATCTTCAGATCAAGACCAAGAGCTTAACCAAGGCAAGTTGTGCTTTGATCATGTTGAACCCAATGTTAGAAAAATTACTATTTTGTTTTACTTTATTGTATATTATTTCATGTGTACAAATGGTTTCAACTTAAATTGGGATTTAGATATCATACCTTTTGAATTACACCCTACCTTGTTATTTGTATGCCATGATCTATTGTCACCTTAGGTTGGTTCACTATAGTTGGTTAATAATGAAATCAACATGGGATGATTAGATCGGATTAGATTGCCTAGCCATGCCACGTCATCACATGTACTTGAATTATGGTTAAATAATCTTGACTAATTAATGGAATATGGAACAAGTTATGAATTTGTGTGTCATGTGTGGTCACACAAAGAGATTGAGTTGTTGTCGCGAGGAGGTCACGCAACAATGTTGATTTGTGGATAGCACGTGGTGCTTGGTAATCAACTGGGTTGGTAATCACTTCGATTGAAGCAAGTGGCATGGGCAGGTGTGCCAGGGTGGGCCCAATGGGCAGAGGTTATGTGCAAGTCTTGTTTTGATCAATCCTAAGGACTTAACCTTGCGAGCCTTTGACCTGAGTCAATCGTGCAACCACATGTCTGTTATGGAGCAGCCTAGCTGACTAATTTGAAAAGTCTTAGCTTTGGTACTATCTTGGTGGTGTGAGTCCGGGTGTATGGAGGAAACTCACATGGCGCAAGAGGGGGGCCCTGTTGTGGTGGTGTAACCTTCGTTGTTGAAACCTCGCAGTAGTAATCTTGGGTTAAGGGGATGCATTGTAAAGGCTTTGTTATGATCATTCGCCTGTGTGGTGCATGGTTGTATCATGTGGGTAAAGTGCATAACCTCTGCAGAGTGTACAAACTATTCGGATAGCCGTACTCACGGTATTGAGCAATGATCAGGAATTACAGTCAAGGGGTAGTTAATTAAACTGGATAACTGAATTGGATGGCAGGATGCCATGTGGTTAATGCAACTTGAATTAGGATGGAAACTTGGTTTATTTGAGAATCATTGAATCTATTTACTGTTATTATTTGTTTTACTGTCTTTTCAATCTATGTAATGTATGTGTTCTTAAATGCTGCTTAGTTGCAAATATACCACTTAGCCATTCCTTTGGAATAAGCCTGCATATAGCTAAGATAGGAATGCATTCTGTGCACAACTTGTTGAGTGCTTTTGTACTCACCCTTGCCTATCAACAACAAACAACAGTGGAGGAATCATCGCTAGTATTGGATGAGGACTTTCAGGTGGACATGGGTCACTAGGCCAAGCCTTGTCAGTCGCCTATGGTGTGCTGATGGGACATCTATGTCTTTTACTATATTTTTCGCTGCATTTGTTTAAATTTACTTCAGTCTAGCCCATGTGGCAGACTAATGTAAGTGATCATAAGATCATACACTAGTTATATTAAATAAATGAAGTCTTATTATTCTTATCGTTGTGTATGATATGATGCTTACCGATGTTAAGCTGTGTGCACTAGCATTGATCCTGGGAATAGTGCGGTAAAACACAGTGGATTCAAATTGATGAATTCGGGTCATTACATTCTTGTACTCCCACTGCGCTGACCGTTACTCCATTCTTGCCTTTGCCGCTAGGACCAATTTTTTCTTGTCATCTAAGAAGCAAACATCAAGCAGGGCAGTGGTAGCCTCTTTAGGCAATTCAGTCTTAACTACATCCATCGCCTCACGTATCGGCTGTAAATTTTCTAGATGTGAGACTGATGGAGTGTGAAGTAGCTTAAAGAGATTCTTGAGCTTCTCCCTAGTGTCTGGAGCTGATGCTACTATGGCCGATGCATCTTTGGAAGCAAAAATAATTTTTGAATTATCTCAGGGAAAGACCCCATCTCCAATTCCGGTTTATCCTCTAGGTTTGATAAGTTGAACCCTAACATGTTAGTGGGGGGATTCAACAGACTTTTTGGGCGAATATTCAGGGACGGTGGTGGCATGAATTACACCCTAAGGCATTTCAGTTTTAGGTGTTGGCTATGATGATGGAGGTGGAAGATCTGTTTCTGCCGGAAGATCGGCTAGAACATCGGCAATATGCGTAGCTAGGGAAGTGAAGGCTGTAGGAGAGATTTAAAAGTTTGTTAGTAAATTTGTTATCCTAGGGTGGTGGTCAGTTTTTTTTAAAAAAAATTGTTTACCACATCCGTGCCCGATGAACGCGGGGAGCTTTCAGACAATTATTCCTAGGGTTTTTGCCCCCTCCACCAAGACTTTCTTGTTTGGTCAGCCACACTTCTTTTCTATTGAGGAAATCGGTTTTTGAGTATGAGTTTATGCAAAGTCATGGAGATGTGAATTGTAGCTAATAAACATACACTTATTGGGTTGCTGCCTCTCTAGATCAGACAGGGTTGGGATTGGATTCCCAAGGTGTCTGATGTATAACCACTAAGGGCCATTCCGATAGAGGGGTGAGATTTCTTAGTCGGTTGGTTGACACTTAATGATCCAGCAGTGGGTCTCTTTCCTATTGCTTTGGTATGTGGAATAAAAGTAAAGCTAATCAGTATAGTTCAACAAATATTTGGAGGGTACTGACGAAGAGATCTACCATAGTCGATACCTCACTAGTAACATCAATACGACTCGTGTTAGTATAGCCCGATGAGCTAGCATCGTTGCTAGAGGTCGAGACGTTACTAGCGGAGTTAGTTTTCTCTATCAGCTCTAGTAAGTTTGGAAAAAATTTGAAGTTGATTCCTGATATTGTTCTTTCTGTTGGATATAAAGCCGTGGAGATGGCTGACCACCAGGCTGTGAAGCTCCTTGCCCTCCGAGTGTTCAGAAAGAAGCTCGGTAGGTTTTTGAGATGAAGATTATCGGCTATGTGAAGAATGATTTCAGTTGATGAAGCTCGTCTAACTCGATATCTAGCGTGTACTGACAGATGAAAAATTCATAGGATGGCTGTTATGCTCGATTTTTAGCATGCAAACCTACAGACAATACATTCAAAGAGAGGAAGATCTTGTATAACTCTAGGGTCTCAGCAGGCATGTCTTCGCTATTGGCTGATAAGTGCAGAAAAGACACGCAACAATAACTGTCAGCTTCTTTGTAGTTGAAAAAATCGTTTTGTCGAAAGTCTTCATGGTCCAACTAAAATAAAAATGCCAAAAATTTCTTTGCTCTAATAGTTGTAATCTTGGAATCACTACTAGAACAAAGTATTTATTTCTCCCCGTATGATCAGCTCTCTCTATGATTAATTTCATGGCCTTCTAGCGTTCCTTCTTGAGGAAAAAGGGTTGGCTCAAAGGAGTCAATTTTAAATGACTAACTAAAGAAGCAATAGAGCCATGTCTGTATGAACCAATGAGGACCACCTACATTACCGACAGTGTATGATCCTAGTCCAGTGAATAGTCGACTACAGATAGCATGCATCATTTGGTAAACTGCGCCAACGAACATTTTTCCTAAGGCTAGCTAATGGCCTTCCATTAACTGCTCAGCAAGAACTTGATGAACTTGTGTTGGCCCAAGAGAAGCCCTGCAGAAAAGGAATCGATTGAGCCACATGTTGATGAAAACTACATGTTGTCGGTCACTGGACCGATTTCCTTGTTATTGTTGATGTATTTAACCCAGCCTTGTCCCTTGGAGTGAATTAATTTATGTTGTGGTTTGGCACTAAAAGTCAACACTTGATCACCATCTATCCTTAGGCAGCAAAGATGAGCTATGTCCAAGAGAGTTGGGTCGATGGGACCTGTCTTGAACATGAAGGCATTGAAAGTGTCCGACCAAAAATAACATGCCATGACCACTAAGGCTCATTGGCTTCTGGGTCGGCTAAAGACAAGAGAAGGCATTTGGCTATCTCCCATTTAGGCATTTTTTCTACCGCTAGTTGATTATACCAAGCTCTCCATCCTTTAAGTGTCGTTGGCCAAACCCTAAAACTTCTACTCTAGCTATCTATATTGTACTCAGGAGCATTCAAAGGAAGTCGAGAAATTTCTTGTTCTATAATAGTCGATGGATCAAGGTTTCCTAATGGTCCTAAGTAGAATTGATTGTTGCTATCGAGTATAGGGATGAATACCTGATTTGGGTCCATTTCTATTGAGTCGAAGAAGTTAAGAGCCTAGAGCTGTGGAAATGACAAAAGTGAATGGCAGCATTTATAGGGGTAAACTCGGTGGTATTGGCGGGTAATTTCTTTGAACTTTTGGGAGCAGTTATGGTGAAAAATGATGCGTTCACATGTTTTGCGGTGCAATAAATAGAATGGATACTAAAAAACAGCGGTGAACATATTGTGAAAATCATGATTAAGGCGATGGTGATTGAAGCCAATGAAGAAGATTTTTGAAGGATAACATGTCATCTCCCAAAAAAAGGGGCATATGTTTGCATGAAAATTTGGCATTATTTGACTGATTTGTCATGCTAAGTATAAAGCGAATATGTCTGGTCAATATTGGCTTAGAAAAGGATAGTTGAGTTAAGCTTGGAATTGTAGCCGATATAAATGGAATTTTATCTGTAGTAGAAGCTGATACGGATCATGTTCGGCAACGTGTAGGAAGAGCGTACGATTGGCTATGCAATATAAAAGGCGATCAAGTGCGAGCTAGAGAGATAAAACTAATCAATCAAACAACTCGTATCTACTTTTATCTACTTTTTCCTGTCAACTAGGAGTAGTCTTGTAATTTAGATCTCTTGTAATTCGTCGTTGATTAGTAAAGTTGCCATTACCGATTGTTGATCTTCTCTGATTACGCCAGGTTTGGTTTTCTCCAATCTTGTTGCGGATCGCCTTTTTGGGAAAATTTACCTTTATCAATTATCTAATCAGCCCTAAAAACTTGTTTAGACTTATCATTACCTTTGATTTAATCGGCTTTGTGTGGCTATTTAGATCCTTGACGATTATCACATTAGATCGGCTTTGAGCGTATTTTCCATCTATCTTGCCGATTGCATAATTAAATCGGCCGGCACGTCTCAAACCTCTTGAACCCAGTATTTGTGTGTGTTTGAGCCGATCAATCTGTTGTCATATTTTTCGATGCCAACACATACACGCCATTGTCAACCACCCAGCTTGACTCTCTCCACTGTAAAGCAGTTCCTATCATTGCCAACCTGATGAGGACATCACTCTTTTGGATACACGCATGCATCATGGTCCTATGACAAAAGATCATGCACGTAAATTAAATCATGAGGTTAGCTCGTTTCTCGCTGTTCATAATAATGATATTGAGAATGGGATGCTACTAAATATTTGTAATGTTTTACTACATAGGAACATGAGAGATGCACCACCATTGCCATGCCAAATCTAGTCAGACTCCAAGTCATCCACAACTCGGGTTTTATGTTCAGTTCGGAGTCAGCAGACAGTACTGCATTAAAATGGGTATATCTTTCTCATACAGAGTCCAATTGAGGAGTTTTTGTGCTCGTTAGAAAGATAACGATGAGATCTTTCCAATAGATCTAGTCCTAGGCCTAGATTCATTGCGGATTAGCCAAAATCATCAAAACAATATGTTGTATTACTGTTTTGAACTGTTTCAAGCTTTGAAAGCGTGTAGAGGGTCCTAAGCCCAAGTTATGTGTGTGCCCCCTAGCCGCGCACAACCCTAGCTGCTGCCGCCCTCTAATATACTCTGTAGCCACCACCTTTGACACTGCAGTTTTGCTTGGAATACAATTAGACACTCTATCAGTTTTTTGCCGTACATCGGTTTGTGGAACCCCAACTCATGTGTTTAATATTATTCGTAATTTCAGATTGCATCTTCTACGTTCTAGCTTGTGTTCTCGATTTGCATATAGGGATAAGCATTCTTGGCAAGGTCAACCATGTTTGTTTGTGGTTGATAACCAAAGGAGCCATGGTATAGCTATTGCAGGGTTTGGATCCATTCTGATTGGAAGCTAGATCGTCAATGTCGTGTTCTGCACTAATTGATTTAATACTACCTATCGAAAGATTGGACCACTGTTCACATCACAAGCGGCCAGCTTGACTGCACAACTCCACCTTTTACCTCTGCACATTTGCATATTTCTACCTCTTCTCCTTCACAACTAATCTCTCCATCGCAGAAAGTTCCTACCATTGCCATCCAACCAAATTTTGATCGCACAACTCCTTTACCTCAAAGACATTTGCATATTTCTGCCTCTTCTCTCTTTTTAGCACCATCTTAATCTCTTCATTCCATAGAAGTCCACCAAACAAAAGAGTCATAACTTTCTATATTTTCTTAGCGACTATAAGTAAAACATGTCATTGAATTTTATTACATAATAGTTAATAATTTATATATACAAATCAAATTCATTGCCTTATTTTTTCTCAAATTAGCATATTTCTGAAATTTTAATTCTAATTAAAAATAAAATTTATATTTTTCACTTAGTATGTAATTAAAAAACACTAATTTACTTTTATTTTTGTTATTATATTTTTTGTTATTTTTATTTAATTTTGAACATCGGTTTTTAATTTTGAACCTCGATACCGCAATGAGATACGATAAATCCGAATAGCTTTCCCGAAGGGACTTCGAAGACACACTTCTCAGGGTTGAGTTTCATCTTGTAGGCCCTTAGGCTTTCAAACGTCTCGGCCAAATCAGATATGAGGTCCTCCTTTACGCGAGATTTGACAACGACATCATCCACGTATGCTTCCACGTTGCGTCCGAGTTGAGTGTGAAAACACCGCTGTATCGCGCGCTGATAGGTTGCGCCTATATTTTTCAACCCGAATGGCATTGTGACATAGCAGAAAGCCCCAAACAGGGTGATGAACGAGGTCTTGATGCAGTCTTCTTCTTTCAACCTGATTTGGTGATACCCCAAGTAAGCATCTAAAAAACTCAAGAGCTCACACCCGGCGATTGAATCCACCACCTGATCGATGCGAGGCAACCCGAATGGATCTTTTGGGCATGCTTTATTGAGATTGGTATAATCAACACACATGCGCCAACTTTTATTCTTTTTACGAACAAGAACTGGGTTCGCTAACCAGTCGGGATGATACACTTCTTTTATAAATCCTGCAGCTAAGAGCTTAGTGATTTCTTCCCTGATAGCGTCACGACGATCTTGCATGAACCGTCAGAGCCACTGCTTGATGGGCTTCGCCTTCTTGTCCACGTTGAGAGAATGCTCGATCACCTCCCTAGGAACACCGGGCATGTCGGATGGTTTCCAAGCAAAAATATCCCGGTTCGCCCGAAGGAAGGTGACGAGCGCGTCTTCCTATTTGTGATCAAGCCCTATCCCAATCAAAGCCATCTGGGCTGAGTTAGACGGGTCAAGTATCACCTTCTTGACTCCCTCGTCAGGCTTCATACCTGACTTGGCTTGCTTCCTGGCCGGGACGTTTCCTTCATCTTGTTGGAGTGCAGCCGTTAGTCAGATCTTCTCCCTGTCAGTCGCTACCTCCTGCATCTTAGCCATCTCACAACTCTCCCTGTCACACATGAAGGACTGTTTGACATCACCGCAAACTGTGATAATGCCTTTCAGCCCTAGCATCTTCAGTGCAAGGTATGTGTAATGAGGCATAGCCATGAATCTGGCTAGGCCCAGCCTTCCCAAGATGGCATGGTATGCCGTCTTGAAATCAGCCACTTCAAAGTTTAGGTATTCTATCCGGTAGTTGTCCTTGGTCCCGAATTTGACCAGTAGGGTGATCTGCCCGAGTGGTACAGTCGAGGTCCCGGGGATTACCCCATGGAATGATGATGATCCACGCTTTAGCTCGGAGCGGGGGATCTTCATGTCATCAAAAGTCTTGGAGAAAAGGACGTTGAGTCCGCTCCCTCCGTCAACTAACACCCTCTTGAGCTTGATGCTGCGGATATATACCTGGGTAAGGAATATGGTCAGGATGATCCGAGCGATCAAATGTGATTGGGACCTCAGACCATCTCAAGTACTAGGGGGTCGCCGGCGTAATTGCATTGACCTCCCAAGCGATAAGCTTTTGCTTCCGCTTGGACTCATATGCAGCCGAGCCCCCAAATATGTCGTTGAGCTCTCGCTCGGTTGCCTGGTATTTGCCACCATCATCCTCAGGAGGGTCCTGCTTCTTGCTTGCCTCACCTTTATCTTGGCCCGCTTGTTTATTACTTTCCTTCGTGAACCTTTAAAAGTAAAGCAATCTTTGGCTGCGTGGTTCCCCTTAGGATGGAAAGGACAGATCGCATCCATCACCTTGTCGTAGTCATCTATCCGCGGCGCTCGGGGCCGGCCGTGTTCAGCTACCGTGACCAACTCCTCACCCTTCCGCTTCCTATCCTTCTTCTTAGAGGACTTGGCGTGATCTTTTTTGTCCTTCTGCCGCGGACGTTCTTCGTGGCGCTCGGCTAGTGCATCCGAAGCCGTGGCATAGCAATCTGCTAGGGCGAACAACTCTTTCACCGTGGAAGGCGGCTTCCGGGATATCTTCTTAATCAAGTCGGCATCGCAGACTCCCTTCTGGAAAGCCGCTATGACGACTGCTTCCAAGACATCCCAAATTGTATTCTTTTTCTGCATGAAGCGTCTGATGAACTCCCGAAGGGACTCATCCTTCTTCTGATGAAGTTGATACAAGTCCCACGGGGTTCCAGGCCTCTCGTAGGTGCCCTAAAAATTGGCGATGAACTGCTCACAAAGATCTCCCTAGGAATCTATAGAATTCTCTGGAAGTCCTATGAGCCAAGCCTGAGTCAATGGAGTGAGCGTGATAGGCAAGTAATTCTCCATCACATTATGGTCATCTCTGGCTGCCTTGATTGTGAGGGAATAAACCTGTAGCCAATCTTCTGGGTCCCTCCGTCGAATTTGGTAATGCCCTTAGGATTGAAACCTTCGGGCCAAACCACTTGGCGGAGCCAGGCGGTGACCCCATCGATGGGTCTGTCATTGCATTGATGCGGGGATCGACGTGGTGGCATTCTGACTCGGTGGTCCTCGTTGTCACTCCAGCCACGGCGGTTGTGATCCCTGTGGTCATCGCGGTTGCTGCGCCGGTCATCGCGGTCGTCCCTGCCATCATGATCGATGCCGAAACGCTCGTAGTCATCCTCACGCCGGCGCCGTTCATCATCTTCCCGCTCACGCCTCCTGGCGTTAAGGACCAAGAGTAGATCGCGGTTGAGGCTCCGGCGGGCGTCCTCGCCACGACGAAGCTCAGGTCAACTACGTATGGACCGACTGCAGGCAGTGTTGCTGCTAGCAGTCTGAGTGGTTGCACGAGCGTGGGAATGCATCTTCTCTGCTGGTTCTTCTTGGTTATGCTGAATCACTGCCGCCATCACCATGGCCTTAACTTGGGCCACGATCGGGGCAGTTGAACTGTCTGGACAGAGCATTGATCCCAGAGTGTCAAGTAGCGTCTTGGAGGCGACAATGTTTTGTTGAGATGTATGGAAAACCGATTAGTCTCCCATTTTTACCTGTAGAATGTCCTCATTGACATTGCGGCATCTGGCTTGGAGAGATTTCGCACGCACCTCTTAGGCCTCACGACGAAGGCGATCTACCTCCGCGGCGTCTGCGGCATCCTTTTGGCGCTGGGACTCAGTTCGCTGGTCTTCGATCATGTAGATGCCACGGAAGCCTTGGCAACTTCCTGTGCTTCTCTCTGAGTTAGAAGAACAAGGAGACAGATTGAGCTGATCTCCGAATCTGAGTGGTTTGGTGCTGATGACACCTACCACTCGAGACTCATCCTCGATTAGAGCCTTACCGTATCCGAATCAGGAGAAAACCCCCGGCTTACCACTCGTGAGTAGATGGCTGTGGCATTCCCCGATTCCAGCGGTAGTCTAAATGATGGAGTAATGGTGTCTTTTCCAGATTGGATCTGGTCCGAGTCCGAAAGAGCAAGCCTGCCGAGATTGTCGGCGACAAAGTCCAAGCTCCCGAAATGGAAGGCCTGGCCAAGCGCGAAGTGGACAACGACTTCGTTGGTGATTGCCATCGAGCTTGATGAGATCGATCTTAATGCACCCCCCTACCTGGCACGCCAACTGTCGATGTTTGTTGTCGGCAATAATAAAAACAGGGCTAGGCGCTGGATCCAAACTCGATGGTTGCATAAGACTCAAGAATTATACAGGTTCAGACTCTCGTGGAGGAGATAATACCCTAACCCTGTGCTCTGGAATTATGAGTGTCTAGCTTATTGCTGATGATCTGATCTTCCTGTTTCCCCACCCCCCTTTATATAGCAGAGGGGTACGGTTACATGGGAGAGTCCTAATCGGTTATAAGATGGAGATTCTATCTCTATCCTTATCCGCTGAATATGGTAATGGACAGGATTATAATCGTATCCTACCTAATCAAGGTTGGTTGTTATCTTCAAGGTTTCCTTGTTGCGCACGTAGGAAGCAGCTCAGGTGATATCCGCCCTTATGCAGTCGGCTCGGCCCATCCCCTCCTGGGTGGTCCTCACAGCCTGCCTTGCGGATACCCGAGGCCCATGTACTCCACATGAAGGATCTTCTACTTAGAATGTGTGAGAACTCTACTTTTGAAAGAATGGTGCAATGTGGTTTTTACCCACAATATCAACACATTAGAAGTAGAATAACTACACATGACATATACACAATGTACACAAATAAACTAGCAATGTTGAAATAAGTCTTCATCAGAGTTATTTATTTGTTTGCCTTGACATTGTATATTTGGACATCCTCCCACCAAAAAGAAGCTCATCTTAGCATTGTCGCATATTACTTAGATGACGACTACGTTCTAAACAAAAAGGTCATATGATTTAGGCCAATCGATGAGGCATACACCGAGAAACTATCGATAAACTTGTACTTGAAATTATTACTTACTTTAACATACAAAATAGAATGGTTTTTATCACTCTTGACAATGCGTCAACTAACATGACGGCCATGGAGCATCTCTCATCGAACCTGCAGACTTATGTTGGAAGTTTCATACTCCCCCAAAGATACGTACGTCACATCATTAATCTCATTGTGCAGGTAGATTTGGATATCATAAAACCTAGTTTAAACAACATAAACGAGGCTATCAATTTTGTTACAGTTTGACTGTATGGTTTGTCCAATTCTCGGAGTACTGTAAGGCCAATAATAAGCTACCAAAAAGATTCAACCTTGATATGAAGGTTAGATGGAACTCTACGTATACTATGCTAGAGCAGTGCAAGGACTACGAGTATATTATCATCGTCTTCGTCAATTGCAAAATGGTAAGCCATTGGTTCGTGATGAGGATTGGAAAGTTGCCCGTCATTTTTGTCAAATTTTAGAAACTTTTTACAATGCAACCAATATGTTATTTGATGTATACTACCCAACTTTTTACTTAGTCATCGAGTAGCTTTGGACTATTGTTAGCAGATTCAAATAAAATAGAGATAATTATATTTTACAACCTATTATAGAACCAATGGAGGAAAAAAAATTAAACTATTTTAAGCTATACCACATCTCTACTATTTTGCTATTATTTTGAATCCTCGAAGAAAATTATCCGATTTGCAGGGCGTCTTCAAGAGAATATGTAAAGCATTTGATCTTGAATTTTCTAAGGCATATACTCATGTTTATAATGAGTTTTTAGAGTTTTTGACAAATATTACAAAAATTTTGGCAGTAGAAGTGAAGTAAGAAGATCTACCTCAACAATGCAACAAGCACGAGGCAATTCGATCGCTTCAAACATATGGGAGAAGCTAAAAGGCAAGGCGTCTAGTTCACCTTCCAAAGCATTGAGTAGGTCACAATGGAATCCATGGGTAGAAATCAACCACTACATCAATGCACCTTTTGTGGAGACCAAGATTGACATGGACGAGGACAATCGACCAAGATTGCTCTTGTTGTGGTGGAAGAATCACCAATGTATTTACCCTGTTCTATTGCATTTTGCATGGGATGTTCTTGTGGTTCTGATGTCCATTGCCTTGTTGGAAGCCACTTCCAATTTAGCATGGAGGATACTTGAGCCAAGGAGGTCGTCTCTTTGACCTGAGATGGTTGAGGCAATTACATGCATCAAAGACTGGGAGCGTGTAAATGACAGGACACAACATCAGATTGAGGATCCGCAGAACACAAGCGTGATAGCCGACATTGAGCATCTCAACCTTGAGTAGTCTATGCATATGTACATAGTTAATATACTCTTTTCCTTATTGGAGATACTCTACACTGGAGTGCAAGGTTTTTAACAAGACAGTAACTCTATACCTACTCAAGAATAAATAAAATTTACATCTTTCCCCCAACATTTGTGTCCATTGCCTCATCTTTTTGCATCTTCGGCTCCTTTCATCTCATTTCAATAGTGCAAATGGGATAGGCTTGGGTCGGCATGGCATCTGGCTCCTTTCATCTCGTTTCAATAGTGCAAATGGGATGGATCTAAGCCGGCATGGCATGAAGCAGACATGAAGCACCAATGGATCATGCCTGGGCTAATCGAAGGTGAGTCGGGCCAGTAAGGTAGGCACGACAGGGCGTCGTGGTCCGGCACAGTTTAGGCACAAAGCGTGATGAGCCCAAGGCCTTTTGTATTTCTTTTATCATGTCTAATCTTTGTTTTTCTCCCATTAGTTTCATTGCAAATAAACTTACACCCTTTGCTCTGCTCTAACCTAACCTCTCACTACACCCAACTCTAGGTAAGAGATAGAGATCGAGGACGCCGATGTGAAGGTGGTGGAAGCTACTACAACATCCACATAGGCATACTTGACAAGGCTTGGCTATCTGGCATGCAAAATTAGAATTTTTAAGCTTGTATATATATTTTTGTGAAAATTTTGCTTGTGCTCTTCGAAAAAGTCTTGCGATTTCAATTTTGCCACTAGTCTTTTTACTTCATCATCCTTTGGCCACTACCGTGAGTTGACTGTGAGTTTGACTAGCGGAAGGGCCTTAGGTGGGTTTAAATAGACAATTTTACCCCTGTCCAACCATCAAAACTTCAGCAAAACCATAGAAAATCAACCGCATTCGAGTAGTGGACAACAATGACTTACTGTTCAAGGATGCCCTCCACGATAATCTAAGCCACCACTGCCATAGCCCCACTATTCAACAGGGGTAAAATTATCCATCTAAGCCCACCTGTGGCCCTTCTGCTAGTCAAACTCACAGTCAACTTACGGTAGTGGCAAAAGAAGGATGAAGTGAAAAGACTAATAACAAAAATGAAACGATAAAAAGACTAGTGGCAGAACAGAAATTGCGTACTTTTTAATGGCACCAGTAAAATTTACCCTATATTTTTTTATTTAATTTCAGTTATGAAGACCGCACCGACAACAATAGTCGGCATCGAGCGTCTATATAGGTTGGTAAAAACTGCCAAACATTATTGGAGTCGGTACATAGGTACGACTGCAGGACACATACATACCGGCAAATTAAGCAGAAGCAACTGCCAAATATTATTGGAGTCGGTACATAGGTACGTGGTCACAAGGACTGGAACGGCGCCTACGGCCTACCAGGTCGTGATCCGAGTGCCGTGGGGTTTCTGTCGAGGCGTGTCACCATGCTGTGTTATGTCTAAATTTTGTGGGTTTCTAACGGCAATGGACTCGGTAATTCTTGCGCTCACTTTGTTTGGTGTGGTTTAAGGAGCTCCAGTTCACGAGCAGCATGGTGAGGCTTCTTGGTTACTGATCTTGGTTTAGTGCCTGTTTGGTAGAGCTCCAGATTTCAGTTTCTTCTGAAATCCGAAACTTGTAGGCTAAAATAAAGTGAATTAAGTTTATATTTTTGGTCTAAAATATAAATAAGATGATCTATCTAAACACTTTTAATGTACTCACATCTTCAGCTTCACGAATCTGATGAAACTAGAATTTTCAGCTTCATCGGATTCACAAATCTAGAGAAGCTGAACCCCTGTCAAACACACCCTTAGTTTCATGGAATCAGCATTTATCATTCAATTCCCCTATTTTTTCCTGCCGTTTACTGCTGCAATATGCATGTGGATTAGAGGACTGGTAGTGAACGTTACTTTTGTAACTCAAAATTTAACGTCTTTTGCAATATCAAATGTACCTTTTCTTACAAATTATCTGACAGTAAAATCTGTAAATAGATTGACAGTAACTAGCCTAACACATTATTTTTTTCTTGTAGTATTTCTGTGGGCTTGAATGAGTTTTGCTACTGGATTTCATACCTGCAGGATTCTTCTATTTCTATGTTATCTGCTAACATGGAAATTAATGTGACATTAGCTTACAGATATATGAATCACCCTGTTTTGATTATTAGATTTGCTTGATATTTATGTGAAAGAATTGTTTTTTTACAACCAGAGGGGGAAACCCCATTCCATTTTCCGATAAAACGAAACCACGTAAGCCCTGTCTTGTGATAGAAATGTTATTTATAATAAGTCTATTCCTTTTTATATGTCGTTTTGGATATTGGCACGGTCTCCAATGCACACTTTTGACTGTTACTTTTTTAATTATATCTTACTAAAATTAATTAAAAAACAATGATATAAAAATATTTTATATGAAAAATTTAGTGATATCATTTTCACGTGAACAATCCAAATAGTTTTTTATATACTAGAAAGGTGGCCCTTGCACTTGCATGTGTATCATCCTTAAAACATATTTAAATGACTTGATAATACATATATGATTTTACTTTTTGTTTTGGAAAATAGATAGTTGCATAACTACATTTGTTATATTTTGATATTATATATTATATGAGAGAATATGCTTATTTCGTTTTTGGATTCTTGTTATGTGTGACCGAAACTTTTTTCCACGGATACTTGCATAGAAAAAAAGTAAACGTAGCATAGCATAACATTTTTCATTTATATCATCATCTCTTAATTCATTATTGCAATGCTTATCTTTTTCTTTAGTACTTCTTTTAGTGCATATCACATTGTTTATATAGGTATAACCGAGTAAACAAATGTCACTTTAGCACTCTCTTAATCTCTTCATTCCATGGAGGTTCACCAAACAAAAAGTTATAATGTTCTATATTTTTTTAGCGACTATAAGAAAAACACATCATCGACTTGTTTCACACAATAATTAATAATTTATATCATAAATCAAATCCATTGCCTTATTTTTTAATTAGCCTATTTTCTGGAATTTCAATTCTAAATAAAAGTAAAAAATTTTTTCTCTTAGTACTGAATTAAAAGACAATCACTAATGTACTTTTATTTTTATTCTTTTGTTATTTTTGTGTTATTTTTATTTAATTTTGAACTTTAGTTTTTAATTTAGAGTTCGTATGAAAATCAAATGGCTATTTTCTTTTTGTTGTAATTCTGAATTTATGTTAATTTTATTGTTATTTTTTATTTTGTTTCACAAAGAAGCTTTAGGTTAGAATTAGTATGAAATCTAATTGCTAAATTTTATCTATTTTTATCGCTAATTTTAGGTATGTATATGTTTTAATTTGGAGTTCGTATGAAAGTTAAATGGTTGATTTTCTTTTATTTTTTATTCCAAATCTTGGTTATTTGTTATTGTATTTGGTATAGACACTTTCTTCTAATTGAATTATTTTATTTTATTTTTATTTAATTTCTAATATTAGTTTTATGTTAGAATTTATATACAAATCGAACTACTAATTTATAATATTCATTCCAAATTCTAGCTCTGTCATGTGTTTTAATTTAGAGTTTGTATGAAAATCAAATAGCTAATTTCTTTTTAGTTTTCCCCTTTTTCGTTATTTTTTATTATACATGGCATGGACTCTTTCTTTCAATCTAAGCTATTATAACTCGGGTCCACTAGATAGACAGTTAGATGTTTTTAGTTAAATAATAACATCCATGGCTACTATAGTTCAACTTAATTAGGTCGACCAAATTAATAGCTAAATGTTTTTCTTTTTTTTTAGAATTTATAGCATGTTCATCTTTTTTTTTAGCAACTCTCTTTGAGCTTTTAATATATAATAGATTAGCAATCGAAGTTTTAAAAGATTGACTACATAAATTCTAAAAGGATATATGAAAAGGAACAGAGGGAGTATATTGTTTAGTTGTTACGGTTTGAGAACTGCACCGATGTCCAAAACATCATTCCAAAATTGTCCTTATTCTTTTCCCGATTACTATTCCTTTTCCGATCTGTTGGCAGTTGTCCTATGTTCTTTCAGTAGTAGCTCGCTCTTCTCGCCTCGGCTCCCGCATCATCATGCATGCATCACAGTGTACGTTCTACTTAAAATACATGCAATCCTATTAGCTTTGGAATGATAGAGAGATTGTAATATCACCTGTAACATCCCGGCGCCACATGCACCACGAATGCTACCAAAAAGCCTAAATAACAAACGACACCTCTATGAGAAGACTGAAACTGTATTTAATCTCTAAACTCTTTAACCGGCTTAAAGCTAAGTCACCGAAATTTACAAAATTTCGGCATGACCTATCTAGGCCAGAGGACATCCACTTAGCAGACAAAAGAACAATAGCAGTTGTATGATATCATTCTAACAGGTCCTTAGATAATCAATCACATTTTCAATCGGCAATTAACAAACTACGCAACGCCGATCAACACAATACAATCGCATTTATTACAACCGTTTTTAACGAAACAATAAACTGGGTTGTTGGTGACCGAAGTCGTGCACATGCTCTACTCCCATCCTGGCGAGACAGCTTCAAGGTACCTAGAACAGGAAGTAAACAAGCGTGAGTCCAAGACTCAGCAAAGTGAAACAATAATAAAAAGTAATGAATTCAACTGAATTACTTTTACTCTAGAATTTAATATAGTCATTACTAAATGGAAATCAACCAGTAAAAGAAGCAATAACTAACTCCACTTACCACAACCAACTCAAAAACATAACTAAATCTTACCCCTGCCTCAATAAACATTTCTGGATGAATCCACGCCTCAATCCTCAACCTGTTCTTCCCATTCTCATCAATCCCATTTATCAGTTGCAACACACAATGCAATGAAATGCGTTTATGCTCTTATACTCAAGTGCACAAAACATACAAAAGAAGCATATCATATCCATACATCACAATCAACTCGTTAAACATGATTCATCTTCGTCAATACAATACAGATGCACATATGCCATACAAAAGAAGAATCTCATACCTATACATCACAATCAACTCATTAAACATGATTCCTCATTGTCAATGCAATGCAAATGCAAATATGTTTGCATGTGCATATGCTGATTTCATTTCACAATTCTCATACATATGATGCATCATGTATGTCTCATTTCCTCTTTTAGCATATCTGGGGTATGGCCGAGTGCACACCGTCGGTGTGCACCCTCTCATTCCCTTCCACCCCGTGGTGGAGGGTGCCTACTCTTCTTGACTCGCTCCGTACAACCACGTATCACGGGACTACGAGGTAGGACTTTCAGACTCACTACACTGTGAGCACAGAGGCCCGTGTCGAAATGGGTCACCTCTTCCATCATGAATGCACAAATGCAAACGACATAATAAATTTGCGAACTACATTCTTTTCTCACATTTGCATAGCCATAGCCAAATACATAAACATCAGCCACTTCTCACATCCAGAAATTTCCATTCACATTCTCAACACTCATAATCACATGCTCAACACTCCTAATCACATCCTCAATGCCCATAATCACATTCTCAACGCTCATAATCATACTCACATCACCAATTCTCGAGTAATTACTAATTTCATCAATCTTGATCGTAAATCAAATCATTTTCGCAATCAAATCCCATACTTTCAGTATTCTCACTAGTCTACCAAACTAGTGAACCGAAATACGAAAGTAAAATTTAGCATGATATCATCACGACATCTAGACGAAATTCATTAAACATCGCACATAACAATCAATCCAGGGATGCAGCATAATTTCATGATGGCAAGGCATATAAAGTTCATCAAACAAATCATAACACGTTCAAACAACGATGCATTTGTATCAGATTACTTACCCTTTTCCTCAAAAGACAATTACCTTACTAGACGTGCTTATAAACACGAATGAAATCCATAGCGCAAGCATATACAAAACGCAAGCAATCAACTAGATACCGTATAAGAGATATACGGGTTACACTTGCATATGAACTCGTTTTAAATAAAAGCATAACTAATTAACCATTCTCATTCATCATATCGCATGCAAAAAAATCAAACATGACAATATTAAAGCAATACATGGATAACTGTATTAGTGTAAAACCTAGTGGCCACCTAAGCCAAACTGATACAATGCACTTGCCTTTACCGACGAAAGAATGGAGTGGCGTGTGGTTGAGGCCACTCCCGACAGAACCTTCCCTGCAAATAAAACAATATTCATGCAACTCAAATTCATACACACTCGGTACAAGCGATAGAAGAAAACAACTCCACATATTCACATCTATAATCGGAACCAAAACATCCCTCATAACCACTTAAGTGCAAATCTGGACAGCCGGCATTGAAAATGCCGTAACATCCAAATGGCTACTCCGAAAAGGATGAACCCAAGCTTTAAACGATCGCAAGAGACAACTCTACAACTTCTTCTACAGCTGACCGATCGGAAAACACACCGATTAATCTCAGTTTTGCGACGAACAGCAGACAAACGCAAAAATTAACTCGATTTGGACAGCATACACCAAAATGAGCATAACTTGAGTTCTACAACTCCAAATCACATAAACGAATACATTTTCTCAATCTACTCGAAAAGTCCTAACTTTTTCCAGACAATGAAAAAGTCTAGTTCGGCCTTTACCATGCTCTAATTTGCAGAAGAACACAGACTGAACCAATCGCGACAAGACATTACTACAGATCAGACCTTCCATACCGGCCCATCAAGATCGGTTGATGCGAACCGGACTGATAGTTAGATCGATCCGGTTCAACGGCTCTACAGAACTGCGAGGCGATCGATGCCGGTTCAATACACGAACCTGATGGTATGACTATCGATCGGTTCGTGTATTGAACCGTACTATTGCGAGGAGCTAAATAGTCTGGTTAGATTACATGAACCGATCTTGATGTTATTACACCAAAGACCGGTTTGTGCCTTCAACCGTCTTGATGTCCCAATTAAACTTCTTCCTCCTCCGCTCTCTGCCGGACCGGATCATTTCATCTGCGTGAGAAGAACAAAGGAGCTTGACCAAGAGCTTCAAGGGAGGAGGTGCTTCCCAAAATTTCAAAATTTTGGTCATTTTACTCACAACCAAGGTAACTAAGGTTAGTAATATCATTCCTCACTTCATTTGGTGTTAAATGGAGCCACTTTTTGCTTCTGAATTATGAAGAAAATTTGATCTTTTCCCATGATTGATGAAAGATTATGAATGTAGAGGAGGTGCTGCCTAAATTTCAAAATTTTGGTCATTTTACTCTAACCAAGGAAACCGAGGTTAGTAATATCATTCCTCACATCATTTTGTGTTAAATGGAGCCTCTTTTTTGCTTGAATTATGAAAAATTTTTGATATTTTCCCATGATTGATGAAAGATTATGAATGTAGAGATCTAGCTTGATCTTTTCAAATAGGATACAAAAACTTGTTGTGTAAGCTTAGAATTTGCTTGGATTATAATGTAGCTCGCATTTAATGTGTGGATCTAGCTTAAATTTAGGTTTTAGTTCCATCGATCGATGAAGGATGAGGTTTGGTTGTACGTAGTTGGGGGGAGAATGGTGCATGAAAATCATGGAGTTTGGGATATTGAAATGGCGATAGTTATGTGGAAAAGAAGAAATTTAAATTCATTTGCGAATTAAAATAATATCAGAAATATGAATAGAAAATATAAAATGAGTTCAATATTTGAGAAAAGTTTTCAAAAATACTTTGGAATATTTTAAACTTAGAAAAATTACTTCTAGTATAATTTTGGTTTTAATTTCCATCAGCAAATTATTTTTGAAAACATCATTAATTAAGTGCTAGAGATTTAGAAAAAAATAAAAATAAATGATTGAATAATAATTTGGAAATTTTTAGGGTGTTACAATTTCAACGAAATTTGCAAACAAAGGCATCGTGAATTTTGTTGAGAATTTTGAATCCAAACTCTGATCAACCAATTCTTTTTGTAGGTTGCAAAAACTTGTTGTGTGAGTTTAGATTTTGCTTGGATTATTATTTAGCTCGGATTGAAGGTGTGGATCTAGCTAATATTTAGGTTTTGGTTCAACAATTCATTATCATAAAATGAGCTAATAGTTATCTTGATGTGACATAATGTAGATGGACCGGCGATGGATGTACATGGACCGACGCTCCTGGAGTTCTTGCGGGTTTGCAAGATTTTCTTCATGCGGCCGATGCACACACGACGTCGGACTACATATGTTGTCCATGCATAGACGCAAGAATGAGAAGGAGTGGCCAAAATCCAGCCACCTTCACTTTCATTTGCTCACAAGAGGTTTCATGTCAAACTATACTGTTGGACCAAGCACGGTGAAGAAGAGATTATCTGAGGAAGGCGGTGAAGAAGAAGAGGCGACAACAATATCCCATCTGTTTGGTCAACACGGTTCTTTCGAAGATACATTGGGGAGTTTGGTGATGATGACCTAGACCAGATCTTTGCGTGATGGAGAGGAGAATACATCGATGAAAGACATTACGAAAAGTTCCGGTGACTATGGGAGGACCACGGAACACTTTGTTGTACCCAAACCGCCGACAGGGCCATAAAAAGTTGCGTACCACACTAGAACTGATGCAATGGAAGGCGACCAATGGATTGTCGATAAGGGATTGACGAGTTGTTATGCCTCATAAAGAAGTTACTTCGGAGGGTAACACATTTGCCGAAACTACGTGACGATGCCAAACAAGTTATCCGCCCTTTGGGGTTGAAGGTCTGAAGATACATGCATGTCGTAATGATTGTATCCTTTATCGCAATGAGTATGAGGATTGAAGCTTGTCCGGTGTGCAAAACTTGGCGGTATAAGACCAGCGTGATGACCTGGTGAGGTAGAGGCGCAGAAGAAGAAGGACCTCTGCTAAGGTGGTGTGGTATTTCCTTGTAATCCCCGGTTGAAGCATTTATTCTGAACAAAGCGCATGCCCGATGATCTTGTTGGCACAAGGAAGACCGTAAGGACGACGGAAGGCTAAGGCACCTTCTTGATGGCTCCCGGTGGAGGAAAGTCGATAGAACATGCCCGGACTTTCTTTGAGGATGCAAGGAACATAAGGTTTGGGTTGAGTACGGATGGGATGAACTCGTTCGGCGATATGAGCGTGATCCAAAGACTTGGCCCGTGACTCTATGTATCTACAACCTTCCTCCTTGGTCGTGTATGAAGCGGAAGTACATTATGATACCATTGCCTATCCAAGGCGAAGCAACTGGAAATGACATTGATGTGTACCTCAAACCGTTGGTTGAAGATCTGTAACACTGTGGAACAATGGTGTACGTGTATGGAATGAGTACAAAGAGAGCACTTCACTCTACGTGCATTGCTATTTGTAACCATCAACGATCGGCCTGCACTTGGTAATCTATCGGGCCTATCTATCAAAGGATATAAAGCCCGCATCCTTTGCTTAGAGGATACGGACGCAAGTACCTAAAAACTCTCGAAAGGTTGTGTACATGGGCCGCGTAGGTTCCTCCATATGAAGGACCCGTTCTGAGAGGAAGGGTGAGAATTTTGATGGGACAGAGAGAAGCGTAAAGCCCATGCATCACGATTGGGGCGCTTGTATTTTCTTTGGTAAAGGATCTGAAAGTAGTATTTGGAAAAGGTCCTCGTAGCAAACTGTCCCTACCGAACAAGGTGACACGAAGGCCATTTGGAAGAAGAAGTCAATATTTTGGGACTTACCTTCTTTGGAAAGACTTAGAGGTCCGCCACTCCTTTGGACTTCATGCATATCACGAAGAATGTCTCGTGAACACCGCTAGGTTTCCTAGATATGTACGGTAAGTCAAAAGATACACTTCAAGCACGAAAGGACCTCTGACTATTGGGACTCGAGAACGACCTACATCCTAAAAAGAGAGAAAGGACAACATTACCTCCACCTCGCGAGCTACACTCTGAGCAAGGAAGAGAAAAAAAGCATGATTAAGTTCTTGAACAGTGTGAAGGTCCCTTCTGGATACTCCTCGAATATAAGGAGACTCATAAACATGAAAGAGAATAAAATCATACACATAAAATCCCATGATTGTCACGTGTTGATGACCTGATTGCTCGAGTGGCGGTGCGAGGTATTCTCGCCAGATTGGTACGAGGACAATCATAAAGCTATGTTCGTTCTTCAACGCGGTGTCGCGAGAAGGTCATCGGTAGAATAAGGTATCTAGTCTGCATGATGATATGGTCAATAGTCCGGTTAGCCTTGAGATGATCTTCCCTCCATCCTTCTTTGATATTATGGTCCATCTCTGTAACACCCCAATTTTTGCATTCCTTGCATTTAAATGGTATTTTGAATTTTGAGAATTTACGGAATTTATTTGGATTTATTTGGAATTATTTGGATTTATTTGAATTAAACCATTTAACAAATTAATTAAATAATAGAAAAGTTAAAATAAAATTTTGCTGAAAATATTTTATTTGAGTCACAAATGTCCTAAAATATTTTTGGGAATTTTTCGAAATTTTTCTAGTATTTTTAAAGCCCCAAATGAATTATTTTATTTTCGGAATTATTTTTAATCGAAAAAATTAAAAATCCAATGAACATGTTGGGCGAACAACATGGCGCCCATCTCGCCGAAACCCTAATCCCGCCAACCGTGTGATCTCAATCAAGCGGTTGTCGATCGTCTGCGTTAACTGCAGGTGCGAAGTCGTTGGATCGCGACACGTGGACGGCTGGGATTGCTTCGTCTTCGCCGAGTCCGGATCGGACTGCGCCGCCGCGCCGCCACCGAGTTCGTTAGGGCTTCGCGAAAATCCCGCACGCCGAGGCACTATTTAATGAGCCGACCCCGCCGCCGTTTTTCTCTTTTTGTGCGCACCCTTTTGCCCTAGCTTCTCGTGCCCGAGCCGCCGCCAGCCACTCGGGATTCCTCGCCGTAGTTGCCGGACGACGCGCCGCGGGTTTTCTTCATTTTCGACGCCGGTGAAGCCGCTCCGTCGCCTTGAAGGTCTTCCCCGAGTTCCTGGAGAGGGGGCGCACCCGAGGAGGAAACCCATTCGATCGGAGACACAGCGGGCGCCATGCATCGTCATCTTCCCAGCTCCGTCCAGTCGGCCGTAGCCGCACCATCGCCGTCGCCCCGAGCTTCGTCGACCGTCCGATCACGCATCAACGACCCAGATCTTGCCACGTCGCCCTTGAACAGTAAATCTCATCTTCTAACCTCATCCGTTAGATCTAGATTCAACGGCTCGGATCGCACCGCACTATAGCCAATCACGCCGCGACGCGTGGCGGCACAACCGAGCCGCGCGGCGACGTGTCACCGACAGCGAAGGCCCGCATATCACCGCAAGACGGCGGCGACATCTTGGCGTCACGGTGGGTCCCACTGTCGCTGAGAGAGCCAAGTCGCGGCCGACGTCCACGATGACGTCATGCCGACGCCATCACGAGAGCCTTGGCGGTACGACGGCAAAAGGCCATGTGTCACTCTCTGGTGGCGACACGTGTCACAGATGACGCAATAATTAATTTTCCGAAAAAGAAAATATTTATTTAATTCGGTATATTGATTTTAAATATATTTTGAAACTTCAAACGCTTATAACTTTTGTGTTTTAACTCCGATTTGAGTGATTCCAATTTCTATAAATTTGTAAAATCAAGCTATTTCTGTTTATGAATTTTATTTGAATTTTAGGCTTGAGTTGCTCTCTGTTTTATTTATTTATTGCTATTTATTTGCGTTACGCTGTGAGACGTTGAAGTGCGAAGGTTTCGAGGAGAAGTTCTCGACTCAGAGCAAGTTCAGAACCGTAACCAGCACTTTTTGAAGGCAAGTTGTGTTTGATCATGTTGAACCTATTAGAGAAAATTATTTTGATTTAATTTATTGCATGCTAATTTAGTAAAAATTGGTTTGAATGAATTTTGGGATTAGCTAAAAGCCTAGTTGTTGTATGCCACCTTGTCGTATATAATTGTATGCCATGAATCATTTGTCACCCTAGGTTATGGACTAATAGTTGGACATTAATAATTTGCCAACATGGGTTGAGTAGACCGAAGTAGTATGCTTAGCCCGGCCACGTGGACATTTTATGATTTTGGAATACCAAAGTAAATATTGACCTAATGAGATATGGAACATGATTTGTGAATAAGACATGTGTTATTGAGTTGATGATGGCACGTGGTGCAATGGTAAAGAACCGGGTGGGAAAATGATTTAGACCGAGGCATGTGGCAAGATTGTTTACGTGGGCCAAGAGTGGCAATCGCGCGGTCATTTGGTTTTATTGGTTTTGGCTGTTTAAGGTCATTTTTGTTAGTCTTGCCTCGGTCAACTAAGGACTTAACCTTGCAGCATTTGAATCGAGTCTCTCATATGCCCACAAGCTCCGTGAATGGGACGGGCTTAGCTGAGTAAACCGGGAAATCTATTCTTTGGTACTGTCGTGGTGGTGTGAGGCTCGAGAAGCGGAATGAGAACTCACATGGCGCAAGAGGGGGGCCTCGGTGTGGTAACCAGTCCCTCCAAAGGTTGAAACCTTAGCGAGCAAGATCTTGGTTTAGATGGAACTTTGGAAAGGCTTCTTACGGTTATTTGCCTTGGTGGTATTTGATCGCATCTTGTGGGTAAAGTGTATAACCTCTGCAGTGTACAACCTATTCAATAGCCGTGCTCACGGATTGAGCATCGCTTCGGTGATTACATCAAGGGTTAGATTTTCATGAAAATGAATTGTTTATGGAAAATGCTTGGGGTTGGTAATGAGGAACTGGACATAGGATGGAAATATGATTGTGATTAAAATGTTTGTGAAAGCTACTATTCTTATTATTGTTTTTGTCGCTTTGCAAATTACTACTGTTATTCTTAAATGTCAGTCTTGCTTATGAACCATAGCCTATCCTTTGTACTAAGCCATGCATGTAGAATATTAGAATTGCATTACAGTGCATGACTTTACGAGTGCTCAAAGTACTCACCCCACAACAACACAACTTCGCTTGAAGAAGAAGCAACCCTCGCTCGGAGGAGGAGTATCAGAGGAGACGACAAACTAGGGAGCGAGCCCGATCGATTACTCGTGGCAAATTGGTTGGCGCCACGAGTTTATTTTATTTCCGTTGCATTTGAATATTTTAATAAGTCTTCGCTATGCTAGGCGATCTTTTGTAACTTGACCATAAGGTCAATCAACTAGTTTGAATATTTAATTAAAGTACTATTTATTTCGTTGGTTATGACCGTGATATGTACCGATGTTGAGATCTGGTGTGCACTAGCGTGATCCTAGACTAGTCTTTGAATACACAGAGGGTCCGGATTTGCAAGCCCGTCCCGATAATCTCATGGTCCACATTGTTAAAGAGATAGAAATTCTCGGACTGTGTTCCTCCACAATATGTTCCTTTCGAGAGGTACATGGGTATCCTAAAGAAGTATGTTCAGAATAGGTCTCGCCTGTATATCGCATTGCGCAGGTGTCAAGACAGAGGAGGTGATCGAGTTTTGTGTTAGTTACATTGATGATCTGAATCTGATTGGCATCCTCAGATCATGCCATGAGGGGAGGCTACAGGAAAAGGACTTTAGGAGAAAAGAATCCTATAGCGACGATCTACTTGCATTTAAACAAGCACATTTCACGGTATTGAAACAAGCAAGCAGAGTGGCTCAGATATCTATGATCACGAGATGAGTCTACGCGCCAATACCCAGAGAAGTCGGATAAGTGGATCGCAATCGAGCAAATGGATCATTTCGGCAGCTTGGTTACAAAAGCAATCTGTTGGGCATGCATCGATGAACAATTAAAACTCTTGGCTCGAGGACCATCCACAACAATCATATCATTTCAAGGGTATGAGATAAATGGGTACACATTTTACACAACAACCCAGGATAGCAAGAGCACCAACCAAAACAGTGGTGTCCATATAGATGCCTTGGACAAAAATGGAAAGATGGACACCTACTATGGTTTCATAGAGGAGATCTGGGAGCTCGAGTACGGGCCATTAAAAGTCCCTCTGTTTCGGTGCCAATGGGTCAAACTGACAGCCGTGGATAGCGATAAGTACGGTATGACAACTGTGGACCTCAAGCAAGTGGCCTATAGGGACGAACCGTTCGTGCTCGCTAATGATGTGACATGTATTCTATGTGATGGACATGGACAAAGAAACTGAAAAGCGTATGAGAAGACTAGCAAGAGCGATCGACCAAGGCGCCACGTGGTTCTTCCACGTAAAAGAAGGATTGTCTGAGTTGAGGGCGCCACGACGAAGAAGAGTATAATCGATTCGACGAAGCTGCCTCCTTTCACGGTGGGCGAGACATTAGTGTCCTGAATGATCTGAGAGGAATCTCCCCACGATGCCGCGATCATAATGAAGGATCACTTGTAAAAGCAAAGTATGTTAGCAAATAAGGATTGTTTTGCTTTCTTTTGGTGTAATAGACTACTAACATGCTAGTTTCTCATTCCTCTAGAGGTTTTCCTGTTGTTCAGTATTTTCATTCAAATTGTACTAATATTTGACTAACAATATTGTTCAAAGTCCTCTCAGTACTAATATAACAAGGTGACAATTTGCAATGGAATTATAAGAGTGCAAAATTACTTTATTTCTTACAATCTTAAAAAAGGCTAATTGAACCTAAAGTGGTAAAAGTATTTTTAAAAATTATTTAATGAAACAATAGTTAAACAATAAATAAAAAAAGAAATCTTAAAAAAGGCTAATTGAACCTAAAGTGGTAAAAGCATTTTTAAAAATTATTTAATGAAACAATAGTAAAACAGAAATAAATAAAAAAAAGAAATCTAAAAAAGGCTAATTGAACCTAAAGTGATAAAAGTATTTTTAAAAATTATTTAATGAAACAATAGTTAAACAAGAGATTTAAAAAAGAAATCCTAAAAAAAGGATAAATGAACCTAAAGTGGTAAAAGCATTTTTAAAAATTATCTAATGAAACAATAGTTAAACAGTAGATTTGAAAAATAAAAAAAAGAAAAAAAAAGAAGAAGGCATAGGGGGCACGAGCGCCACGCGCTAGCCAAGGGGGAGGTAGATTTCTTATCAAGTAGTAAGGGCGCTAAATTGTTTTGAGTTTTATAAACCCTTCACATCGATCCGGTTGGTGTATTCAACAGGACCGATAGTGCCTAGGCTCGCTGAGGTGACCCATCGATCCCGTTGGTGTATTCAACCGATCGATGAAACATCGATCGGTTGGTGTATCCAACCGTCATCGATGGGAGACATTAGTACTGGTTGGATACACCAACCGGATCGATGGTGCACCTATAAATCCTCCCGCCGCCTTCTCTTCCCCAATTTTGCTACTCCGCCATTGTTCCCCAATCTCCTCCTCCTCCGCTTTCTTATGAAGACCTCCGACGACCAAGGACGCCTCCGACGACCCCACCGCACGGCCCTCGCCTCAAGCCTTGCCTCGCGCCTTGCCTCCGCCGTTTTCCCCTCCGGCCTTCGCCAACCCTAGGTTTGTGCCCTCCTTACGATGAGATCACTTGTCACTTGATGAAAGTGCTTGGGAGTTTGTGTCGATTCTAGAACTAACAGATGGTGCTTGTCGATTCATGCTTCTTTGCCGATTCTAGAACTAACAGATGGTGCTGAAATCAACTAGGAAATATATAAGAAATGGGTCTTATATCATCCTCGGAGGAAGTCGAAATGGCTTTGCTTTTGATAATGGTTGAGCGATTTGTCGCTTGGTTTCGAATCAAACTCAAAAATGCGCTCGCATCTTTGTCTGGGAGTATGTTTGGCGATGAGTTGTGTATTTTTTGGTTGTGCCTCCGTTGCTTGTTAAAGGTTCTTGAGGTTGTTGAATGGTCTTGGTGTCAGCTCAGTAAGAAGATCCTTTTTAGCCGGCATTACTTTATCTGTTGGTGTTGATTCAATTGAACCGATTGAGAAATTTGAGGACTAGCCATCGAGCTAGAGGTCGATTTCTTGATCCGGAGGCACCGATTTTATTCTCCTCTTCACTGCTTCTATGATGATTCAATTAAATGAGGCAATATTAATCTGTTAGTTAGTGATTTCCTCCGTGATTCAAAGACTGCTTAGATCATTGTGTCTAAAACTTCAACTTGGTTTTATTGTCAGATATATGTGACATGCTATCATGTTATTAGTTCCTGTTATGAGGCTTGGTTCGCAGTGAATAACTTTGGCTACTCTGTTAGTCCAAATTGGTGCTATCCTACTATTCAGTAGCTTTTCATAGTCCATTGTTGAGTTCTAGTGAATCAAGTTTATTAAACAAAGGTCAATTGTATAGATTCACTAATTTCAGATTTGTATACCCCTGTGATATATTGCTGAAATTGGTGTTGAGGGCTCATTTGGAGCAACCCATCAATTTATTAAATCTGAGAGCAATAGTTGTATGACTCCATTATTGCTCCTTGTTATGCTGCATTTGATCCTTGCTGGTGGAAGGGAGAGGTATTGCTCTGTGATGTATGTGTGAGATTTCTATGTATATGTGAAGTTTGAAATGTATATGTATCATGTCAAATGAATATGTATCATGTGAATTATTCTAATTTCTGGTGAATTTTGAAATTTCTATGTATATGTGAAGTTTCTACGTATATGTGAGATTTGTATGTATATGTGTCCCTACACGCCTCACAAGACTACTAAGATTAGCTTAAACTTGTCGAATTTTCTCTTTTTGTAACTCTCGGTATATAATGAATTTAATCTTGAAATTTCATATGTAGGCTACCTATGTATAAAATTGTAGGTTCAGATTCATTATATTCCGAGAGTTATAAAAAGAGAAAATTCGATAAGTTTAAGTTTTTTAAACTTTTATATATATTTGCTTAATAAAAATAATGAATCATTCTTATTCCACACTAAAATGATTTTTAAAAAATAAGCCCTACAAGTTCAAGAAGCATGGATTTCACGAGAGCGCCCAAGACACCAAGAGGCGAAGCCATGAGGAGGCAGGCTCGCTTGAAATGGACTTGGTTGCTGTCTTCTTCTACGTACCACTGTCCATAGGCTTCCTCCCGCTCCTCTTCTTCATTGATCGCTCTCGTGACATTCATGCTTCTTGAACTTGCAGGGGCTTATTTTTAAAAAATCATTTTAGTGTGGAATAAGAATGATTCATTAGTTTTTATTAAGCAAATATATTCTTAAGTTTATATGAATTTTCATATTATTTTTTCATTTCGAGATGTATATGTATCATATGAATTTTTTCTAATGTATAAGTATCATTTTAAAGTTACATGTGCACATGTTTGTAGCATGAGGTCACAACATCACTTGATTTCCTCTCAACTCTAGCAAAATTACCATCGATAGTATTTGGCCGATTTACATTAGGAACATCTTAGCGCCACCGCCCATCCTCTCTACCGCCTCTTCCCCACCATCTTCCACGCCGCTTTAGAGTAGTACCATCACTTTACATGAAATGTGATCTATTTTCGTTAATTTTCGAGGCTTCTTCTAGCCTAAGAAACGGCGATGGACGCACGAAGAATTTATGAGAAGTTTGATTATGGGATGTGATGATCATGAGACAATGAGCCTCGCCACCGAGGCCAATGAGGTCAGAGAGCACGATGAGGTCTGCAGAGCACGATGAGGCCGGCGAGGTAACAATCACCACGCTCATGATTGTCGGCCCACTACCATGCTAAGCCAACATCCTCGACTGCTCATGATTGTACCAAGCTTTCAGATTGGTCAACCAGCAGCAATCACGCCGAGGTCCAAGCAAGAAGAAGAAGGCAAGACATGTTATCACCGGTCGGTGAGGACGGCCGACCTCTTGCACCCTCGGGGCGCTTGGGCGTTCAATTCAAGATGCGGCGTCCACGTTAGGGACCACGTGGCAATTAGCATAGCAAAATGGGATCAGTCCTCAAGATACGAAGAATATGCTTTGGAACGATGTGAAGGAGACATTCACCTTCCCCAAGGGACCAAGAGAAGGTGAAGAGTTACACTCAAGAAGATGGCTACGATTCCGCACTTATAAAAAGAAGTTTGAACATGGAGTATATCAATAAAATCGAACACTGACTTCAACAAGCACCCAAAGTTGCAAGATCATCGATGCGTTAGAACTACAAGACTTCGGATGAAGGTCAAAGTTTGAGTGAGAAGAATAAGTGAATGCATGTAAGAAGAATTATCACCACCGACTCGCCCCGGTGGTTACCACCATGCAATACCAAAATGGGAGAAGAGGAACAGACTGCTAGCGAAGGGTTTCGCACCAAACAATGGATTGGCTCGACAGAGCAAAGCATTGGTTCTATGCTCACGGCGGCAACCTTGATGATAACGGCAATGCCGTGTTTGGGGAGGTGCTAAGAGATGTGGCTGTAAGGCTTATATACCCATCGAGGAGTATTCCTGTAGTAGCTTTGTGCCAAACAGGAGAACGACGAGCTAACAGGGCCTTGCAAAATCCAGCACCTCGGCGTACACGAGGCGCCGGCGTTGTCCCGTGGAAGGTTGGTTTCGCCAGGACGCCGAGACCTATAGGAGTCGGGCGAGGAGCAAGGCTCGACAGACACAACACTTAGTGCTTGAAGAATGCTTGAATCAAACAAATGAGAGAATGCAAGAAGAGATCCAAGAGAGGTGCAATAGCCTTGAGCCAACAAATACGAGACGGGCCAAGAACCTCCAAGTAATCCTAACATCATCGGCCCCTCCGGCAATGAAGCAGTGCGCTTCGTGGGTCAGTAGCGGACTTGGACAAGTATCCGTGAGACGACATCGACAATGGACACCTTGTGAGCTGCATATCCAAGCACGTAACCTTACCTTCAAGGCGGCCGATGGCATGGCTCACCCATTAGAGCCGGTAGCTTATCCATGGCCAACAGATACCGTCAGATACTCAAGGTCTCGGTGGAGGAGGTTCGCCAGGTACGAGGACCTTGACCTCGAAATTCCTGGAGGTGACTGGACTGCGAAGCTAGGAGAGGTAGTACACAATTTCATCCTGTGGCGCAAACGGTACATAATTTTTCGAGATAACATGGATGTGTCCTCTCCGCGAAGAAGCCCGAGAAGAAACTCGTCTCCTCCCAAGAAGGCGTCGACTCCTACACCACCTCCTATGCATATAAGCCCAACAAGAAGCCCGCCTCCTACACCATCTCCTCGCATATAAGCCCTGAAGAAGCCTCCTCTCCCCAAGAAGGCGCCACTCCTACACCACCTCCCAAGACATAAGCGCCACAAGAAGCCTGCTCCTCCCAAGAAGGCGCCACCAAGGAAACAAGCCACCACCAAGAGCTCCCAAGAAGACGGGTCCTCCACCCAATCCAAGAAGTCGGTGAACTTCAAGCGGCCAGATGATATGAACGATGAGGAGACCAAGAAGGTGGTAAAATGAGAGGTTACAAAATTTCTTAAACCCAAGTCACCAGAGAAGAAGGTTCAACTCGCATGTAAGAATTTTATAAAGGCTTAATGACTATTAAAAATTTGAAGGATAAAAAAGAAATGCCTCGCCAATCAAACTACGAGCGCACATTGAGTAAGGAATGCCCCAAGAAGAAGATGTCAGCTGAGGGAAAGGGTAAGGAGATGCAACAATTCTTCGATGAAACTGGCCTTAACGCAAATCAAATATTAGGCACGGAAGAGATTGAGTTTGCCCAAGTAAAATGGTTATTTAAAGTGGGCGGGTCATTGGTCAGGCATGAGGAGCTGCCCCAGCTAACGACAAAGATGCGGCAATTTCATGAATGGTACTTGGACGCGACCAAGCATGGTCTACAGATGTTCGCTGTCAAGTTTAAGCAACAAGATTTTTTTCGCGGTGAAGGTGAATTTTTTGTCGAATGGGACTACATATATGATCTATACCAGACAGACGCCCTCAGCGTGAGCTTGATGGGTTGCTGGACTCTGTAAGTGTCTTAATTATTTACAAAAAACTATCGTGCACTTCCTTGTACTATACTAACTTGCAAGCCTAACTAATTTCTTATGTAACATGGAGATACAAAGATGCCGAAGGGATCATATTTTTGACATAGGCTTCATGGACCCAGTAGTTATCAACGCGACAACCGTTAGAGACCACCCAAGCGAAACAGAGACTAACGTATTCAATGGGCTAATGGGTCAAAGATATAAGTCAAAGATTTATCTAGCCTACTCATTCGAGTACGTGTTTTCGTACCACCTCATTCTGCTCCTTTTTCATAATACGATGTTAGAACTAATTAGTTATCTACGTTGACACATCTATGTATAGTTTTCACTGGATTCTTCTTATGATCGAGCTAGATCGTAGCTCGATCACAATTATGGACTCGCAAAGGAGACCAGTTGAAAAGTATCAAAACTTTATCGACATGCTCAACCCAGATTAATTCTTGTTCCTTTCATTATCGTACTAGTTCTATTTCCTTCAATTTGAAACAAATTCTAATCATGTACAATTCAGAATCACATGTGTAGTGCATTCACATGGTTCTGTGCTAAAACGTATGTATTCAAGGAGAAATTTGACATTACAATTGCCTCTGGTGTACGATATCATAATGCTAGCTTTTAGTTAGTTAACTTAATTTCCTTGCATCCATTTCACGCTTTCAACTTTTTCCACCGCAGATCTTGACTCACCACGGTAACAATTTATGCGGCTACTATGTATGCGAGTTTATGCACACCCAAACCGAGCCGTCGATCGCATGCTAAAAGGCAACAAGGGGGTGAGTAAATATAATTACTAGCTTTAATGATGTATAGGTATTCCTTATATCTTGTACAAATTCAAGTATTGATTAGTTAATGACTTAACGATAGGTGCCTCAATATTTGGCGGAAGAAGGTTCGGAATTCTCACCGGCACGAGTGAGAGCAATTCAAGAACAACTCGTCGGCTTTATTTATGATGAGGTCGTAAATCCAAAAGGCGAGTTTCACGAACGAAATTTTAACAGGTGGTGCCCTTCGATAAGGACCAGTGAACTGTCGGGGTCGACATCTACGGCTAGCAAGAGCGATGCGCGTAAAAGATCCCGATGAATAGAAGGAAAAAATACTAAAGTTGTAATTAAAGTTGTGTACATATATATTGATACATTAGACGATGAGCAGAAGAACAAATATGTGTACATATTTTAATACATTAGATGTAATTAAATTTGTTAATGAATGTTCAGTGATTTAATTATCAGGCAAAGTGCATGATTGATTATCTATGCTTTTAATTAGTTGTGATATCAACACACACACATATATATATAAATAATAGCTACTGGAGAAATAGACCTATATATATACAAAACATCGATGCAGTTGGAGAAACCAACCAGATGCGATGAGGGGCTCCAACCGCATTGATGAGGTCCTCGGGGTTCCCGACGCCACGCCACGCAGAATTGAACCGTGATCGATACTCTATCAAGACGGGTGAGTGAACCGATCGATGCCCTTGAGTATCAGTTCTGGATGGCCTGTACCGGTTCAAAAATTGGTACTAAAGGTAGTTCTGGACCGGGACTAAATGCCCTTTCCGTAGTAGTGAGAATTGGACGGCACTCGGTAAAATAGCCATAACTTTTATATGGCTAAACGAAACTTGATGATTTCGATCTTGTCGACGATCGGGATCGCCAACCGCAGAAATGAAACAGGGGTCAGTAAGACTTGGGACCCGAGCGGGGCTTGGCTCAATGAGGAAAAGGGCTCGACGTGCTGGAGGTCGGAGCAAGGCGACAACGAGCGTGAGATCGGGATTTATACTGGTTCGAGCCCCATGAAGGTAATAGTTTCTATCCGATGCGCCTCAAGGGCGTGATCTTTGTTACTATCGAGTACAGATGTGTATTACAAATCGAGCTCAACAATGGCGATGTCTAGTGCTCGAGTTCTTGTGTGTTCGCCTTTTTACTGCATACCTCGACCGCTTTATAATCACTCAAAAGTTGCTCAGAACGGGCGGAGAGATTCTCGGGAAGTGGCTTCCGTGCGCGATTGAAGGTAGGTGCAATCGCCACGAAACGCCGCCACTTCCGCTTTGACGCATCACTTGGATCTCAAGAATCGCCGAGTAAACGCGCCCGTTCAGTCGAGGTCGAAGCGGGATGAGGCCTCTCCGCCGAACTCGAGGTCGTCCGGCCCAACAACACCTAAGTCGTGGTCGGGCCTCCCGAGCTCGGGAGCCCGGCCGACCCGTCAAGGGACGCTTAGCTCAGCGCCGCCTAGCCCCGAGGCTTAAGGTCGGGGCAGGGACACGGGCCGACCTTGAGCCTCCACAGACGGGGCCGATTTCTCGAGCCTTCGCGCGTGAGGTCGAGGTCGGGCGGAAACGTAACGCCAGGCCGTGACGAAACGACACCTGGCGCCTCTTGATCTCCGAAACTCCAGTACGGCCGGACAGCGGAACCATTCGCGACGCCTCGATTCCGCCGCGTGGCCTTGAACTGCTCCTGTCTCATCACCTGACCAGCGTGCCCTTCGAAACGCCCTCGATCTGCGGGCCCGTAGTGCCTTGGCCCTATAATACTTGCGACTGCCGCCATTCTCCGAACTCTGCTTCTTCGTAGCCTTTGTCTTTTTGCTTTGAGCCCCCCTTCTTCCTCCGATCAAATTCCTCTCGATCGTCATGGCCAAACTCGAAAAGCACTCGACAAAGGTCGAGGATGAAAGAGCTCGAGGGCTCGGGTCACTGGATCAATATTCATGGCGATCGCCGGACGGGGAGACCGAGCGCGCCCACGGACGATGAGCTCGCCAAGACAGAAGCAAGACATGCTCTTCGCCTTCGGACGCCGGAGAGCGAAGTTCCTCGCAGACGTCCTCACCGTCATGAGATCGAGTTGATCAACCCGGTACCCAACTCCATCCTTCTGCTTTCCGTCTTCTCTCACCTGTGCGAGGGGTTCCATGGAATCCCTCCCACCCCGTCGTTGTTTTTTTTCGCTTTTCTCCTTTTTCCACACGGAAGGACCCGTGGTCGGGTGCGTCTACTTCCGCAATGGACGGAATTCCTTGGTCCTTCCTAAGCGCTATCATGACTTCTCGCCCGTGGTCCGAGCGATGGTTCTATCTGAAACGGGGCGAGGGCGGCGCACTAGAGTTCAAGGGTACACCCCTCGGCGGGAAGAAGGAGACCCCGGAGTCGGGCAACCTGGACGACGACCAAGAGGCCATCGCGACCATCCACATCTGCGCCACGCGAGGCCTCACCGGGCAGCCCATCGCTAATGACTTCCTGAGAGGTCAGGTGTTCCCCCTGCGGCGGAGGGAGCACCCCTTTTACGCGATCCAAGGTCACGACGACGTGACTCGCGAAGGGACGGTCGGTAAGTTGTGCTGCCCCAATATTTGCAGCGGATTTGCTCCCTGGTTCCTCTTGATGACTTGGCCTCTTCAGCAGCACCGAGGGAGTCCTGGATCGCCGCCCGAATGAACGAAATGTTTGGGAAGGCCGCGAATGACTATACCCTCGACGAGCCCATTGTAACATCCCAAAATTTGGGTTTTCAAATTTTTTTTATTAAATTAGCTTTCCAAAAATTTTACATCAATCTTATTTGATTAAAGAAGCTTAATTTAGAATTTTCTAAATCTAAAACAATTTAATGTGCCTTCTATGTGCATCAAGTAATTTAAAATTTAGTTTTTACAGTGTTCTTTGTATCTCAGGAATTTCTCAAATTTGAGATTTGCTAAAATTAATTAAAATTATTAATTTAAACATTTGGATGTTAATTGGATTTTTAATTTGAATTATTAATTGTTCTAGCAATTCTATATCCAAATTCCAATTCAAACCTTTCCTTTGAAATTCCATTTAAATTCAAAATTTGGATTTCCTCGGTGTTCTATTTAACCTGGCCTCCATATCCTTTCGAAATTGGAGTTCAATCTTTTTCCGTCAAGAAGTCGAATTTCCAACTCCTATCCTTATTCGAAATTTCACCTGAGTTCCAAAATACTCAAAAAATCTCAAAATTCATATAATTAGGTTCCAAATATTCTAAAATGATTTTGGGAATTTTTCCAAGATTTATAGAATCCCTTTGTTATTTTATCTCTCGCGGTCTTCGTTAAATCCAAAGATATTCGTCCCGAATTGTCTAAATTCCAAAACTCATCTAAATTCAGTCAAACCAATTTTATTGGGTTCCAAATAATCTCTAGTATTTTATAAATTTTTCTATGATTTTTAGATCATTTTTGCTATTTTATTCCTCGCGCTTTGTCCCTCCATTCTTCCGACCAATGACAAAGCGACACGTGGCCTTCCACTGTTCGTCTTCAACCTCCAGCAGCTGGCACTGTTCACGCGTAGAGTCCCCATGCTGGCTCAATTTTCAAAACCCCATATCTCTTAGCATACTGCACCAAATCGCGTGAAATCTGAAGCATTGCGACGGCGTCATGATGGGGAACAAGTTCCAAGTCGTTGCCCGTCCTGAATTCGCGCGTAGCAGCGGCAATTACGCGTTAAAGGCAATTCATTGCTCGGCCCATATCTCGGGCTTCTCTCCGCTTCCCGACGCGTGCGAGTACTCAAAATGAGCGTCTTGATGCCCTCTATCCTGTGCTCATCTTGTCCTGCTGATTCCATGCCGTTTCCCCTCCCAAAACTCAAGAAAACCCGACGCCGGCGTCCTCCAAAGACACCGGTGAGCCATCTCTTGCTCCAGTGAGTTTCCGGGTAATCCGACCGCGTCACTTTGTGCCTTTTGCTTCCGTGATCACAACCATCCGGTCGGATTTGATTTTCGTTACAGTTTGACCCCGAATTTCAAGTTTGTTCGTCGTCGGTCGTCGCTCCGTTCGTCGTCGATTTCTCCCAAACCGGTAAGTCCCAATCAAATTCCTTTTAGATGTAGCCTAGTATGATCCTTCTCTACGCCGTGCTTTCGCTAGTTTTGAGAAATTCCGCGTTCTATCGTGTTTTTGGCCGCCATGCCATTCGGGCTGTTTTGGTCACCTGTTCGTCCATGGCGCTGTTGCCCTAGGCCTCCCGTGGTCGGCCGTCGTGTCCACGAGCATCCCTCACCTTGCCGCCCCCACCCCACCCCTTGGCCGCCCTTCCCCGCCGCCGAGCCGCGCCGCCGCCGTGAGTTTCCCGAGCCGCCGCTGCCGTCGTGGCGCCGCCTCTCCGGTGCTCCTCCGGCCAAGCCGCGTCCTCCCCTGCGTTCCCAGCCCCGGACGCACTCCATGCGCATGCCGCCTTGTCCCGGCTGCTGCCCTCGCCGGAGCACCGCGCAGCCACACCGTTGCCGCCCCGAGCGCCGCCGGTGCCGCTTCCGTCCTCCGTTCGCCGTTCCGTCACATGCTCCGGCACCGCGTCGTCATCCTCGTTCTATATTGTCACTTCCCTTTGCGCTGCCATGCCCTCTAGCTCCGGTATTGTGTGTGCAAGAAACCTCTAATGGAGCTCTGAAAACAGCCAGGAAACAGAAGAACGAAGCACTGTAGCGATGCTACAGTGCAATTTCTGAATTTCGATTTTCTTTTCTAGTCAAACTTCGCTTGATCCGTTCTCTCCATCCGAACTCGAATCGAGTGATTCAAATTCCTAAATTCATCTAAATTCAATACCTTCCTGCCAGTATTATTTCTGTAATTTTTAGAATTTATTTGTATTTCAGCTAATTAATTGTTGTCTGCTTTATGCGGTAAACCGCCTTTGTCATCGCCAAACCGCAATATCGCTGAGTTCGCTCTCGCCGCGTTCTACGCGATGGACACTTCCCTTTGCTGTTGCATCTACCGAAATTTTTTTATTCGCTTGCCGCCGCTTTTTGCCGCCGCTGCCGCCTTGTGCCGCCAACCATTTTGGTTCGCAGACCGTGTCATGACCTCGCCGCCCTATTTTCAATCGATGGTTGCCACCTTGTAATCTCATATGCGCTCGCCATCGCTTCACCTTCATCGTTAACGTTTACCGCTAACGCCCATCGCTAACGCCCATCGCTAACATTCCATCGTTAACGCTTTTGCCGCTAACGCCCATCGCTAACGCTCGCCGCTAACGCTTCGCCGTTAACCTCCCGCCGTTAACGCCTTACTCTCATCGCAGCGCAGCATTCAAGTAAAGACCCTAGTGCGATGTCATCATCTTTTCTATCGCCTTGATGTGATCTAGCCCTATCACCTTGAGTTTAGCCCCGCCCTCTTATCATCGCCGCCTTGTCATCATCGAGCCTTTTCATCGATGCATGATCAACTTTATCAAATCGCAGCGATGTTGACCCCACTTGTTCTTGTCTTATCTTTGAAAATCTAATCGCCATTGATTGGGAAATCATTCATGGACTTGGTCAATAGACCATTGGCCCATATGTTAGTATCCGCTTAGTCGAGATAATTAATCTCAAGGATATTCTCGAATATACTCGTTCTTTCATGATTATCACCGTAACCTTCTCGATAAATCTTCGAAAGCTCGTTTCTTTCATTCAATCTTCGATCAAATTCAACCCTTTCGCTCAAGCATCAATCTAATCTTAATTTGGAGTTTATTTGAATTGCCTTTTGAGAATTGTTGTATTTGTGCTTCTTTGTCGTTAGACGCCGCCGTGGTTACCCGGCAAGTAGTCAAGGACGAGGAAGTCAAGCATTCGATTGAAGAGCCAAAGATTGAGGAAGCCAAGATCAATTATAAAGAGTAAAGAGCGCTTTATAGCAAGTGCCGTGCAAGTCGTGCTTTGATCATATTGCTCCTAGTTTTACAAATTTACTTTGATTCAAATTATTGCATGCTAGTTCAAGATTAAAATGATTTAAATTAATTTGGGAATTAGTTATTCAACCCAATTGCTAAATATCGCCTTACCATGATTATTTGTATGCCATAATTCATTTGTCACCTTAAGATGGTTGATTATTAGTTGGTTGTTATTACTTACCAACGTGGTTGGTTAGACCATGTATAATTGCTTAGCCATGCCACGCAACTCATGTCTTTTGAAAATAAAAAGGATAATATTGATTAATGGATTATGAAATGTGTTTGTGAATGGTGTGACGGTTGCCACACGATGATGTTGATATGTGGAACCAGTGGTGGTTCTACGTGGATGTTGAGTTGTTGTTGGCATTGTGTTGCGCAATAATCAACTCGGGTGGTAAAATGTTTTAGACCGAGGCAAGTGGCAAGAGTGGCATTGATATGTCACTTTGGTATTTGGCGGTGTTGTTGGTAAATTATGTGATGGTATTATTGGTGAATATTGTGATGGTATTGTTGGTGAATTGTTCGAGGTAGTCTTGCCTTGGTCACCCTAAGGACTTAACCTTGCAAGCCTTTGAACCGAGTCACTGTCGACAACCACATGTCTCTGTTATGGGACGGACCTAGTTTAGTAGGATTCGATATCTCACCTTTGATACCTGGGTGGCAAGCACACACCAGGGTAATCAGATGGGGGAGCGACTGTCTTGCGGCTTGGTACCCATCCAACGGTGTTCGCCGGTCCTATACTTCGCTCAGAGTGAGGGAAGTGATAGTGAAGGCAACACGAGAGGTTCCTAGGTTGAGCTAGAAGTTTCGAAAGGCTTTGTTATGATCACTCATTCGCATATCGTTGTATGGCGATTCACTACCGACGTGGTGAGTTGATTGTATCTTGTGGGTAAAGTGTACAACCTCTCGCAGAGTGTAAAAACTATTCAATAGTCAGGTCCGCCAGATTGGACATTGCTCGGGATTACAACCAAGGGGTAGAGTTTTGAAAATAAAATGAGGTTGGGAATGTGGACATTGTGATATGGAAATCGTTAATGATGAGAAATGCTTTACTTGAGATGATTACAAAATTTATTATGGATATTACTTGTTCTATCGCTTTTCAATCTATTTATGATATCATTTGGAAATGTCGCTTATTGCAAAAGAACCATTCACCATTCCTTTGGAATAAGCCATGCATGTAGTAATAGAATCCATTCTCGGCATGACTTGTTGAGTACGGTTGTGTACTCACCCTTGCTATAACAAAACATCACCGCTTGAGGAGAAGTCATTGTCTTCAAGAAGGAGAAGTTCTCGCAAGAAGGCTTAATATCTAGGAGTTGAACCTTGTCAAATGCCCGTGGTATTTTGATGGGATTCACCGATGTTCTTCGCTCCGCCGCTGCTCGCTTTTACTCGAGTTGAAGCCATCTAGGCTTCACAATTGTAAGTTGACCTTAAGGTTGTTCAACTCTGTTATATTAAAGATGAATACTTTATTTATTATTCCACAGATATGTTTGTGATATTCATCTTTGTTAACGTGGGCACTAGCGATCGATCCTCGACTAGTGTCAAACACGAGGGTTTCCGGATTGTGAATTCGGGTCCCGACACCCATGCCGAGGAATGTACTGCGCCGCAAAGACGAGGTAGGCCTCCCCGACCAAGAACCCAACTCGAGTGTCCAAGGAGCTTTTCTTGAACCCTGCATGCTCGCAGGATCACCTAGAGCTGACCGAGACGGCCAGGAGGATGCTTCCGCTGCCTGACGGCAAGAAGGGGAAGAAGAGGCCCCTCGTGCCCGGGGCAGACCAACAGGTGGTGAAGAAACCTCACGTCGAGTGGGGTGACTGCGCCACGGTAAGGATTCCCATGGCCGAGCCCCTAGGTTCCTTGCTTGTGCTCATTCGCCTTCTGATTTGGGTCCCCTTTCGCAGCAACAGAGCATGGCCACTGCCGCCAGGACCTCGAGCCCCACCACTTCAGTATGCCTAAGGTCGAAGCTTCTAGGTCTCTGCCACATGATGACGCAGACCCGCCATGAGCTCCGAGGTCCTGTGGCGGTGGGTGAGAAAGAAGTGCCCCGCGCAAAGATTGGGGCAAGAAGACCCATGCCTACCTCGACGAGGCGGAGGCCGGTGACTCTGTGAGTTTTTGGCTTTTTCACCGCTTCCGCCTCCGTGTCTTTCCCGCTTAGTGCTCGTTTGATCGCAGACCTTGAGCGCCTCAAGCCGAGACTTGCCCATTTTGACGATGGCTGTTGTCCAGGGCGAGTCCGAGTCCGAGGAGAACGTCTTCATGCTGGCCCCGCGCTGACCTTCACGCCTGACGCGGACCCCCTCAGGACCTCCAAGCCCGGCCCCGGTTGGTGAGTTCTACCAAGGGGTCGACGACCCAGTGAGGAGGAAAACCACCACGATCAAAGAGGATTACAAAGATCGGGCGAGGCGGGGCCGCCGCACTGGCCGACCTCCTGAGGTCGACGCAGGGGAAGGCACCCAGAGTACCACGGTCACCGCCGCGGAGTCGCCCCAGGCTCACCCAACCACGGCCACTCGGCGCCTGTCGCGACGCCACCGCCACCGAAGATGGCATACCGCAGAGCTGCCGCAGACCCAGCGAGGCCAGGCCGCTGGGCAACGAGGTCGTGGCATCCTAGGCCACGGAGGTAGGGGCAGCGTTGTTGTCGCTTCTCCTCGCCGGGCGAGCCAACCCCTGTGAGGAGGCGACGAATCCTGTGTCGCACCCGAGACGGAGCCTAAAGATCCCGCCCCTGGCGCCGGTAATGTCGGGTCGACCTCACCCCAGAGCAAGGGCGACGAGGAGGAGGAAATCTCCCATGACCGTGACGACGATCACGAAGAATATACCCGCCACGCCCGAGAATCGACTTCAGGTAAGGGCCCCTCCGCAAGACCTTGTAGCTTGTTAGCATGAGTTCCTCGCTTCCTTTCTTAATTCGGCCACCTTTTCATAGAAGGCGATCGACCATGTCTCCCCGGGCCGCAAGGCCTTCAAGAGCACGCCGATGTCCGAGAGGCCTCTGAACGTGGTGGAGGCGCTGGAGGCCGAGCGCCGAGGCTCATCAGACCATCGAGGTCGATCAAGCGAGCTCGAGCGAAAGGTCGGAGCTTGTCGACCTTCGCCGAACGATGAGGGCGCAGGAGGTAGCCCACGCGGCCGAGCTCGAGCAGACCAGGGCCTCCGAGCGCGAGCATGGCTTCAAGGCCGTGGAGTACGAGCGCACGCGGTCGGCCAAGGCGCTCGCGACCGAGCGAGCCAAGGTCGAGGCGCTGGAGAAGGCTGCTGCGGAGCAGGCGTCCTCCCTAGTGAAGGCGTCCCCCGAGCTTGAGGCCAAGGTCCTGGAGCTCGAAGAGGGGCTTGGGCGCGCCAACGAGGCGGTCGAGGCCGAGCGGGCCAAGGTCGAGGCGATGGAGAAGGCCTCTGCGGAGCAGGCGTCCTCCACGGCGAAGGCGTCCCCCGAGCTCGAGGCCAAAATCCTCGAGCTTGATGGGAAGCTCGAGCGCGCCAAAGAAGGCGCTCGAGGCCGAAGCGGTCCAAGGTCGAGGCGCTGGAGAAAGCTCAGGAGAAGGCGCCTCCTGTGCTCGAGGTCAAGACCTTGGGGCTCGAGGAGAAGCTCGGCGCACTGCTGAAGCGAGGAGCGCCTGCCCAACTCGAAGATGAACGGCGCCGAGTGGCGGATGCCTCCACGCGAGCCCTCCAAGACTGCAGTGAGATAGCAACCTTGAGAGCCAGGTAACCGACCTCGAGCAGAGAAGCTTGCATGAGATGGCCTAATTCAGAAGAAACGCTTTGGAGCAAAATGTTCTAACAGAGCCGAATTCCTTTTGGAGAACAAAGAAATTTTTTTTGTCTTGGTATAATTTCATAGTTGATGATATTTGGAGTTCGCCCTTGTCGTTCTTAGTCCGAGGCTTCTTAGGTCATGTGTTGATGCGGTATCCTCATCCACCCGTTCAAGGTCCAAGGTCGAAAGCAACGCCGCCTTGGACTCATGACTGAGACTCAGACAATCGACCACGACCTGCAGAGTTGCGGAAGGGTTCGCAGGGAAAGAACGTGACAAAAGCGAGTTCAATAAAGAGATGGTTGCACCCAGACTAACGTTCGAGTCACGACCACGACCACACACACTACGGTCAAGACCGCGAGGCTTTTGGCTCGAGCCCGGGCACAGGGGCGAGCCAGATTGCGAATAGATTCGGCTTACGCTTAGCTCGACCACTGTGGGTGAACGTTAAGCTCGCGGGGTTTTAGACCAAGAGCGAGTGTGCAGTGCACGAAGGTCGTGCTCGAAAGAATATCGGGAAGCAATGACAGTGTAGTTACAAACGAAAAAGTTATAAAGGACGAGAATAGAAGAACAGCTTTACTAAAAATTTAAGGTATAGAGGTTACACATAAAACTTCCGAAGCTGATCTATGTTCTACGAGCTAGAGAGCTCTATGCCATCGGGCATCGCTAGCCGGTAAGCCCTGCGGCGATCCGCTGAAATGACTCTATAGGGCCCTCCCACCGGGAAAGCTTGTTGGTGTTGGACGAGCCTCGAACCGCCTCGTGGCTAGGTCCCCAACAAGGAGCTTCCTAGGTCGACCGACGAGACGATGTCTGCGAAGAGCATGCAGTAGTGTTGATCGTGAGCAAAGGCACGGCCTCTTACTTCTTCTGCGAGGGTAAGGTCGAGAGACCGTTTGCTCAAGTCGACCTCGGTCGACCAAGCATTCTCGGCAGAGCCCAACGAATCCCGGGTGGCGTGATGGCTTCGATCAACACGAGCTAGAAGGAGTGGACCTCGTGGCTCTACCGACCGTGGTACTAATAGACCATAAGACGGTGGAAGTTCGCCCACCCGTGTCTTGCCGTAGCGCTCGAGCTCATCCGCAACTCGCTTTCTTGACGCTCGATGATTTGGCCGCTGCGCTGCTCACCGCCTGTTGTTCGGGGTGAGCCACGTATAAAGCACACTTTGATGCCGAGGCCCTCGCAAAACTCTTGGAACAACTCACTAGTAAACTGAGTACCGTTGTCAATGATAATCTTGCATGGGACCCCATACCTGGTGACCACGAACAAGCGGAAGAATCGGACGGCCGCCCGAGCAGTGATGGTTGAGACCGGCTCAGCTTCAATCCACTTGGTAAAGTGTCCACAAAGAACGAACAGAACTTCTTGCTACCGATCACCGAGGAAAAGGGCCGAGGATGTCCAAATTTCTGTGTCGAGAAGGGCCAACAAGCGGGATAGTCTGGCACGATGTGGGTTGATGCGACTTCGGGCGTGAAACCGCATGCTCGACAGCGCGGACAATGTCACGAGCATCCTGGAGCGCCGAAGGCCAGTAATACCCCATACGGAATGCCTTGCCGACCATCGCCCAGACGAAGAGTGCGCCCGCAGAGGCTGAATGAATGTCATTTAACAGTACTTACCCTCCTCCAGAGATGCACCATGTCAAAATCCCAAATGTTCCGCCAGAGCGCCCCCGACGAGCGCAGGTACAAGCTCGCCTTGCTTGGTCCTATTTCTCTCGCAGGGTCGGACGGAGAGTCGCCTTGCAAGGAAGTTAAGGATTGGTTCACCTAGGAGGGAGTACCTTCACCACGGCGAGCAAGACCTCTCGAAGAGATCAAGGAGCTACCATGGTCTCCAAGATGACATCGGGCAGACCTCGCCATCGGAGGAGGCGAGCTTGGAGAGGAGTCGGCACCCATGTTGTCTCTTCTGGTATGTGCCGGAGCACTGTGTTCTCAAACCATTTCACCATCTTGCGCACCTCGGCTAGGGTATTTCGCCATTGAGTCGTCCGAGCACCGGTACTTTTGTTGTACTCGATGACGACGAGCCGGGAGTCGCTTTTAACGACCAACCGACGACGCCTAACGCTTTGGTAAGCTCAGAGGCCCGCCAAGAGAGCTTCATACTGCCATGTTGTTGGTCGCCGGAAACTCAAAGCGAACTACGCATTTTAAGTGGCCGCCGGGTGAGAATAAGAATTCCAGAAGAGCGCTTGAAGGACCTCGAGCCGTCAAGAACATGGTCCAGGCTTTTTTCTTCGACCTCTGGATCGGGCGCAGTTATGACGCTCGCCGACCACGGTTCGGCAAGTGCTCGCGACTTGATGGCCGCTCGGCTACGACCGATATCGAATGCCGCCAACCCATAGCCCACTTGAGATTCGCCACGCTGGTTCCGCAAGATGTCCCTGCGAAAATTGCTCGACCACCACGAGTGCGCTCGAAAATGTCGAAGCTTGCGCTGGCCATGAGAAGAGCGCATAACAGCTTTTGTACCGCGAGTAGCGTTTTTCGGGCCGTAGGACTTCGCCGACATAATAGATCGGTGTCATTGATCCCTGCTCGCCACCAGACGGCACTAATAAATTTGAGCGGCGGCCGCAAGGTAGAGCAACAACTTCGCGGGGTTGCGGGTCGTAAGTGGGTGGGGTCGACAGTATACCTTTAGCTCGTCAAAGGACCGCCAGGCTCCCAAGGCCCACTGAAGCTCCTATGCTTGCGCAGAGCCTCAAGAACGGAAGCCCACACTCGCCGAGCCTCGAGATGAATTGCCGAGGGCGCTATGCGCCCGTGAGGCTTTGCACCGCTGACCGAGATCGGGCGCCATCTTCTCGACGCCTCGATCTTTTTAAGGTTCGCCAACCCCGAGCCCCGATCATGTAGCCGAGCACCTTCCCCGATGCGGCGCCAAAACGCACTTCTCGGGTTGAGCTTGATCTTGTGCCTGTTCAGGTTGTTGAAGGTTTCTTTGAGGTTGCGAACGTGGTCACCCTCGGAGGGGCTCTTGACGATGATGTCGTCCACGAGACCTCAAGGTTGCGACCGATCCGGGGTCGAACGCCTTGGTCATCGACGCTGAACGTGGCCTCGTGATTGCGCGCACTAAACGACATGGTCGTAGCAAAGCCAACGGGTGATGAACGACGCCTTGCTCGCCGCCGACCGCCACTTTGATCTCGATGGTACCTCAATAGGCGCCCAAAAATCTTAGCATCTTGGCATTTGCGGTGGAGTCAACGATCTGGTCGATGCGCGGGAGCGGGAAGTTGTCCTTCGGGCAAGCCGAGTTCAAGCCCATGTGGTCCACGACATTCTCCACTTTCTGCCCTTCTTCTGGATGATGACCGTTGGCCACCACTGAGTAGTCGATCTCGCGAATGAAGCCGGCCTTCAAGAGCTTGTCAAGGTTGTCCTTGATGACCGCGACCTTCTCAGGGGAGAAACGACGCAGCTTCTGGCGCACAGGTCGAGAGTCGGGTCTCACCAGAACTTGTGCTCGATCACCTCGATGCTGTGCATATCCGTAGGCTCCTGCTTAATATGCCCTTGTTGGCGCGAGAAAGTGACGAGCTCGAGTTCCTATTTGGAACTCACCGTCCGAGACATGGATGCATCCGCCGGTCGCTTTCCTCGAGCGGACAGCCTTTGTCCTCACCGGGCTGGATTGCTACCTTCGACGAGCGCCACCATCGTGATCCGGCCTCGGCTGGGCAGCATGATGGCGAGGGCCGAGCCTTGTCTCGCACCTGTGTGCCGCTCAGAGGTCGCCCAAGACGCTTATAATGCCATTAGCCAGCAACTTCATGCACCGATGGCCATAGTGATTGGCCGCCATGAACTTGATTAGGTGGGCCGCCCGAGGATGGCGCTATGTACGGAGGTCCCCTCGACCACCTCAAGGTTATCACCGCGCGGAAATTGGCCGAGTCGCCGAAGGTGACGAGCAAGACCACCGCCCCAAAGGGACGGCCGAGCTCCCGGGACGATCCCGAAGAAGGGACGGCGATGTTCTTGACCTTCGACCGTGAATCAGATCCGGTCAAGTGCTCCACCGCAAAGAAGTTACGGAGCTACCGCCGTCGACCATGACTCGATCGACAATGTGTTGTCGATGGTCGTGGTTACGACTGTATGGCCTTCGATCTCGGCCATACCTTGAAGTGCGTCCTCTGGAGAAAAGGTGATGGTGGCCCCAGCCCACTTGTAGTGCTGCTCGATGGGCTTCCCGGCGGCGACCTGGAAGATGGTTCGCGAGGCGGCCTTGAGCTCGCGCCGGAACTGGTAAGCCAATGAGCCCCCGAAGATAACATCGATGCGGCGCTCGCCCTGTTGGAACTCTAGGTCGAGGTCATCCTGGTCCGCCCCAGTGTTCACCCTGTCCGCGGTCATCTTCTTTGGCAATACGCATTTCTCCCCGACCATCGAGAAAGCTCCATTTTGCCTTGCCAAGCCCTCGCAAGTTCACAGTGTCGCGGCTACCGCTCTATGGAACAAGCGAACTTCGCCTCATCGTATCCTCGACGCCTCACCTCGCGCTAAGCATCGTCCGCTGGGCCAGTGCCGCTTCCCTCTCTGGGCTAGTTTTATACCGACGAGGTCGAGGCCGACCTTGGCGTGGTCGTGACCTCCCGAGCTCGATCTCGACTTCAAGGACTCTCATAGCTGGCCGTCGCCGAGACGATCACTGTGGCAGTCCTCCGCCGCTCTCGCGGGTCACGCTTCGCTTCTTGGCAGCCGACGCCGCGGTCGGCGCTTTGGAGTTGGATGGCCCACCTCGGGGGTTCAGATCGAGCCTACCTTTGGTCGAGTCGCTTTCCAAAGGACGCAGTGTTTCGTGATTCGCATCGCCCGCCATTCGAAAGCTTGTTGACGCCGAGCCTCGAGGTAATCTCCAGATCTCGTGAGGCGCCGATCGCGACGCCGAACTTGATCGCTTTTATGACGGCCTCGCCGGAGATGCTCGATCAGTTCCTTCAGCGGATAAATCGCCGCATGAAGTCACGGCGGCTCGTTCTTTCCTCGGATGATGCGATCCCGGTCCTTCTCCTCCCCGACCGCTCGTGAGTAACTCGAAGTTGGAGCAGAGGGCGCTCAATTTGGCACCACGACCAAGGAGCCAAAGCTTCGTTGAAGAGCCAAGTCCGCTGGGCGCCGCCCGTGACGGCCGGAGGTAATTTTCCATCACGAAGCTCATCGCCTCCGCCGCCAAGATGGCGGTCGAGTAGATGGATAGGAACTCGCCGATTCTTGGTCCCATCAAGCGCCTACCAACATCGACTTGAACGAGCCGCCAACGACGCGCGAAGGTCGCCGAGTACGCCATGCGTACCAGAGGTCGACAAGCGCACGCCAGTGTGGTCGTCGCCGACAAGGCCTCGCCGCCGCCGGACTCGAGTCAAGGTCGCCGCACGGCCCGACCGGGCGAGAACGACTATGACGCTGCGCGCGAGTCACTCGAGGTAACGCAGACGATCTCCGACCGGCGGTGCTCGGGCGAACATCGGGAAAGGCCTCCGACTCGCCGACGACGATGGGCGCGGGAGCCCTGTCGCGTCTGACCTTGCTCGGGTTGGTACTTGTGGATGGATGGCCTGCATCTGCTCAAAAATCCAGATCAAGGTAGTTCGACCGACTAAATGCCCTTTCCGTAGTAGTGAGAATTGACGGACTGGTAAAATAGCCATAACTTTTATATGGCTAAACGAAACTTGATGATTTCGATCTTGTCGACGATCGGATCGCCAACCGCAGAAATGAAACAGGGTCAAGAAGACTTGGGACCGAGCGGGCTTGGCTCAATGAGGAAAAGGGCTCGACGGGTCGGAGGTCGAGCAAGGCGACAACGAAGCGTGAGATTGTGGATTTATACCGGTTCGAGCCCCAAAGGAAGGTAATAGTTTCATCTCTGGCCGCTCAAGGGCGGTGATCTTTGTTACTATTGAGCAAAGATGTGTATTACAGCTCGAGCTCAACAATGGCGATGTCTAGTGCTCGAGTTCTTGTGTGTTCGTCCTTTTTACTCGTGCCTGCCTGACCGCCTTATAATCACTCGAAGTTGCTCGCAGCGGGCGGAGAGATTCTCGGGAAGTGGCTTCGGCGCGCATTGAAGGTAGGTCAGAATCGCCTCGAACGCCGCCCACTTCCGCTTTGACGCAGCTCACTGGATCTCAAGAACTGCCGAGTAAACACGCGCCGGTTCAGTCGAGGTCGAGCGGGATGAGGCCTCTCCGCCAACTCGAGGTCGTCCGATGCCCAACAACACCTGTGTCGTGGTCGGGCCTCGAGTTCGGGAGCCCGCTGACTACCAAGGGACGCCACCCGTCGGCTCTATTGAAAGGTAATTCAATTATCTACAACTTTCGCAATAGCTAAACCCCGAGAAACACTTACAGAATTTTCAAATGGCACCAAAACAATGACAAAGAACCACCAAGCGTAAATCTCCAAAACACTCTAGACTCCAAATCACTCAACTAAAAGCATCACAAAAACAAGGATCCTAGTTGGGCATTTGATCAAACACCTTGCATGCAAGCATTAAAATCCCCCAAGTTCCTAGGGTTTTTACCTCAAATCTTACTCATGGAGGAGAGAGAAGGTGGAGAAGGTGCTAGGCTTGAGGAGGGGGTCGACGGTGGCTGGCCGGAGGAGGTGGGGTCACCGGTGGCTGGCTGGAGGAGGTGGGGTCGCCGCCCGCCGCTTGTCGCCGCCGCTGTCAGATGTCAGCCGCCACTTGCTACTTACTTGCTTGCCGCTTGTCAGACCGACTGAGAGAAATCGCCAGAGAGAGCAAGACACCAGGGAGGAATCGCCAGGAAGAAAGCAAGACGCCAGGAAGAGAACGCCAGAGAGAGCAGCAAAGCTCGACCAGCCAAAACGAAAATGAAAAAAATGACAGTTCTACCTCCAAGCAATGCCAGCCACACAATAAGGAAGGAGAGAGAAATCAAGTGAGGGAGGGAAAATTCCCAAAAACCCCTCCTAAAACCAAAATTCAACTTTTAACCGTTAGCGCGAAACAAATTATTAAATTCTTGGCGCGAAACAACAATTGTCAGGACAGACAACTTGCCGCAAAACTAAACGGCACGGAGAAAACACCCATTTCGATAAATATTTCATGGAAAAACCCAAAACCTTTAATAGAATTAATAACATACGACGGAACCTTGAATCAAGAAGGTGGAAAACAATTCTGGTGGAAACCCAGGCAAAGAAGATTTGCGGTATTACATCACCGCCACGTACGTAAGGGCAATAGAAGTTTGAATACTTTTCGGATTCAATTTCTTTCATCAAGATCGGTAGGTAATTTGCTTCGTTTATAAATAAATCTCAATAGTTTAAAAAGTTATTCACACCATGTGGATGTTAGAATTTTTCTTTTTCTCTAATTAATGTAGGAATTTCTAGACTTATCTTTTTCTGCAATTAAGTGGGAATATCTACCTTTTCATCTCCTAGGATTAATGTGTGGATTTTTTGAAAAGGCCTTCAATTAATATAGATAGATTTCTTCTTGCTCAACCCCACGCAAAAAAAATGATGGCTTCAACTAAATATAATTTTCAAAAGTTTAAAAAAAGTTCTTTTCCACCAAGCCGGGTTCGATCCTAGGAACGACACGGTGTACTGTATTTATTTAGCATATATTGAGTAGGAAAATGCATATCCATGTTCCGTGAGACCGTGGAGTCTGTAAATGTTTCTAGTATGTGTAGCGTGCGTGGGGTGTATGTGTGCTATGAGCTCTTCTTGTACTAAAAAAAGCCACAAAATAAAAGTTGACAGCATCGATGATGCCTCTTACATTTCCAAAGGGTGGTTGTTGGTATACATACAGAACTATGATGCCGCTATATCTGTTCATTCGGGCCAAGCGTCGATATCTTCACCGAGCGCCAATGCCGCTACATCAGTGCAACTGGGATGGGTGTCCATATCCGGTAGTTGACAGGTATGGTGCTGGCAACATATGGATATAAGCATCGAAATTATGGAAGGGCATGATGTAGTGTATGCAGGAACAAGTAATTTGAAGCAACAAGCGGAGACATGCTTGAAAAAGATATCAGTTGGATGGAGGCCGGGCGAGGACATCCAGGCACAACTCAACTTCAACATCGACGGTTCAATAAGTATATGGGTATACAACACCGATGTAATTAGAGATGAAATTGCATGTTACATAATTACTAAGGATCTTTCACTTAGAATACATGAGAGCTCTAGTTTTAAAAGTATAGTGAAATGTGGTTTTCACCAACAATATCAACATGTTAGTGGTTGAATAACTTCACGTGACATATATGCAATGTACACAAATAAAATAGCAATGTTGAAATAGGCCTTCACAAGAGTTAGTTATTTGTTTGCCTTGACATCATATATATGGAATTCCTCCCATGAAAGAGCTGCCTATCTTAGCATTGTCGCACATTACTTGGATGACAACTACATCCTAAACAAAAATATCATAGAATTTAGGCCAATCGATGAGGCACACACCAGAAAAGCTATTGCTAATCTTGTACTTGAAGTTATTACTAACTATAACATAGAAAATAGAATTATTTTCATCACTCTTGACAATGTGTTAGCTAATACGATGGCTATGGTGCATCTCTCATCATACCTGCAGACTTATGTTGGAGATTTCATACTCCACTAGAGATATGTATGCCATATCATAAATCTCGTTGTGCAGGTAGATTTGAATATAATGAAACCTAGTTTGAACAACATATGTGATGCTATCAATTTTGTTATAGTTCGATTGTAATGTTCATCCAGTTCTTAGAGTTCTGTAAGGCTAATAATAAGCTACCAAAAATATTCAACCTTGATATAAAGGTAAGATAGAACTCTATGTTTACTATGCTGAAGCAGTGCAGGGACTACGAGCATATTATCACCATCTTGTCAATTGCAATAAAAGTAATCAATTGGTTCATGATGTGGATTAGGTAGTTTTTCGTCATTTTCATAAAAAAATTTAAAATTTACAATGCAACCAACATGTTATCCGGTGTGTACTACCTATCTTCTTGCTTAGTCATCGAGTAACTTTGAACTATTGCTAGCAGTTTCAAAGAAAACAGAGATAATTATATTTTACAACCTATTATAGAACCAAGGGAGAAAAAAATTAAAATATTTTCAAGCTATGCCACATCTCTATTGTTTGCCTACTATTCTGGATCCTTAGAGAAAATTATCCAATTTGCAATGCACGTTTGAGGGAATAGATGAAGCATTTGATCTTGATTGTTGAGTCTTATACTCATGCTTATAATGAGTTTTTAGAGTTTTTAACAAATATTACAAAAAATTTGGCAACAAAAATGAAGCAAGAAGATCTATCTCTACAACGCAATAAGCATGAGGCAATTCGACCGCTTCAAAAATATGAAAAAAGCTAAGGCGTCTAGTTCATCTTCTGAAATGGCGAGCAGGTCGCAACAGAATCTACAGATAGAGATCAACCACTACCTCGATGCACCTTTTGTGGAGATCATGCTTGACATGGACGAGGATAATCAACTCAAATTGCTTTTGTGGTGGAAGAATCACCAACGTATTTACCCTATGCTCAGTGGCGGATCTAGGATTTTAAGTTAGGGTATGCTAAGCTAATACTATAATATACAATTTGGTAAAATCCAATGAACAATTCGGTAAACAACTACAAATGTTGTCGAGAAATTCGGTATACGAGTATAAAATAATTAGAAACATGATAATACAAGTATAAATTAAAATATAAATAATTCAAACATTTTAAACATGAAATATGCTTAAAAGAAGCTTACGCACCTACAATAGTTCAAAGAATACAATATTACTTCTTGTCCTTCTTGTCTGGCCTCCGCCTTCTAATAGCGATGAAATTCTTGATTACATTATTTTTGTCAACTTAGAAGAAAATATCTCGCTCAATAAATGTTTCTGGAAAAGAGATACAATGTTTCGAAAAGAGATGAAGCAAGAAGCAAGACCTTTTTGCTTCTCGCTTTGCAATGTTTCGAAAAGAGATGAAGCAAAGAAGCAATTTCTTTCATCAGTATGTTTTCGTAAAAGAGATGCAATGTCTCCGCTCCTCTTCATAATTCAATAACTCTACAAACAAAAAAGCAATGCATCAACAAGCAACTTTCTATGTCTCTAGCAAATTAGCAATTATATTTGTTTCTACTCTATAAATCAATTAGCAGTCTTACACTCAAATCACATGTAGGATCAATATACACTAATATAGCAATCAAAGGGGGGTGAATGATTGCGCGGAAGCTAAAACAAATTTTTATTGATTCTCAAATCACCCCTAAACAAATCATAAAAAACTGATTCGGTTTCAGTAAAAACAGACTAACATATGTTGACCAAAACAGTAATTTCTCAAGATCTAACTGTTGGATTGATGTGAAATTTTAACAGTAGAAACTAGATTCAATTTTGAAACTAACCCAATAAGAATCAGCTCAATCGGATCTAAAGTTACGACCTTCACAAGCTGACTATGTAAGATAATGATGGCATTATATATATAGATTGTATTGGGCCGAATCTATAGGGTTTGCCGTGGCCACCTGGTATACCCGTAAATCTGCCCCAACCTATGCTATCGTATTTTGTACGGGACGTACTTGTGGTTCCGACGTCCATTGGCTTGTTGAAAGCCACTTTCAGTATAGTGGGAGGATACTTAAGTCGAGGAGGTCGTCTCTCAGGTCAGAGATGGTTGAGGCAATTACATGCTTCAAATACTGAGAGCGTGCGATGATAGGACACAACATCAGACCGAGAATCTAGAGCTCCTAGGCGTGATAGCCAACTTTGACCATCTCAGCCTCGAGTAATCTATGTATATGTACGTTATTACTGTACTCTTTTCCTTGTCGGATGTGCTCTACACTTGTGTGTAAGATTTTTAACGAGACAGTAACTCTGTACCTGTTCAAGAATGAATAAAATTTACTTTCTTTTCCTTCAATATTTGTGTCCATTACCTAAATTCCGTGCGTTTCTGACTCATTTCATCTCGTCGCAATAGTGCAAATGGTCCATGCCAGGGCCAGCACTGCATGAAGCAGATAAGAAGTGCAAATGGGTCATAGCTAGACTCGTCGAAGGTGAGCCGAGCCATTACAGTAGGCACGACAGGCCGTCGTGACCTGGCACGGTTCACGCACGAAACACGGTGGGCCCATGTCGGGCCCACTTGGCATGGCATGACGCCCACCTCTAGATAAGAGATAGAGATGCCGGGGACACCAATGCGAAGGTGACGGAAGTAGCTGCAACGACCACAAGGGCAATACTTGACAAGGCTCGGCTACCTGGCATGCAAAATCAGAATTTTTAAGCTTGTATATATATTTTTGGGAAAATTTTGCTGGTGCCACTGAAAAAGTACGCAATTTTAATTCTATCACTGGTCTTTTTGTCGTTTCATTTATGCCACTGGTCTTTTCATTTCATCCTCCTTTGGCCACTACTGTGAGTTGACTGTGGGTTTGACTAACGAAAGGGCCTTAGGAGGGTTTAGATGGACAATTTTACCCCTGTCCAACCATCAAAATTTTAGCAAAACCATGAAAAATCAACCGGATTCGAGTAGGGGACTGCAATGACTTACCGCCGAGGATGCCCTCCACGAGAATCTAAACCGCCACTGCCATGACCCTACAATTCAACAGTGGTAAAATTATCCATCTAAGCCTGTCTGTGGCCCTTTCGCTAGTCAAATTCATAGTTAACTTACGGTAGTGGCAAAAGGAGGATGGAGTGAAAAGACTAGTGACAAAAGTAAATCAATAAAAAATCTAGTGATAGAACCAAAATTGCGCACTTTTTCAGTAGCACCAGTAAAATTTCTATATTTTTTTATTTAATATCAGTTATGGAGACCGCACCGACAACAATAATCGGCATCGAGCATCTAAATAGGTTGGTAAAAACTGCCAAATATTATTGGAGTCGGTACATAGGTACGACGGCAGAACACATGGATACAGGCAAATTAAGCAGAAGCAACTGAATAAACAGATCATATATACCCACTGGAGAGTTGCAGAACTGGCGCATGCAGTCACGGGCCGCTAAGAAACAAAACCGCCTGGCCTTTTAAGCCATCGTGGCAGGCAGGCACACGGTGCAAAGCATCCACCGATCCATTGCGACCTTGAGCTAATTAACGAGCTAATTAGCTGAGCGCACTCCGTGTCGAGAAGAATTTCAAGGCCAAGATATTAAACCAATGGAGATCAAGCCGTCGGCACCGGCGTTTCTTCTTTTTCGCCATCGTTGTTCTCGCGGTCGTTGCAGCACCGACCCCTGCCGACGGCTCTATCTACTCCGCGCTCAATGGAAACAAACAGGCGTGCCCTACGAGCGGCAGCTGCGCCGGGCGGGGCCCGGGCCAACCCTACACCAGTAGTTGTCGTAATCGAATATACCATGTAGTGTGCTAGTAGCTGGCTACAAGCTGATTCATGTGCAGCATGCATGCATCACCCGATCGACCATCTCCGTGTACTGTCTGTTTCTCGTGAATAATAAACTTGTTTATTTGTGGGGGAATGGAAATTTATCACTGTATTAGTTGGGACTTGAGTATCAGTGGAAACCAGTTGTCACTGGGAAAATGATCATTAGCACTCTTTTCGCCCTAATTGTTCCTGTTTACGGTTACGTCCAATCGTTCAATAGTTACACCCACACTAATGGAGACGACGAGGCTCCGCGCTCTCCGACACGAAACGCAGTTGTAGGTAGGGTACTCTAAAAAAACTCGAGCTCGTGTGTTATTCTAGCTCAGTTCGATCTAAGTTTGGTTTAAGCTTTAAGAGTCAAATTCGGCCTTGTTATTGAGCTCGTGAGATTCACCGAGCCGAGTTTGAATAGCTCGCTAGCTTGATAAAATTACAAATTATTTATTTAATATTAATATATATTAACTGTTATTGAGCTTACTTGTATCGAGCTTGAGTTCGAGAATTTTTTATTACTGAAAAATAGTCCATATTAAATTGTTAATCATTACTAAGTTTATTCAAGCCGACCTCAAGCCTGGATCTAGACTCAGACCCTAAGTCAAACTCGGCTCAAGCAATAGCCTAGGAGCCGAAGCCCGCTCGAGCTTCACTCATTTACAGCCCTAGATGTAGGGCGATCCGTTTTGAGAGGTGATCACTTTTCTAATCACCATGATTTTATTTCTTACAAATCTAGCACCCTCTCAAACGAAATTGCAAATCCAGCCTCCTTTTCACCACGAGAGGTGTCTCTCATGCTCGCCATTCACGGCAAGGCCTCTGCACTCACCGGCCGAGGCACGCCACAACTCCCATGCCACCCAACCACAGCATGCCGCTGCTCCCGTGCCCAGTACCCGCTGCTCCCGGGCACGTTCCGACCAGTCGCGCTCGCCAGCTTTTTTGCACGCTCCCTAGATGCAGAAGCTGGCTTCCGTGCTCTTCAAGCGTAGTAGGCGATAGATGTCACATGTCGTGCTTTCCGTACTGAGAAAGAGGCTAGATTTGTAATTGTGGTAGTGAGGATGCTAGATTTGTAAAATTAAAATAAATCAGAGAACCATAGAAGTGATCACTTCTCCGTTTCATCGCTTGTAGTCCAGGCTCCAGCACGCCTTGCATGTCCACCGCTTCCTGCAGATCTTTGCTCTGCATTTCGTACCTGTACAGCTTCTCGTTATCCACAGACCGTATCGAGGGCATCTCGTGCCTGGGGATCACGATGCCGACGTCGGGGTTTTCTATGCCCGTGGAGGAAATTGACGACGATGCGGCGCGCGCGATCACCCTGGGCATGGCGCGTCGTCCGCCAGCCGGACGCCGTCGGCGTGTGGACGTAGCACAGTTTCCCGGCAAAGTATGTCGTCAGGCAGTCCTGGTCGCCGATGACCGTGCGGCACGGAGGCAACGGGACGACAGCGGACGTCTCCTCACGCAGGCAGAACCGGACCAGCGCCTTCGGCCGGACTGCGTCCTTGGCGCACCACTAGCGTTGTTCGGTTCCCTGCATGATATCTGCATACCATGAGTGGATGCAGTGTAAATAATTAATACCATTGTTTGGTACACTGTTCATTCAAGAAATTTAGCTCAGTGGATGTAATGTTGCATCCAGCGTCCTGGACCGAAGAAACACAGGCGACGGCCTTCTCTCGTGTCCCAGCCCGTGGGATGCAGCGCGTCCTAGCCCGCCTCCGCTTGCGCGTCCAGGGTTCCTCCACTCCACTCGCACGCCTCCCTCCGCTCGTCTCTCCCGATCGCCTCCCTCCACTTGCATCCTCATCCGCACGCCACCCTCCACTCGCCTTCCCCGGTCACCTTCCTCCTCTCGACTCGTCCGCTCGAGCTCTCCGGCGACCACCATGGGTAAGTATTGTGTCGGAACCGGATGCTAATCCAGGAATAGCTAGACACAGTGGAAACAGTGATGATAACACAATCATATCACGAATCAAATAACATTTGTTAAGCAAAAAGAATTAGCCTCATGGCCAAATTATTACAAATAAACTAGCCTCATAGCTTGAGTTCTATAAGAAGCAGCGGAAATAAAATAGCAGCAGTAGAATGTGCCAATCCATATGCCCAACAGGCAATCGACTGGAGTACGCATCCTAGTAGTCTGGTTCGCCTTCATCATAACCACAAGCATAGAACTCGTAGTCACCTTCAGCTTTAGCACCCTCCTCTGTGGAAAGTTGGGATATTGCAAGGGTGAGCACAAAATATACTCCGCAAGTCTTGGAAACATAATGCATGATAACTATATGCAAGGCTGAACAATTGAAGGCATAATATGGTTCTTTTAGCATAAAGCAAAGTTTAACTTTAAATACCAATAGTAATTTCACAAAGCATCATTTGACCAAAATGCAAATGAATAGTAATTTAATTTGATATAACAACTAGACAGGTTTCAACCACCCGATTGGCTCCAACTGCCAAACCAAAACCCGAGAGCTCCAACCACTCACGGATTCCCAAACCATCATTTCATTTAAAACAAAATCATAAGATCTACAATGTGCTAGCGTACCTTGCCTGCCCTTGACCGTGGGCAAGGCTACTTAAGTAGTTTTAACTCTGCAGAGTGTGGACAACTTTACCCACCAGGCATGATCGATTCTTGTTGCCATGCACTTATTAACACACTTCCTTTGGTGTGTCAGCAGAGAGATCATGACAAGGCCTTTACAATGCACGACCCCACTACTAACTTCGTTCGCTAAGATTTCACCACTGTTAGGGTTCTAGCCACCCAGTGCAGAAGCCCCCTCTTGCGCCTTGCGAGTGTCTACATCCGGCACCACATCCAACCAAATGGCAAAGCCAATAATGAGATGCACAAATTAATTAGCCACGTTGTACTTATATAGACTTGTGGTTGTACGGTAGTGCTCGGTCCATGGTAACACATGCTTCGGTCTTTAATTGACTAGGGCGGAACATTCACTTTACAAGGTCTCGTGCATCTAGCACCCACCAAACATCCATCCGCCCTGCCCTAAGCCATTTCCATGTTATTTCATTTAAATAACAACAGCAATACCAATTGCCACAATCTCACAAATAAATTTTAAACAATGATTGAAAAGTTTCCCATAATGGCATGATACTGAAACGTTTAAGCAGAACTAAGCAATTCTATTGTCCCATGCTACACTATTAGTTATCATCAAATACAGTAGCTAGTATCACCTAGGGTGTCAAAGGTTGTTATGATTAAAGTCAATGAGGGTATACCACAATTGGAATTTAGCTAAACCTTAATGCTACATTTAAAGTACATTGCGCAAAATAATAAGCATGCATAATTTAAAACAACATAAGGTTTTCATAAAATTTGGGATCAATATGTTCAGAGAAAGACTTGCCTTCGTTGACACCTACTGGTTCTACCTCTGCCTGTTGATTTGCCTGCGCTTCAACGGCGTCGTCTACACGTAAAACGAGAACAAATAAATAAAATAAATTTAAATAAAATGCAAAAATTAAAAAGAATGATACTGTAAGATAGATCATGAATTTAGATGAATTTAGAAATTTGAATCACTGGAGGCCGTACACCAAGGTAGATCATGAATTTAGATGAATTTAGATCATGAATTTAGATGAATTTAGAAATTTGAATCACTGGCCGTACACAAGGGCGGCTTTTATAGCCCCAGGTCGATTGCCGTCATGATGCCGTACACCAAGGTGGAGGAGAGCTTCAACGTGCAGGTTCGAGTTTCGACTCCCCTCCCTGGTCCGCATCCGATTGGTTGGATCAAGCTTTGGTCGCAGTGTAGTTGCCACTAGTGTAGTGTTCTGGATTAGTTGGCTTTGTGGCGCTCTATTTCAATTGTATTGCTGTTATTTTGTGCAATTAGTTGTGTCCGCTCTTTATCTAGATTGTAGTTTCAGATACTGGCCACAAGGACGCGGGATGCTTGATGAAAATCTGCTAATTTCTGCTAGCTTAATGAAAATCTTGTGTGTATGTGTAACTGTAGATGGTATGACTTAACAATGATCAGTCGACGTCGGATTTATTAACGCTTGCTAAGGGCTTATGTGAGATTTTTCTGAGCAATAATCACAGATAGACCCCATGACTTAATGGAGTAATTGATGCAGGTTACATGCGGCAGTTACGTGCTTATGGCTTTGATCTGTCCATTATTAAACTTCAAACTTTGTGTGGGATTCTACACTCTGTCAATTCACACACAATTGATCTAGTTGAATTTGCAATAGGCATACAGGTTCATAAGAAGCATCCTTTCAGTTTCTGCTTGTTCATACTCCATAGGGATTTTCTTTTTTCATATACCATGAGCCTTGACAGCTTGAATAACTGAAACACTTTTGAAATGGCCAAGGTGAAAAATGTTATTTTGCAACATAATTATGGGTTTCATCCACTCTTGTATGTGTGAAAGGCTACATGTTTATGTTTGCACTACTACAGATCAGACCTTCCATACCGATCCATCAGTCCCGGTTGGATTTGAACCCGTACTGATGAGGGCTTCAGTACCGGTTCATTAGCTACAGGATCGTCGTGGCTTTCAAGACGGTTCGTAACACGAACGAACCGCATCGATGTTTCACATCGCAGATCGGTTCGTGTTACGTATATTAGTACGGTTAGAATAACCTAACCGCATCAAGCCCTCATCAAGATTCGTTAGTAGACGGTTCGTAACATTTAACCGGCATCGATGCGAGGCATCAATACCGTTCGTGTTACTAACCGGTACTAAAGGCTCGCTCCAAAGATACTTTAAAAGGAATGCATATCTTAGTCTATTCAATACGCTGGGTGGGTGGGTTGGGAGTGTCCTGTGGTGGCTTGCAGGAGGTTCCAGGTTCGAGTCTTGAGTTCGTCATAATTTTTAGATCGCGAGAGGGCTTTAGTCCCGGTTAGAGGAACTGGGACTAAAGGTCACAGACCTTTAGTCCCGGATAGGCTGTTCCGGTTTGGCAATCGGGCCTAAAGCCAGTTACCAACCGGGACTAAAGGTCATTTGTGTAGTAGTGTTGGGCAACGTTTCCCATAGGCATGGCAGCTAATTTGCAGGCATTTTGCTTTTGAGAATCCGTTTCAATATGTACTGTTGATTGTACAATAATGATAAATAATCATCTCTCCATTGCCTGCTATTAAAATGTACTACTAGGTAATTCTTTGCTCTCTCCCCTTCATTTGGTAGAATCTTTTTTTTCCTAATCTATGGCTTAGGATTGCACTTTTACTGTCATGCAGTTACAATGCTTGAGCTAACACTTAATTCGTATATTCTCTAGGCCATGCATGATATTTTGTATCACAATTATCACATTGAGAAGGTAACCTTCGCTGCTAGTTTCCCTCCAATCTTACTTTAATATAATACATATGTTTATTAATTGATTTTGTATAATACATTTTTTTGTCTGATTGATGCAGTATGACCATTTAGAATTTCCTAGTGTTGTTCCTCGGACATTTATAGGTAATAATCATGTTGCCATGAAACCCTTGATTTCTGCAGCATGATATAATATTTCCTTATAGGACCATTGCCTGGTTCAAGCCCAATAATTGACAAGTAATTGATCAAACTCAGATAGCATTAACATAATATACCTTCTATGCTTGCAGTGTCAATCTGTCGATATATTATATTAATTCCATGGTGTTTTACCTTGCAGAATAATGCAAAGACATTAACATTCAATGGTTTTCAGGAGCGTTGGTTATATCTATTCTCTCGTCACCTGCAGTCTTCATAATGCGTTTATTTCATGTTCCAAAGGTTTATGGTCTTCTAGCAGGTGAATATCAAAAGCTTAAAACATGCTTCATTACAATGTTGTTCAATGTACACCTTCCTGTTTAGTGTAGTTTTTTTAGAGACTGATGTTTTTCTGTTTGCTTTTTTTAGTTCAATTAGTGTTGGGTTCTGTTATTCTGATGACTTTGAGACTTTTCCGAGCTGAGGTATTTTTTTTACCTACTGTTCTGTGTCATTAGATGCTGTCAATATTTTTTTTTGTCACTGTTTGCTGTTTTCATTGGGTAATAGTACTCCAAAAATATTGTGGTGCGCCTGAAAATGAATAAGAGCTAGATCCATTTATCTGTATTAGTTTCCCCTTGAACTGGCAGGACAGAACTCTTAAAAAGACAACAAAAATTACAAAATGGATCTTGCTTGTCAATTTGGATTTTGTCCATGCAGTGGACCATTAGTACCATGATACTAATTTAAGAATGTCATTAATGGATGAGCACCTAGGATGTGCGGTTCTCTTGTCTAAGCATACGTGCTGCACTATACTGGTCTTATTTGAAATCCTAGCTTTTCTGGCTTGGTTAGAGGTGATGCACTAACGAACTGTACCTTTGATCCAGTTTAAATTTCATAGAGTAAGTTTCTTCTAACCAAACAGAATAAAAGAACTTAGTTTTGTCCAGAACTTTTGTAGAAACTTCTAAATGCTGTATATCATCAAGATGTCTTGTTGGCTTGTATTGCTTTGTCTCGACTGTTCTGTGTCCACCTTTAATAACCGTTTATTTAAAATTTGTACTGGGCTTCATTGTGACTTCTTTTTGTAACAATGAGCATGAGTCTGTCACTCTGTCCTTGGACATTGTGCACCTCAATTGTCCGACAGTGCAACTGTGCAAGGCCCAACCAGATCATATCTGGACTACTATATCTGACTTTTGCTAATTAATACTAGTTTTTGTATAGTCCTATTGAACATTTCAACACCAGTTGATGATTTCTGGTGACATGCCCCTTCTCGACTAATCATTGTTCAACCACTACAATGCAAGTTGATCTGAATTCTGAAGTCATGGGTGCAATTCCAGTTGCAGTGTCTTGGGCTAATGGGCTTGCATACATATAAGGAACCTCTATGAGCTATGTTGTCGGCGTTTCGTAAGCCGGCAGACGTATTTGTAGGTCAAGGGGCCGTGCGCCCCCTCTCCTTGATGGTTGACTCATGGAGTCTCGAACACACACTCTATCTAAGTGCAGGAGTCTCGGATGTATACCGTTCGGCTGAATGTCCCTACTTCCAGCTTATGTGGAGGATCTCGCTGATCGGGTATGGTGGATTACATGCGAGGACTAAGGACAAGCCCTTAGCGCTCGTTTATGCGGGGAAGCTCGGGAGCCTCGGCCGACCGCTCGGATCGGGGGAGCGAGCCGGACGCTAGGTAGACGGAGGGAGTTTCTTGGTTCGTCACCAGAGAGAGAGAGAGAGAGCCCCTCCTTATATAGGCGAAGAGAGCAGGTTACATGAGGCTTGGGAGAGAGGAGCGGCTGGGGCACGATATCCCTTGGTGATCCAGCTTTGATCTTCGAGTTGATGTGTCCTCGTGATATGTCGTGATGGGTCCGGGCGGTCCAACCACTATGCCTCGCTTGTAGGGTTAGCAAGCGGTGCTTCATTGGGAAGGCGCGCCTCTGTCCTCTGTGCGCTTGTCAGAGGTAGGCGTAGCGTGGGCGGCGCCTCTGGCGTTACCTTGAAAAGGAACGCCTATCCTCGCTCGGGTCGCCCTGCTCAGACGGGGTTGTCCGAACTCGAGGTCGATCGATGACGTGGCCGAGTCGCTGAGACGGGACTTTGCCGGGGCCCCGACCAGCGACTGGGTCGGAGGATGCTTGCGCTTCCGCCCTATGGTCGGGTCGGAGCGTTCGGGGCCCCGACTAAACCCACCAGGGGCAAGGAGTTCGACCCATTGCCCGGTCGGCGATTCCGAGATCGTGGCACGTAAAGGGTCCCTCATGACCCGATCGAGGCCTTGCCGTGGGTACCTCCGTATAAGTATTCGTCAAGATTCTCGGCCCGACCGGAACGTATGCTCCTGATGGGCCCTTCGATTTTGACGACATATTTTTTCGCAGCATGGCGACGCCGGCTTCCCATGCCCTCCTTAATCTTGTTCCGCCCGCTTCGCGCCGAGTGTTTATAAGGCGCAGGTGTGGGTTCGAGTAGTCGCCTCCTCCCGTGATCTTTGATCTTTCCGGAACGCTTGGGGACCGCAATGGCTTCTTCACGATCGCCCTCTTCCGACTGCGGACGTCAGCCGATGGCGTTTAGTTTCGAGGACAAGGCACTACTGGCGCCTACAGACGAGGAGGCCTTCTTCTCGGAACTGTGGGAGGACTTCGACCTCGCCATGGCGGAATTGGCGAGGCTTAACGCCATCGATCGTGACGCCGCCGCCGTCGTCGACGCGCTGATCGTCGTCATCCCCAAGCTTGCCCAAGCAAGGGATGCCCTTGTTCGGGCGGTCTGGCGCACGCTCGGCGCCTAGCCTTTCTTGTTTTCTTGCTTGTTTCCGCCCATCCCCAACTTTTGGGAGGCAATCAGTGGTTCAGCATTGCCGCATTCCTTGTTCGAATGTAGTCGTCTTTTTGCTTGCTTGTGGCTTCTATTCTTGAGACCCTTTCGATGTTTCTGACCACGCTGCAGAGTAGCGGGTCTTCGTTATGTAGCGCGGGATCCGCCCAGGTGAGTCGATCCTTTTCGTCTCGGGGGCGCGCGAGCGCACCCGGTGGGTGTAGCCCCCGAGCCCCCGAATGGGTCGTAGAGCCGGTCGGGGGTTTCCTCTGCTGGCTGGGTCCGACCAACTTGGGATGACGCGAACGCCCAGGTGCTCATTTTACGTCGTAGCTAGACGCGGCCGTGATTGGCAGGGAGGTCCAGATGCCTTCGCGAGAGGTTCCGGTTCCCAAGTGTTTTTTTAACGTCGTAGCTAGACGCGGCCGTGGTCGGCAGGGAGGTCCGGATGCCTTCGCGAGAGGTTCCGGTTCCCGAGTGCTTTTTTAACATCGTAGCTAGATGTGGCCGTGGTCGGCAGGGAGATCCGAATGCCTTCGCGAGAGGCTCCGGTTCCCGAGTGCTTTTTTAACGTCGTAGCTAGATGCGACCGTGGTCGGCAGGGAGGTCCGGATGCCTTCGCGAGAGGTTCCGGTTTCCGAGTGCTTTTTTAACGTCGTAGCTAGACGTGTTAGTGCTATTTTTACTCCGTAGCTGAGTGTGTTGGTGCTATTTTTACGTCGTAGCTGGGCGTGTTGGTGCTATTTTTGTGCCGTAGCTGGGCGTGTTAGTGCTATTTTTACGCCGTAGCTGGGCGTGTTAGTGCTATTTTTACGCCAGTAGCGTATGGGGCATCCATCTCGAGTCCTCGCCGGCGAGGCAATCTGCGAGAGGAGAGGCCATTGCCGGTCCCACGGTACGCCCCATCTGCAGTGTGGGACCGGAGGGGTGAGCAGATGCGGTTTGCCTACGCCGCCGAACACCGTGCTCGTGAAGCTACAAACGGGTTATCCGAGGGGCCTCAAGGTCAGCGACTCGAAGCGACGATCCTCGCCGGGTGTCCGACTACTGGGGCGCACCCATAAAAACCTTTTTACTCAATCTCTGCATCGACCCCGAGCCGCTCAGAACTCGGGCGCAATCGTCACCGCTTTTCGGGGCTCCATGAGAGTTTGAAGTATGGTCTCGGACGCGATCTAAGGCGATTGGGTCGTCCGCCAACCCAACTAAAGATCCACCGACGGTTCGCCTTAAACTTGCCCCTCACTCGTTTGCCTGCTGGGGTCGGCGGGGGACCCATCCGGTGGATCCTGCCTTTGGGACCCACGGCCAGGTCTTGTTCGTCAGGCATTCAAGCCTTCTCGCCACCTCGAGACCACAAAGGTCTGGTGGACTTTTTTCCTCCCGCCCTGGGTCGGTTTGAGCCGACCCGGAGGCGATGGTCAAGAGGTCGCGAGGCGTCTTTGCCCGGAGCGATACCCCAACATCTCTGCAGGCATTTAATATGCGCGCGGGAACTTAAACGCGAAACGAAATGATCGGGGGGCGGTACGTCTTACCGGCAGCTTGTCGCAGTGTCTGCGACGGGACATGTGATGCTTGGATCGGCGAGCGATCGGTTGATGTGTGTCCGGCTAGCATGCGCCTTAGTAGGTGCCTGCAGATTTTGAGGTGATGGGGGCTAGGTCGTTTTCCCATCCTTCGCCATTGCTGTTCCCTTGCTTTTTGCAATTTCCACTCCTGCAAAATGTCATGGATTGGGTCGAAAGGGTTACCATCGTGAGGGGAACCAAATGGCTATTTGGATCATTATGCTGGTCTGATTCCCATCCTCCGTGCTTTCCAGGGATGATGAACATTCGACGACCGTAGCTTAGAAAACCGCTGGGGTGATATAAGCGCGGGTCGTCATGTTGACGTTTTTTTAGGAAAGCTCGGATAATAAGGAGTTCTCTTGTACTCGCCGCGGGGCAGGAGTGTACCCGACCGGTCATGGATCGCACTCACGCCGGTGTTCTCTCCGCCGGCATTACTGCAACCATAGTCACGGGCGAGGTCAGAGCGCTGGCCCGGAGGGACTACCGCTGGAGGACCTAATGGCGCACTGCATCGCCTCGACCACGTGAGTGTAGGAACCTTAAGTATACGCCGCCATCCACACTTGCGCGGAGAAGAGTGTTCTGCATCGACTAGGGTCGCTTTGCATGGGTATTTCCTTCTTCCACGGAGCACTATTTCGCAATCAGAGGCAGCCGGGCGAGGCCATAGTGCTCGGCCGAGGGGTTACCGCTAGGAAGACCATGTAGCCGACCCTGGCCACCCGACCATGAAGTGTGTGAGCTTGCAGCCCCGCAAGGTGCGTGGGGGCCGAGCTCGTGCTCACTACATAGTGCTTAAACTCGAAAAACAATTACTAAGAAGTTTTGAGGAAAAGGCCGCTTTATCTTCTTATTCCGCATGTTGGAGACGCTGTGACGCTTTAGGCTCGTTTTTTCCGGTGTGGTTCGGCCCAAAGGGTCGGGTCAAAGGCGTGGTTAGATTCGCCTAGGGCGACGCCTGTCGCCGCCTCAGATCTCGATGCGCCACAGAGGGACGAGAGAGCGCATCGCGCCGCTTCAAGGCGCTGGTTAATGTGCGACAGCCTCTTGCGTGATGCGCTTTTGCCCTTCTACCGCCCCTGAAAAGGCCGCACGGGTGCCCGAGAACCGCTACTTTTTCCCGCTGCCGCCATTTCTTCATTCCTCCCGCGCTTTGTTTTAGCACAAGAAAGAAAAAGTCTGCAGATTTAACGGTGGATGGCAACGGCAGCGGTGACCGGACGACCGAAGCGGAGGCGGCGGCCCGCAGTTCTCTGCTGCAGAGAGGCCCCGCGACCGACGCCGAGCCTTCGTGCCGTGACGGGGACAAGGTCGCTGCCGCCTGTCGCTTTTCACATCGATTCCTCCGCGGTAGGCCTTCGCCGCCCCGGTGGCTTTTGATTTTGGCTTTATCGACGCCGGGCCGTTTGCTTTTTTCTCTTAGCGCCCGCCGCTGCTCGATAGCCGCTCACGGCCGCCGCTGAGCAGGAAATGGGCGCGGCGGCGGACTTCGACGTTATTCGATCGCCCGTCACCCTTTGGCGGCGCCAGACGATGGACTCATACGATTGGCGCGGGCCGAGGCCTCTTCAATGCCCATATTGCGAGGGCCGCCTTTGCGACGGAGGTGGCGCGAAGATGGCCTCGCCAGCCGCCGGGAGGAGCTCGCCAAGATGCGCCAAGAGACGCAGCTGCAGCTGGCTCGAGCCGAAGCGGCCGAGACGGAGTTGGCCAAATCACAAGAAGAATCGCGGGCCTCGCGAGGCCCTCCCGCCATGCTTCGCCCGGCTTTGAAAGCATCGGAGGAGCTCGAGCCACTTGGGGTGAAGCTGGGACCACCGACCATACCCCGCCGGATATGCCCGCGTTCACCCAGCGGCCGACGCCTCGCCGACCGCTTCGGCCTTGCACGAAGCGCCCGCTCGGAGGGGCGGGTCGCCGCCGACGCCGCAGAGCACGTGGCTGCTCATTGCGGCTACCGCGACGCTTCTTTCGACCCGATGATAGCCATCGCGGGGATCGAGGGAGACGCGAGCCCTATCCGAGCCAGGGTGCGTGCGGTAGCCGAGAAGGTTATGCGCAGGGGACGCTGCCAGAGCAATGACGGCCAGATGGTGATTTACACTCCGGCTAAGGAACCTCCGGCGCCCACTTTTTTTTTGTTCTCATGTGATGCGATGTTTTGACATCTTTCTTAATATCTTGCCTCTTTCCTTCACAAGTATCACCCGCTGAATCACCATAGCCTTTAGGAGCCACGGGGACGGCCAGAGCGTAGGTCCCAGCGTTAATCCCTTCCATACTCCGTGCGCCGGGTGCAATGTTACCATCTGGATCTTTAGGTCGAACGGTGCCGAGTTGGGGAACCTTCACAGTGGTGAAGGGTCCTCCTCACAGGGATCCTTGGAGTGGCGTGGCGGCTGCGAACACCCCTTTGGGTGGTGAACGGGAGTCGCCTCCTTCGGCCCGCTTTGCATGTACTTCCAGAAGATCCCGGTCCGGCTCCGCGTCAAGAACGCGCCGTCGCAGGCGGAAGTGGCCATCAAGGAGATGATCAGGAGTCTGGAGACGAAGGCGATGACGCGCGAGGCCCCCTACCTGGCGCGCCAACTGTCGGCGTTTCATAAGCCGGTAGACGTATTTGTAGGTCAAGGGGCCGCGCGCCCCCTCTCCTTGATGGTTGACTCATGGAGTCTCGAACACACACTCTATCGAGCGAGGAGTCTCGTGATGTATACCGGTTCGGCTGAATGTCCCTACTTCCAGCTTATGTGGAGGATCTCGTTGATCGGGTATGGCGGATTACATGCGAGGACTAAGGACAGGCCCTTAGCGCTCGTTTATGCGGGGAAGCTCGGGAGCCTCGGCCGACCGCTCGGATCAGGGGAGCGAGCCGGACGCTAGGTAGACGGAGGGAGTTTCTTGGTTCGTCACCAGAGAGAGAGAGAGCCCCTCCTTATATAGGCGAAGAGAGCAGGTTACATGAGGCTTGGGAGAGAGGAGCGGCTGGGGCACGATATCCCTTGGTGATCCTGCTTATGATCTTCGAGTTGATGTGTCCCTCATATGTCGTGATGAGTCCGGGCGGTCCAAATATATGCCTCATCGGTAGGGTTAGCAAGCGGCGCTTCATTGGGAAGGCGCGCCCTTCCTCGTGGCGCTTGTCGAGGTAGGCGAAGCGTGGCGCGCCTAGCGTTATTTTGAAAAGGAACGCCTATCTCGCCTCGGTCGCCTCGCTCAGACGGGGTTGTCCAACTCGAGGTCGATCGATGACGCGTGAGTCAGCCGAGACGGACTTTGTCGGGGCCCCGACCAAATGATCGGTCGGATCATTAGCAACGCATATATGCGTTGTTAAAGGGGTGTTTCTGTTGTAGTGTACGGGCATTTCAAGATGGATTGCTTGCAGAGGGTGGGAATAATGCTTGCAGATATAATAGTACATGCCTTGCCATGGGAAAAATGGCATGACAAGGCATATAATTGTCAGTGGTACTGTGCATACAAATATTTTCTACAGCCATAATAAGGGTCAAACATCACCGGACTAGTGCAAAGTTGGATCCAAGTGATGTAATGGTTTTTGTCATGATTTCTATGCACACACTAAAGAAAGCGTGAAAATAGCAGGCAACAAACACTACTATAGGAATATACATCAAAATCAGTTCTTTTTCATCATCACAATCAGTTCTAGTGGTGATACAAAGTCATTAGACAGTGATGAGATGGTGCCATTATAGTCAGTTATCACCCAATTATAATAAACGCATCATCACAATCGGTTCTTGACATCACTATCACTTCTGAAAAAGAATCGATAATAAACTAGATAGCATACAACATAGTAAAAAGTTGATGGTTGATGATGACTGCTTACTAAACAAAAGCAGTTGTATGCACATATCCATTCATGTTATAAACAATGTCTATTGCCTTGAGTATCATGCATGGCGTATAAAGATTTATCTGAGAGAGTGTAAATACTGTATGGTAGTCAATAGCATGAGCAAGATACATGTTATATTCACAGAGTTGTACAACAGCTTAAGAACTTATGCGATCCACATATCCTCGAACTGTCCAAAAATATGGATAATTCAAGACTACTTACTTATAAATATGCCATTTTGCATATTTATAAAAAAGCACCTCGAACAGGAGACGTAGATTCCACAATCTGAACTCTAATATACATCATATGATAGCAGCAATTAATAATTCCTAATTAACATGAACGAACTACAAAGATAATTAAATGGACGGTATTTATCAAATAAAGGGTGTGAAATCTGATAGGATACACATAATTCTAGTGCAATCTAAACTTTCTTTATGATATATCAAAATTACCTAGTGCAAAATTGAAGGGGTTTGAAGGAATGCTCACATTTTGAAGAAAATCACAAATAAGAGAAAAAAGAGGAAAAATCTCCTCAGGCTAGAGCTTCAAATTTACCCTCTTAATACCCAATCTTGAGGATTTCAAATTTTCTCACCCAAGTATTGCTTTCAACCAGAATATGTGCTATTTTTTTGTGTGACGGCGGTTTTCTTAGCCTCTGGAACAATAACAAAGGAGATTTCAGGGTGAGGTACATCACAATCGCTTTCTACTTAAGAAGCGATAGTGATGTGCATACACATCACCATCGGTTCTCAGCTAAGAAGCAATAGTGATGTGACATGTACATCACTATGGGTTCTTACATAAGAACCGATAGTGATGTGCATACTCATCACTATCACTTCTAATGTTAAAACTAATTGTGATGTGTCCAGTGCTACATGACAATCGCTTTTAACCTAAGAACCAATAGTGATTATTATTAACACCCCTCCTAGGTCATCTATCACAATTGTTTTTTTCTAAAAACTTAAGAACCGACCCAGATGAAGCGATAGTGATATACCATTCTATAGTAGTGAAAGAGTTAGTTATATCTTGTAGGTAAAGTTGTACACCGCTGCAGAGTTCAAACTTTTTGAAAAGCCGTGCTCGCTATAAAGGGCAGGTGTGGTGCACTCGAATTTCGATATTAAAACTTGTGTGGAAAAAATAGTAGAAAACTACTGTTTCAGACATTATGCCAAGAAGATAGGAAATGGATCGCTGAACACAATCAAGGAGAATTGTGAGTTATTTACGTTATATGCTTATTATTTACATACCTGTCGACTGCTCTTTATAAATTCTGTTTGCAATATAGTACTTGTTATTATTGAATAAATTTTGCTTTATGCAAAAGAATCCGGTAGGATATCCATTCTTTAACATAGCCATATATTTATATTTGTGATAAATTACAAGTTTGGCTGAATATGAAAGTACTCAACCTTGCGTGTTAACATTTATTCAGAGCTTGAGGAAGTTGTAGTCCCCGACGATTTTTACTTCACCACAGATGCGGGGACTACAATGACGAGTTCTTCTAAGGCTTAATCCTTGTCGATTACCCATGGATATTTATGAACTAAAGCATACCGCTGGATCTTGTTTCCATTACTTATTCAGCTACATTTTGTTTGGCCATTAAGGCCTCATTGTAAGAACTATGTACCGCAAGCCTCTGTATTTATGATACATATTGAGTATGGATGTGAACACAAAGTTGTAAATGTATGTATTAACCACTAATATGGTACTAGTATGATATATATATATATATATATATGAGACCCTCTGGTATTCCATGCTAGAAGGGATGGTCTCGATACCCATGTAGGCATGTACCATTTGCTTGATTTTATATCCTTTTTTTGCGAGGTTACATTCTATAGCTTCTATAGCTAGCGCCTTACCGCCCCTATAGTCATGCTCTTACTCTCATTATCTTTTTTTAGGGGTACAATGTGACGCACACTACTCACACACACCACACTCACATACACATGTGCTCGTTTCCTAAATACACTAAGGAACCTGTTCCTATTGAACGCGCACCCATGTGTGTGCCCCCTTAAACGTGCGCGTTCGACCGGAGTCAAACACGGGTAAGCTAGTAGGTCAGTTCTCTCTTACTCTCTGTATCTGTGTTCTTAATTTTGTGTCCACATGTGTTGTGCCTTACATGCCTGCAGTTGGAGCAAGGATGCATACATGTCTTTTTGCCTGCTCAACATATCATTGCTTGGAGGTTTGGGCGTCTTTTGAACAAAGATACTCCAAAATGTAGTTTGTATGCATGTTGCTGTCAAAGATATACCCACCATTGATGAATAGAGTTCAGGTATAGTCCTATAGAGACTGCAACTTAAGCCGTTCTCATAGAACCGTCTGATAGAAGAACGATAGTCCGAATCTTCCCTGAAAACTATGGAAAAACACTGTACAGAATTTTTTACTGTAGTAGATATTGTACCACTACTGTGGTATTGCGCTGTGCACTGAACTGGACCATCCGAACTGTTCGTTTCCTCGATCGGACGGTTCAAATCTGTAAGAATTATTTAAGCTACGGATCTCACAGGAACTGCATTTAAACTCTGTCCATTGGCTATGCTCTGATGCCCATAAAGAAGCTTTAATACATTGGTCTGTTGTTGCTAGTGCTTGCTCATTAATTAGTTTGTCGCAATGTGCACGAAAAGTTGTGTGGATGCCGGCTGCCGCCGACAAAGCATGACATGAGTATGCAGTATTGCAGTCTGGTGAGATGGCACATTGGTTTAAGCTGATTATCTTGAACATATGCACACGATTATATGGATGAACATAAAACTACATAGATTGATTTTTTTTATATCACCATAACTTGGCTTCTTTTCTTTCTTTATTATTTTTCTATTTATACTGTTCTCAAACTTACGAGATATATACCCTTTTATAATAAACGAACTATCTAATCAACTTGCTAACATGCCCTTCTTTGGTAGTGCGTTCGTACTTTGATAATGTATAGAGCCGTCTATAGTCATCAATATTTGACCGACATAATCAGCTCTACTTTCGTTATGTACTGTGCACACAAGAAGTTGAAGAAATAGAAAAAACTTCTGTGGAAAGCCAAAATTAGTTAGCTACACCATCCAATGAAGTGTTCTTATGTAAATTTTAATAACAAATTCTAATTTAAGTAAGATAACATCGACTTGCAAGGTTACAATCGAGGCCATGTTTCTTATTTTGAGCAATCGTCAGGTTGATACAATCAGTTAACAATTGTACCAAGAAGACTGCTTACATTGTTGTCACAGAAAAAAAAAAACAAGAAGACGACTACGACATTATTTCAAGGTACAGGATTCGATGGCAAAGTAGCAAGGACTTTACTGAAAGGCAAAGGCCAAAGAAGCATCGATCGATCGCGCATGCATCCATCGACGGGCGTACAGGAGGTACGTTGCCGGAGTAGCCACTCAGTGGGGGCAATGGAAATAGCCATCGCAGGGCCGACCGGTGTACGGCCCGCCGCGACCCGGGCAGGGCCCGATGCAGCCCAGCTTGTCGGGCTGGAGAACCCGCGAGCCAATGTCGTTGCTGGCGAGGATGCGGCGGTGAACCTCCAGGTCCACCGTGAGCTCCGGGGCGACGCCGTCCTCTAGCTTCGACGCTGACAGCAGCTGCCGCACCGCCGCGTCGATGCTGTAGGCTCCCGCGCCGGCGAACGATGCCTTCATGTCCCCGGCGGCCTGGCCAGCGAGTGCAAGCACAACGCCGAGGAGGACTAGAAGAGAGATATACACCTTTCTGTCCATGCTCTCTCTCTCTATGTTTTTGGCGATGCTTTGAGTGTGGAGCTGGGGCTAGTGTTGCGAGCAGCACCAGCTCATAAATATGGAGGTTTGGTATCGGGCAATGTATATCTTTACTACTTCTAATTTTGAGTTGGTGGTGGTCCGTTCTACAATTTCTAATCCCTAAACTACCCACAAGACACCGCAGGCCCGCAGAAGACACCCTCAACCCCCACGTGCGGACGACTCCGCCTGCCTCCTTTCCGCTCACGCCACCACCGCCGATCCGATTTCCCGCGCCGTAGTCCTCTCCTCCCCTGATCCTCAAGGCCAGACCTTATCTCCTCCTTGCCGCTGCCGGCATTCCATCGCATCCCTCCGAACCTTCTACAAGCTAGCCGATGGACGATCCCGCCGCCGATCACACGCGCCACCACCTTCTCGTCAGGGCGATCGGCCGGCGGCACCACGCCGTTCCTCGCTTGACCTCTCCGCGACCTCCGTCTCCCGCCTCGGCGCCGGCGCATCGGCGCTTCTCCCGATCGCTCCACCGGCCCAAAGTGCGCTCCTTCAGAATATGCCCAGATCCCTCACGGCCCACCATGCGACTCATCTGTCAGCAGCCCCTATTCTTCTCATTGGACTCGCCTCCGCCGCCCAGATGCCAATTTGGCGCGCCGCCGCCATCCCCGCCGTCGCCGACCTCCCACCCATCACACCCGCCACCCGAGGGCGGGCAGGCACCGCCGCAGAGCGACATCCCTCTTGCCGCAGCTTGTGCCCACCACCGCCTCCCCGATCCCGATCTTCTCCAACCGTGTCAGACTCCTCCCTCACGGTCGCAGGATTCCTCCCCGACAGCCCACCCGGATTTGGCCTCTCCGCCGGAGGAGCGTTTCCCACATTTTTGTGTGTCGCCTGCGTTTTCTCCATCAAGGTGGCGGTGAGACCGCCGATTCTCCATAGCTGCCGCTTTTACTTCCGTAAATACCACTTTTCATCCGTCTACTTCTCCTACGCAGCATGTCTGTAACACCCCAATTTTTGCTTTTCTTGTATTAAAATGGTATTTTGAATTTTTGAGAAATTTCTCGATTTATTTGGATTTATTTTGAATTAAGACATTTGCCAAATTAATTAAATAATAGAAAAGTTAAAATAAAATTTTGCTGAAAATATTTTATTTGAGTCACAAATGTCTTAAAATATTTTTTGAGAATTTTTCCAGAATTTTTCGGTATTTTAATGCCCCAAATGAATTGTTTGATTTTCGAATTATTTTAATCGGAAAGAATTAAAAATCCGGATGAACAGTGTTAGGCTGAACATCTGCGGCCCAGCTCGAAAAACCCTAGCGCCGCAGCCCGTCCGATCACCATCCGACGGTCCACGCTCGCCACGCCATTTCGTCCGAAGTCGCCACGGATTCCGCCGCCGTGTGGGCCTTTGCTTCCACGCTGCTTCCACTGACGCCGAGGGCACTATTTAAGGCGCCACCACCGTGTCGTGATCCTCACCTCGCGACCGCACTCCAGCCAGACACCGCGACGCCGCCCGATACGCCGCCGCCTCGCAGCGAGCTCGCGAAGTCTTCGACCATCCGCCGACTTCATCGCTGCTTGCCGCCACGGGTCACCTCCGCCGCCGCGTGCCACCTCGAACTCACCTCGTCAGCGCCACATCGAGCATTACTTCTTCACGGAGGAACGCCGAGCGCCATGCGGTATCGTCGTCTTCCCCTCCGGTGAAGCGGCCGCCCGCCGCTCTCCACCGAGCCCGAGCCCGCCGACCGCTTGATCGCGCAGATCAACGATCCAGATTTCGCCACGCCGCACCGCAAACAAGAAACCACATCTTCCAACCTCATCCGTTAGATCTAGATCCAACGGCTCGGATCGCACCGCGACCGCGCAATCAGACGCGTGTGTCACCGACAAGACGGGTTCAAGATGTCACCCGCACCAACCGGTGACGTTAGGCCGACGCCATGGTGGGTTCCACTGTCGCTGAGTTGACCGGTCGTCTTGGACGCCACGATGACGCCATGCCGACGCCGCAAGGAGCCGGTCAGTACGACGCCGAAGGCCGCGTGTCGCTCGTGGTGGCGACACGTGTCACAGATGACGAATAATTATTTTTCCCAAAAAGAAAATATTAATTTAATTCGGAATATTGATTTAAAATGTATTTTGAAACTTCAAACGCTTATAACTTTTATGCTTTTAACTCCGATTTGAGTGATTCCAATTTCTATAAATTTGTAAAATCAAGCTCTTTCTGTTAGTGAATTTTAATTGATTTTTTTTACTTTAGGTACTCTTGGTATTATTTATTTATTGTTATTTATTTGCGTTACGCGTAGACGTTGAAGTGCTCGATGGTTTCGAGAGAGAAGTTCTAACCCAGGAGCAAGCTCAGGAACCAGAATCAGTACTTTTTGAAGGCAAGTTGTGTTTGATCATGTTGAACCTATCATAGAAAAATTATTTTGATTTAAGTTATTGCATGCTAATTTAGTAAAAATTGGTTTGAATGAATTTTGGGATTAGTTAAATGCCTAGTTGTCAGATGCCACCTTGTCGATATAATTGTAGGCCATGAATCATTTGTCACCCTAGGTTGTGGATTAATAGTTGACATTAATTATTGGCCAACATGGGTTGAGTAGACCGTAATTAGTATGCTTAGCCCCGCCACGGAAATTTCATGATTTTGGAATACCAAAGTTAATATTGACTTAATGAGATATGGAACGATTTTGTGAATGAGACATGTGTTATGGAGTTGATGATGGCACGTGGTGCAATGGTAAAGAACCGGTGGGAAAATGATTTAGACCGAGGAATGTGGCAAGATTGTTTACGTGGGCCAAGAGTGGCAATCTGGGCGGTCGATTTGGTTTTATTGGTTTTGGATATTTAGGGTCATTCTTGGTTAGTCTTGCCTCTGGCCAACTAAGGACTTAACCTTGCAAGCATTTGAACTCGAGTCTTTCATATAACCACAAGCTCCGTAATGGGACGGACCTAGCCGAGTAAACCGGGAAATCTATTCTTTAGTACCGCTGGTGGTGTGGGGTCCAAGAGGCGGTGAGAACTTACATGGCGCAAGAGGGGCCCTGGTGTGGTAACCACCCCTCCAAAGTTGAAACCTTAGCGGCAAGATCTTGGGTTTAGATTTTAACTTTGGAAAGGCTTTGTTACTAAGTTATTTGCCTTGGTGGTATTTGACTGTATCTTGTGGGTAAAGTGTATAACCTCTGCAGAGTGTACAACCTATTCAATAGCCGTGTTTCACGGTATTGAGCATCGCTTCGATGATTCAAATAAGGGTTAGATTTTCATGAAAATGACTTGTTTATGGAAAATTCTTGGGTTGGTAATGATGAACTGGACTTAGGACAAGAAAATGCTTTACGACTGAAATGTTTGTGAAAGCTACTACTCCTATTATGCTTTTATGCTTGGCAATCTATTATCATTTACTTGAAATGTCAGACTGCGTGCATGAACCACAGCCTATCGTTTGTACTAAGCCATGCATGTAGCATGTTAGCATTGCATTCTGTGCATAACTTGCTGAGTGCTCAAAGTACTCACCCCACAACAACACAACTTCGCTTGAAGAAGAAGCAACCCTACTCAGACGAGGAGTATCGGAGGAGCCGACGAGCTAAGGAGCGAGCCTCAGGCCGATTGTTCGTGGCACATTGGTTGGCGCCACGAGTTTATTTTATTTCATTGATTTGAATATTTTAATAAGTCTCGCTCATGAGGCGATCTTTGTAACTCGACCATAAGGTCTACCAACTAGTTTGAGTATTTAATTAAAGTACTTCATTATTTCGTTGGTTATGACTGTGATATGTACCGATGTTGAGACTGTGTGCACTAGCGTGATCCTGGACTAGTGCTGAATACATAGAGGGTCCGGATTTGCATATTTGGGTCCCGACAGAGGTGGTATCGAGCCATACCGATCGTAGGATCGGCCCTTAGTTAGAATGGTCGTAGTGAGGATAAAATTATTTTCTAAAAAGTTGAAATGCGCCAAGATGATAATGCAATCTCGACTTACCCTTCTCTCCTTTTCATACCCCTTGCTGAATTTATCACGCCACGCTTTGTTTTAAACTATCTCGAGTATCACGTGAGTGTCCTTTGGCGATGAGGATGATCCACTTTTTGGTGAGCGCGATCGAGGGCACGCCATGAGCTTTGGCGATGATGCACCGCTTGGAGGTTACGACAGCCAATCCACGGGAACTACCGTGGTGCGTGCAAGATCGATATTGCCTCGATGTCACCATCACAATTTACGCCAGATAGGGCGAGGGCGAGTCGTCCCATCCGCATCACCGCCAGAGGTCGCCATTTGATGCCGGGATTCAGAGACATCGCGTCTGGCGATGAGACAGATTGCTCGTACTCTACCCTGTGGAATTAGATGGCACAAGTGTTTCACATCACCCACACGAGACACTCGCTACAACCGAGAGCCCATAGAGGAGGAGGATGCCACGATCACCCACCGCAAGATATGTCATCGCCAAGAGGATGCTATCGACGAGACGGTTCAGAGCCGCAGAGGTCTCGTGGACGCATTCACGCAGTGAGGGCTCATCTGTTGCAGACTTGTGAGTACTTGGCCCACTCTACTCAGAGGATTGGGAGCCGGAGACGTCACAGTCACGGACTGAGCCGAGCGATCCGGAGCTACACGACCTGACCCGAGGAGCCACACAGCAGAGCCGCACGAGAGCCGAGCCGGTGGAGGTTAAGCCAGAGCCAGTAGAGGTTGAGCCCGCGCAGGAGGAACAGGAGGTGCATCCCACTGCGAATCGTTGGGATAGGTTTGTACCAAAGACCAAAGACACCGCGCTGTATCCACCAGAAGTTCCTGGGGTTGGCTTGAGGAGTGAGTTTTAGGATTAGCAGTTGAGACTCCTGCGTTGAGTCATGTCCTGGAATAAGAGTCACCCTTAGAGGCGTTTGACTCCAGAGTATTAGTTTGATTTGCTTCTTTCATGCTTGTGAGTGATGGGTGTGTGTTGCATGGCCCATAGGCATTGTGAGCAACCATACCTCGGTATTAATAAAGTAATAAAGTTGGATTTTGCTATTTCACCTTTGACCCCGCATAAGTATTCCATTACTTGTCTACTCTTATTTCCTCTCGCCTCTAAACCATGGAGCAATCGATGATGGTGAACACTGTGGAAACCAGGAGAAATGGGAGTGGTTCACGCCACCGAAACATCGATGGTGAAGGACAAGGACCCCAACCAAAGACCGCCATTGATATGCGTAACCTTGGAGCCTTTCTTGCTGCAGACTCGATTAATGCATGCCATGATGCAAGAGATGCAGAAGTCACCGCCAAGCCGCCGCCGCCCAAGCTAACCAGTCAACCCAAAGGCAGAGGTTACACTCGAGGTCGCTGAATTCATGAGAACTCTACCGCCACATTTTTTCGGAAATGCCAATCCATTGGAGGCAAATGATTGGTGAGGACGATAGAGAGAAAGTTGCACATCACCCAAGCAGAAGGAAATGAGAGGGTACTCTATGCCTCTCATCGCCTTGAAGGAACCGCCACGAATGGTGGGAAAACTATCACTTGCCGCTTCATGAGCACCCACAGACATCACCGGGAGGAGTTCACGATTGCTTTCGGAAGATTATGTGCCCGAAGGCATAATGGAGTTGAAAAAGGAGGAGTTCAGACATCAAGCAGGCAATCACCAAGTGTTTGAATATCTCGAACAAGTTCACGCACCGCACGCTACGCACTTGAGGACGAGCAACGACAAGGCCAGCACCCCGCTTCATGAAAGGATCAATTGTGGTTGCAGTGGGACTCATAACCCACACCTTTCCGGACTTCCAGAGCTAGTGAACAAGGCGCGATATTGGAGGACAAGCGCAAGGAGCCGGAGGACAACCTAAGCGCAGGATGGCACAAACAGGAGCACGCCAAGGAGCGCAGCGCTTGAGGGTTGCACCAAACCAGCTTCTTCAGATTTCAGCCAAGGAATGTGGTGACGACGCCATCATCGATGCCAAGACTCCGCGGACAAAATTTCCAGACACCAACACCAGTTGGGAACACAGCCGCAGGAAGTCAGTAGTCGGCTGTGAGGCGTTGCTTCATCTGCAACGAGCCGGGGCACTTTGCCAACTATTGTCCTAAGAAGGGAGGAGGAGTGACACCAGTTCGCTTCAATCTTGGAACTACTCCAACGAAGACACCTGCGCCACGAGCAAGCCGTGGAGCTACACAATCTAGAGCTGCCACACAGACTGTGGTAAGAGGCAGAGTCAATCATGTCATCAAGATCATGCACGAGGTATACATCGGACGTCGTACTAGGTAAGTTACTTGTCAACTCAGTACCTGCAATAGTTTTATTTGATTCTGGAGCTTCACATTCGCTCATATCTCGAATTTTTCTTTGTGAACAATGGGTTGAAAATGGTGAACCTTAGGCATGTATTGCTAGTACATCCCCGGATCGAACTCCGATCCGATGTAGGATGTTCGGGGTAAAGTTGCTTCAGATGGAACAGAGTTCCTAGCAAACTTAGTGGTGTTAGATACCTGCACCATAGATGTTATTTTGGGAATAGATCGGTTGTCTAAACACAAGGTTGTATTAGACCGTGGACGAAGAGTCATATCACGAGAGTCCTTGTGGGAGAAAAATAGAGTTTCGTGCAATCGCTGCTCGGGATGGACAGTTGATGGTCAATAGTGTGAAGGCCGTCAAGATAGAAGATGTACCATTGTTAGAGAATACCCGGATGTATTTCCAGAGGATTTACCTGGGATGCCACCAGATAGGGACATAGAGTTTGTAATCGAGTTAGTACTGAACAACGGCCCGATAGCTAAGAGACCTTATCGGATGTCAACCGATGAGCTGGTGGAAATGAAGAAGCTGATTGAGGAGTTAATGGATAAGGGTTTTATCGCACCAAGTTCGTCACCATGGGCAAGACCGGTTCTATTTGTTAAGAAGAAGGATGGAAGTTATCGGATGTGTGTGGATTATCGAGCACTAAACGAGGTCACTATAAAGAATAAGTACCCCTACCCGGATCGATGACCTATTTGATCGCTTGAGAGGAGCCGGAGTTTTCTCCAAGATCGACCTCGATCGAGGATATCACCAACAAGATTAGATCGGAGGATGTGCCAAAGACCTAATTTTCGTCAAGATATGGGCACTACGAGTTTACAAATATGTCTTTTGGTTTGACAAATGCACTGCATACTTCATGAACATGATGAACAAGGTTTTCATGGAATACTTGGACAAGTTCGTTGTTGTGTTCATAGATGACATTTTAGTCTACTCCAAGACGAGAGAAGAGCATGCCGAACATCTGAAGCTAGTTCTGGGGAAGTTAAGAGAGCAGCAACTTTTCGCTAAGTTTAGCAAGTGTGACTTCTGGAAGAACAAGGTGGAATTTCTTGGACATGTGGTGACTGCCGAAGGAGTCGCAGTGGATCCAAGCAAGGTGGAAGCAGTTTTGCATTGGGAGCCACCCAAGACGGTGACTCAAGTCCGTAGTTTCCTTGGAATGGCCGGTTATTACCGCCGATTTATTGAAGGATTCTCAACGATTGCGAGACCTCTTACGCAATTGTTGAAAAAGGAGAAGAAATTTGCATGGACGCCGGAATGTGAGCGGAGTTTTCGGGAGTTGAAGAAACATTTGACAACGGCACCAGTGTTAGTTCTACCGGATTTAAGCCAGAGCTTTGATATATACTGTGATGCATCGCGCCAAGGACTAGGATGCGTGTTAATGCAGAACAGAAAGGTCGTTGCATATGCATCAAGGCGCTTGAGGCCGCATGAAGAGAACTATCCGACGCATGATCTCGAATTAGCGGTAGTGGTGCATGCCTTGAAGTTATGGCGACACTATCTAATTGGGAATGATGTGAGGTGTACACGGACCATAAGAGTCTTAAATATATATTTACTCAATCGGACTGAACATGAGGCGAGAGGAGGTGGTTGGAACTAATTAAGGATTACAACTGGGATTCATTATCACCCTGGGAAAGCCAATGTGGTGGCGGATGCTTTAAGCCGAAAGAGCCACTCTGTGAACATGTTGGTGGGAGAAAACTAGGTTGAGTTATGCAAGGAATTTCAGAAGCTGAAGCTGGAGGTTGTGCCTAAAGGATTTATAGCCGCTCTAGAAGTGAAGCCTACCCTGGAAGATCATATTCGTGAAGGACAGAAGGACGATGTCAAGATTCAGAGGATTAAGTCTAAAATGGAGGAAGGCAAGGCGAGGGATTTCAAGCTGGATGAGCAAGGTACATTATGGATCAAGAATCACATTTGCGCACCGCACAAGAAGGAACTGAAACAGCTGATTCTGGAGGAAGCTCATGACTCCAAGTACTCTATCCATCCGGGAAGCGCTAAGATGTATCAAGACCTGAAGGAAAGATTTTGGTGGCCAAGCATGAAGCGTGAAGTTGCAGAGCATGTTGCGTTGTGTGACATATGCCAAAGAGTCAAAGCAATGCATCAAAGGCCAGCCGAGGGTTGCTACTGACCATCAAGATACCGAGTGGAAATGGGAGGAAATCGAATGGACTTCATTACGGTTTCTGAGGACCCGAACAGGTATGACTCCATATGGGTTATAGTGGACCTGTTGACAAAGGTCTCCCACTTCATACCATTGAAGACTACGATTCGGGACCGCTTAGCGGATTTGTATATGTCAAGAATTGTATGTCTACATGGAGTTCCAAAGAAAATTGTATCGATGAGGTACTCGGCCATTCTCAAGATTTTGGGATAAGTTGCATGAGGCCCTAGGAACCCGCTCTGAACTTCAAGATCGCATATCACCCATGCATGATGGGCAAACGGAAAGAGTTAACCAGACATCGGAGGACATGTTGAGGGCATGTGCATTGGCGATACAACTTCGTGGATAAGTGTTTGCCATATGCCGAAGTTCAGCTACAACAATAGTTACCGTGCAAGTTTATAGATGTCGCCATTCAAGCGCTTATATGGAAGACCGCTTAACGCCGTTGAATTGGAATGAGACCGGAGAACGTCATATGTTTGGGCTGGATATTCTTTGAGAAGCTGAAGAGCAGATAGCCATGATTAGGGAAAGGTTGAAAATTGCGCAATCAAGGCAGAAGAGTTATGCTGATAATCGCCGCAGGGATTTGAGCTTTGAGCCTGAAGATTTTGTGTATCTCAGAGTTACCCCACTCAAAGGAGTTAAGAGGTTCCACACCAAAGGGAAGTTAGCGCCAAGATATGTTGGCCCATTCAAGATCCTAAGTCGTAGAGGTGAAGTAGCGTATCAGCTGGAGTTACCGCAGTCTCTAGCAGGTGTGCATGATGTGTTCCATGTGTCACAATTAAAGAAATGTCTCCGAGTGCCAGAAGAGCAGATGCCGTTAGAGTCGGTCGAGCTGCAGGAAGATTTGACTTATAAAGAGTACCCGGTGAAGATCTTGGATACAATGGATCGAGAAACGAGAAATAAATCGACCCGCTTCAGAGAGTTCAAGGAGTAACCATTCCGAGGGCAAAGCAACTTTGAGGAGCTGAAGAGGACCGAAAAAGGAATTCCCTAACCTATTCCTTGTCGTACCTCGAATCTCGGTCGAGATTCCGTTAAGGGGGAGGTTTGTAACACCCCAATTTTTGCTTTTCTTGTATTAAAATGGTATTTTGAATTTTTGAGAAATTTCTGGAATTTATTTGGATTTATTTTCAAATTAAGCCATTTGCCAAATTAATTAAATAATAGAAAAGTTAAAATAAAATTTTGTTGAAAATATTTTATTTGAGTCACAAATGTCTTAAAATATTTTTGAGAATTTTTCAGAATTTTTCTGGTATTTTTAATGCCCCAAATGAATTGTTTAATTTTCGAATTATTTTTAATCGGAAAAGAATTAAAAATCCAGATGAACAAGGTTAATCGAACATGCGTATGCCCAGCTCGAAAACCCTAGCGCCGCAGCCGTCCGATCACCATCCGACGGTCCACGCTCGCCACGCCATTTCGTCGAAGTCGCCACGGATTCCGCCGCCGTGTGGGGCCTTTGCCGTGACGCTTACTGGACGCCGAGGGCACTATTTAAGGCGCCACCACCCGTGTCGTGATCCTCACTCGCACCGCACTCCACCAGACACCGCGACGTCCGCCGAGAAGCCGCCGCCGCGACGAAGCTCGCCAAGTCTTCCAACCATCCGCCGCACTTCTTCGATCGCTTGCCGCCACGGCCACCTCCGCCGCCGCCTCGCCACCTCGAACTCACCTCGTCGGCCGCTGGAGCGCATTTTTCACGCCGAGGAACGCCGAGCGCCATGGCATCGCCGTTTCTCCCTACCGTGAAGCGCCACCGCACCGCTTCCACTAAGCCCGAAGCTCGTTGACCGCTTGATCACGCATCAACGATCCGATTTCGCCACATCGCACCGCAAACAGTAAACCACATCTTCCAACCTCATCCGTTAGATCTAGATCCAACGGCTCGATCGCACCTCACCGCACCGTGACGCATGTGTCATCGACAAAGACGGGCCCGCTTGTCACCAAGACCAACCGTGACGCCAGCCGACGCCACGGGTTCCACGTGTCGATGAGTTGACCGGATCGTCGGCGACGCCACGATGACGCTATGCCGACGCCGCCGGAGCCGGCTCAGGCTGACGTCAACAAGGCCCCGTGTCATTCTGTGGAGGCGACACGTGTCACAGATGACGCAATAATTATTTTTCCCGAAAAAGAAAATATTAATTTAATTCGGAATATTGATTTAAAATGTATTTTGAAACTTCAAACGCTTATAACTTTTGCGTTTTAACTCCGATTTGAGTGATTCCAATTTCTATAAATTTGTAAAATCAAGCTCTTTCTGTTAGTGAATTTTAATTGAATTTTTGACTTGAGTTGCTCTCAGTATTATTTATTTATTGTTGTTTATTTGCGTTCTGCCAGAACGCTGAAGTGCCCGGCAGCTTTGAGGAGAAGTTCGACCAGAGTAAGCTCAGGAACCAGAATCAGTACTTTTTGAAGGCAAGTTGTGTTTGATCATGTTGAACCTATCATAGAAAAATTATTTCGATTTAAGTTATTGCATGCTAATTTAGTAAAAATTGGTTTGAATGAATTTTGGGATTAGTTAAATGCCTAGTTGTTGTATGCCACCTTGTCGTATATAATTGTAGGCCATGAATCATTTGTCACCCTAGGTTGTGGATTAATAGTTGGACATTAATTATTGGCCAACATGGGTTGAGTAGACCGTAAGTAGTATGCTTAGCCCTGCCACATGGAAATTTCATGATTTTGGAATACCAAAGTTAATATTGACTTAATGAGATATGGAACGTATTTTGTGAATGAGACATGTGTTATGGAGTTGATGATGGCACGTGGTGCAATGGTAAAGAACCGGGGTGGGAAAATGATTTAGACTGAGGCATGTGGCAAGATTGTTTCTGGTGGGCCAAGAGTGGCAACTGGGCGGTCGTATTTGGTTTTATTGGTTTTGGATATTTAGGGTCATTCTTGGTTGGTCTTGCCTCGGTCAACTAAGGACTTAACCTTGCGAGCATTTGAACTGAAGTCTTTCATACAAACACAAGCTTCAGAATGGGACGGACCTAGCCGAGTAAATGCGGGAAATCTATTCTTTGGTACTTCTTGCTGGTGGTGTGGGGCCGAGAGGCGGTGAGAACTCACATGGCGCAAGAGGGGGTCCCGGTGTGGTAACCATCCCTCCAAGGTTGAAACCTTAGCGGCAAGATCGGGTTTAGACGGAACTTTGGAAAGGCTTTGTTACGCTTATTTGCCTTGGTGGTATTTGACCGTATCTTGTGGGTAAAGTGTATAACCTCTGCAGAGTGTACAACCTATTCAATAGCCGTGCTCACGGTATTGAGCATCGCTTATGATTACAGTCAAGGGTTAGATTTTCATGAAAATGACTTGTTTATGGAAAATGCTTTGGGTTGGTAATGATGAACTGGACTTAGGACAAGAAAATGCTTTACGACTGAAATGTTTGTGAAAGCTACTACTCCTATTACTGTTTTACTGCTTTGCAATCTATTACTGTTTACTTGAAATGCTGTACTATGCATGAACCACAGCCTATCCTTTGTACCAAGCCATGCATGTAGCATATTAGCATTGCATTCTCATGCATAACTTGCCGAGTGCTCAAAGTACTCACCCCACAACAACACAACTTCGCTTGAAGAAGAAGCAACCCCGCCAGACGAGGAGCATCGAGGAGCCGACGAGCTAAGGAGCGAGCCGGTCGGGCTGTTCGTGGCACATTGGTTGGCGCCACGAGTTTATTTTATTTCCGCCGCTTTTGAATATTTTAATAAGTCTTCGCCCTGCGAGGCGTATCTTTGTAACTCGGCCATGAGGTCTACCAACTAGTTTGAGTATTTAATTAAATTACTTCATTATTTCGCTAGTTATGACTGTGATATGTACCGATGTTGAGACTGTGTGCACTAGCGTGATCCTAGATTAGTGCTGAATACACAGAGGGTCCGGATTTGCATATTCGGGTCCCGACAATGTCCGAGACCGAGAGACATGGGAGGGAGCCAGTCGAGGAGCAGCCATGGGCAGTACGACTGCTGTCGCTCCTTCTAGCAGCCACCTTCACATCAATGGGGATGTATTCCGCTTCCTTTACGATTTGGTGCCTTTGCCATTCTGATAATTGACAAACTAAGTTGCAGTTTGATCGAAGGAAGCTGCCATGTAGACGCAATTAGAGGCAAACAATCGTTATCTTGCATTTTCTTCTGTAGATCTTTCTGTCATCAGCCACTTCTACCTCAGTACATTGATGATTAACTTAAATATTCCATTACGTCTTCATGAAAGTGTAATGGTTTGCAAGAGTATATCATGTTAAATGATACATTGCATCTCATATCGTTGGGCATGAGTTGTTACCACCTTCTGGCCCACTCAAACTACTGGTAATAGGTTGATAAAACCTCCATTTTCTTGCTAAGAGCATGAAGTATCGCATTTCATTTCATTACAGAACTGTCTCGTAGAAGATAAGAAAACTTTTTGCTGCTGTAATTTAGCTATATACAAATAATATAATAGGATCACATATAATGTAATTGTGTGATATTTTTATCAATGGAAGGTGGAGGTATTATATATCTAATTGATATCGCTCTTTGTTTTCTGGATGATGATATTAACAAGCCTCTCATATCCAACAATTTGGATGACTACGCAGGCCCAAGCAATAACCTTTGTAGTAGCATTGTTGATGAATCGGTAATTCAGACAAATAGGAGTAACACTTCACCAAGTACTCACGACCTTGCTCATAAAAGGGATAATCTATCCTACTGAATCTTGTCTTATTGAAGATATACACATATTATATACAACTAGACTTTCATTATTATATTATACAGCAGCAGCCCTTGTCATCAGAAAATTTTAAAAAATATATAATTCTTTTGATCTGCAGGAGAAACTCATGTAATTGATGTTACAAATGGTACAACGGAAGAGCTCCATTCGGGAAGTATGCTTAAGCGTACAGCAGAGGCAAATAGGCCAACAACTGATGTGAAGCACATCAGAAGGGATTCTGGAGAGCAAAATCATAATGGCAGCATTTCTGTGAAGGATACTACAGTTGGTAAAACATCGCTTAAATTATTTGGATGCTCTAATGGCTCATGTGTTACAAATATTGGCATTTTACATGCATATGCTCATGCTGTTTAATCTTTGCTAGGAGTGCGGGAAGCCACCTAGCCTTGGAGGTCATACCTGGCCCATCTTATGGAATAAACCGCTACCTGCAGTCAGGTAATACGTCCATGCTCCGGATGACTCTTGGAAGGGTTCCTCCAAGTGATTTGTGTTAAATGACTCAGGGGTGTCAGGAAAGCATGCACGTATTGACTGGAATACAAATGTAAGTTGCTCAAATCCTCACAACATTTCTTAACGTTTCACCTCCAGCCTATATGATTTGCTACTATACCCAAACTTTAGATCATTTTGGAAATTGATATATCTGCGGAGGTAATTGTCGGAGTGTTTTTGCTTCTGCTGGGGCTTTGAGTGCTTCAACCTTTTCTGTTAATTGTTTCTGGAGTTTGCAACTGTTGTTTCTGTTGTCAGTTACTGATGCTATCATTTCTTCTTAGCTTGATGTTGTCCTACATATTTAGGCCATTTCCTTTGGTTGTAAATATGAAAGCATAGGGCATTTCCAGGTTGCAGCATATACAGAGGAAAACCACTTGGATTATATTTGGTTGTCTTTGATCCATAAATCATACTGGGGACAGACATTGCATTTATGAAAAGCACTATAGTTTGAAAAATGTTATCCAGATTTTCAGTGAAAAGGTAGATGATGAGAAAATATATGACATGAAGGCAAACCAACTAACCTCATAAGTCAGTTCAGCCTCTTGTTCACAACTTCTGCAATGTTTTCTTATTTTGATTGATGCACAGCAAAGATGGTTTGGCTTTCTCAATGCCCGTGCACAAGCAATTGCTGCCAAAATGTTATCCAAATTTTCAGTGAAAAGGTAGATGATGAGAAAATATATTCTTTTTTTTCTTTTTTGCTTGCAAAAGATGCATTGCTTAATGGTATGGTACTGCCATTGAGAAGTTTTGGGCCTGTTTTGTCTTCAAGGGAAGAAAGCATGTTTTTGTGTATGGTTGCTCCAACTTCTTCCAAATATGTTATGCTCAACCAGCTGGGAATTATCTACATGCCTGTCATTTATTTGGACCACACATACTGCCCTGTGTATAAGGACCACACATAATTCGATGTGGGAATGAGATATTTGAAATGCTGATTATTCTGTGAAATGAGATATTTTAAATGCTAGATGGTTGTGTTTATGTGGTGTAGGTTGTGCGGTCCAGTTTTATATTTCATGTTCTTTGTAGTGTAGTGAATTATTGTTTTTTGTGTTTGACTAGCCATAGCAAAACTGACTTGGTTTGTTTACTCTGTGAATTTTAATCATGTTATAGATTCTTGTGGAGACAAATTTGTTTTTTGTTATAGATTTCAATCATCTTATATTCCTCTGTCCAATTTGATTTTTGTGTGTGTAAATAGTCACTTATGTTGGTGGTTGCTAATGCATGCCAAACATGAAACTTCAAGCCTCAATCTATTTTGCTGAAAGATGGTTAAAATCTAGATCTTTTACAAAAGCAATCTGTCGATGTGGCTAACAGCAAGGTATACAATTTGCTTCTAACCTTCATGTTACATGTGCGCTTGTGCATGAAATAACTCCCATTGGAAGGGTACATAAGGGAGTCTGCTTAACTTGGATCAAGGTAACTTATCGAGGACATTAAACCCTCTTTTTTTCTTCTGTACCTGGATGTTGGTTGATATGATTGTCAAGGACATGAAAATTTTGATCTGTGTATTCTCACCTGATCGGGATTGTACACTAGATGACAATTTGGCTGTTTTCCTAATATTGGTTTGTAACATCCCAAAAATTTGAGTTTTGGTATGTTTTAAATTAAAAATGAACCATTCGTATTTTTCTCGAATTAATCAAAGCTTAAATTGAATTTTCTAATAATTAGAAGATTTAATTTGATTAATATATGCATCAAATTAAAGTTTTCCAGTTTTTATTGGGTTCCTTGTGCTTCAAGGAATTTTTCTGTATTTTTGGAGATTTTTCTGAATTTATTTACTATTTATTTGAATTTATTTGCCTTTATTTGAATTTATGGGATTTTTCTAATTCGGAAAATGTTTTAATTTTTCAAAAACACTCCTCGGGCGAATCTCTCCGGCCCATCACTGCTTCACCGCTTGACCACCCCACATCGCCGAAAAACCCTAGTCACGGAGTCCTTGCGCCATACATTCGTCTCGCTTTAGAGTTTTCCTCGCCTCTGAGGCTATAAAAGCAACCGCCGCCCTTGCGAGGTTCGCCACTTTCTCCCGCACTGCCGCCCTATTCTCGTCATGGAGACCCATTCACCGTCCTCCTACAAGCTCGCGAACCACGCCATCAAGACTTTGAGCACTTCTCGCCATCATTTGCCCTCTCCGGCCATCCTCCGCCTCCACCGGCAGCCGCCTCAACTCACCTCGAAGCCTTCTTCCGGATCCGCCACTTCTTCCACCCGATCCGACCGTCCCTCCGTCAAGGCCCGGTGTTGTCTTCTCGCCTCCGAAGTGAAGGCCGCCTGCTTGTCGCGAGCCTCCGTGAGCCCTCACCGCTTAGATCGTCAACCGAGGCCCTAGATTGAGCCACGTCCTGCCACGCCCTTTGCCCGTCGCCGTCCGATCCGGAGCCGACGTTCAGATCTTGCCACATAGCGAACCCCGCCTCATCTTTGCGTCATCGTCGCGTCATTGCCGTGTCAACGCTTATCGTCACTTAGCCGCCGCGTGGCATGCCACGCCATAGCGGTTTGTCAGACGACCAAATGTCGCCTCGGTGCTCTCGGTCTATCAGGATTAAGCCGACATGTGGGCCCCGCATGTCACCGGTATTTATTTTTATTTTCGATTTTCCGAAAATGAGAAATTCCATAATCGAAGCCGAACACGTGTCACCCTTTCCGAAATTTTCGATTTTCTCTGAATTAAATCTTAGAAGGCCCGTTCTCCTTCGTCAGAACTCCGATTGAGCCGATTCTCTAAATTTTTGTAAAATCGAGATCTACTTTCCGAACCATTTATTTTCAATTTTGAGCTTGTTTCTCCTCTGCTTTTGTATTTATTTTGTTTCATTGCTTTATTTTCCTAGTGACGCCTTGAACCCGAAGGAGCGAACAGAGATTTCAAGACCAAGACTCAAAGATTTGAACATCAAGGCAAGTCGTAGACCTTTGATCATATTGAACCCATGTTTGCAAAAGTACTTTGTTTTATACAATTGCATGCTATTTGTGTAACAATGCTAGTTTACGGAGTAGCTATTTACTGTTTGAGTATGCCCTTGATTATTGAAATGCCATGTATCCATTGTTAACCATAGGTTGGGACATTATTAGTTGGACATAATCATAGTACCAAAGATTGGGTTATCGTAGCTATGCTTAGCCATGCTTAGTTGTCTGATGGGATTCATATCACCTGTGAGCTAATGTTAATCTTGACTTAATGAGATATTGAATTGTGGTTGTTGATCACTGTTGTAAAACTTGTTGTACCATGGCAGGGGATGCCATTGGTTTTGGGTTGAACAAAATGTTTCCCTCGGGCAATTGATCGTGCGATAAAGGGGTCTTTGTTTGGCACATTGGGATGTGGTCTGTCTTGCTGAGACAATTTAAGGACTTAATCTTGTGCGCCATTGAACTGGGCCTAACCGTGCAACCACAAGTTCGGTATGGGACGGACCTAGTGATTAATTTGCAATGTCCGACTTGAGTATTGCAGTTGTTGGTGTGGGGTCCGAGATGGACGGAGTAGACTCGCATGGCTCAAGAGGGGCCCCGAGGGCTTAAACCTTAGAGGGCGATATTAGGTTTAGACATGCATTGTAAAGGCTTTGTAGTGATCTCTCTGCAGGCACACCAAAGGAAGTGTGTTCTTAGCGCTTGGCACTAAGGGATGATCATGTCTTGTGGGTAAAGCCGCATAACCTCTGCAGAGTGTAAACTATTCAATAGCCGTGTCCGGTCATGGACAAGCCCGGATTTCACACGGGTATAGAGTATTTTCTGAAATGTGGGATGGTTGAGATGTGAGCGGGAGTTCATTGTTGTTTTGTTGTCTCAAGCTATACCGTTGAATTGTGTGGTTGATACTTGTTTCAATGATGTAGGGTGATGCCTCATCATTCTGCTCATGTGTTGTCTACCATTGATTTTTGATTATTTATTATTGTTTTATTCAAACCGCCTTCAATCTATTTAGTGTATTTAAATTCAAGTTATTGCTTTACGCAAATGAACCTTATGACTATCCTTTGTCAAGCCGTGCATGAATATATTGCATCATTTCCTACGGCTTGTTGAGTACGTTTTGTACTCACGGCTTTATGCCCCGTTGTTCATTCTTTGAGGAAGGACCGGTAATGAGTATCAAGAGGAGGAGTACTATGAAGACTACGTCAACTAGGAAGGCGTTTCCCCAGACAATTGCCTGTGGCATGTCGAATGGCCCAAGTTATTTTATTTCCGCTGCAACAGTTTTTATTTGTTCCCTTAAGCCAAGAGGCATTGGTGTATGAACCGTGACCATAAGGTCGTTTGCTTTATTCAATAATAATTTGCTTCTTCTTAGATATTTCGATGTATGGAATGATATGTCATCTATGTTTTCGCTGTGTGCACTAGCGTGATCCTGGACTAGTGCAGTATACACAGAGGGTTTCGGATTTGCATATCCCGGTCCCGACATGGTTGCTGATCAAATGATTGTTTTTTTACTTCGCACCAAAAAAGTTGGTCAGGCAATTGTTATATAATTTTGGCATTTCGTCCTCTAATACCATTATCGGAAGTGTATCATCTTATCAGTGATAGATGCTAATATCCATGTTTGATTGCAACCATATTATTTGCTATTGGAATAAGTCCGGAAGTAGTTGCTCATTTTTTGGAAGCTGTGGCCATTTTTTTTCGAGGGACTTTGGGTACTACTGGCTGAGGCTTGTCATTTACATTGTTGTGACCGTCTGCATTGGGACTATCTACCTGAATGTTGGCACTGGATACAGCTCCATTCTGGTAAAATTTCTTTGTGTCAGTTGATGCTGACATATCTAAATCCTGCAGTTTGTATACATTGTGATCAGAGAGTTAGTAACATACTCATCTAATGAGAATCCAGTACGTATTATGTATGCATGTAGGGGCATTCCATAATTACACAACTCACTTAAAGATGTGAAAGAACTCTGGATATTTATCATTGTTATGTAATTCGGCTTTATCCCCGCAATTCTCATCGAAGAAAATATTTGCATTGCCTTCGTACCATCCTCCGGAAAAAATTTTGTAATCGGGAAAGATAAATGTTTGATCTTGTAAAACAATTTTCTTTTATTGCTTACCTTTATGTTTCGTTATCAAATTTTTTTTTTCGTAGCAACGCACGGGCATTGAACTAGTGTATATTAATATAAACTCCATTACTCGCGGAAGAAAGCGCGGCCGGCCAGGGTGTCCACCTGTCACGCTGCGCATTTCGTGAAAAAGCCCCTCCGTTTCTTCAAATTACGGATAGGTCCTTCCGGATTACAAATAGGTCCTTCGCGATTTTTTGTGAGACAAAGATAATTTTTTCCCTTCGCGTTTAGATCCCTAGCGCGGTATTTTACGGAAAAAGACTCCCGTTAATTCAAATCGCGAACAAGCCCTTTTCTAATTTTTCAGGGTAGCGAATAGGTCCAAAAAAATAACAAACATGTCCCTGCTTCTTACATTCAGATCCTTTCTCCGTTTTTCGCGGAAAAAATGATTTCATCACCAAAAAAACCTGGAAAAAATGTTTTCGTCACCCAAAAAACTCGGAAAAAATGTTTTCGTCGCAAAAAAAACACAGATTCGTCGAAGGTTTATAACAGCTTATGGATTTGCCAACGGGTCATAACCACGGGTTTTTTTTAAAAAAAATGTAGATTCGTCCAAAGATTTATAGCGACCCATAGATTCGCCGTCGGGTCCTAACGACCCATTTTTTTAAACGAACACAAAAAACCAAAAAACGAAAAAACCAAATTCGTCGGAGGTTTATAGCGGTTCATGGATTCGCCCACTGTCCGAAAGCACCTTTTAAAAAGGAAATACATAAAAACGCCGCGACTTTTCTTTTAAAAAACAAAAAAATCACGGATTCAACCGCAATTTTCTAAATAAAACGCGTATCGACAAAAAAAACACGGATTCGTCGAAGTTGTGTTCTCCGTTTTTCCCGGAAAAAAAATTTTCGTCACCAGAGATATGTGTGCAGCTCTATCTCTAGACTTTTTCCCCGACTCGATTTCCCATCTCGATCTCTGATATTGTTTTAAACATATATTATTACTCGGTGAACGCGTAGAGTATTAGGCTCGACAAGAGAAGGTTGTCATCTCTAATAATTTTTCGCCCTTTTCCCTCTAGACTATTTTTCACCGGTGGGTGGTTTTGCGAACATGTATTGTTACTCGGTGAACGAGTAGAGTATTAGGCTCGACAAAAGAAGGTTGTCATCTCTAATAGTTTTTCGCCCTTTTTCCTCATATTCGCGTACGGGTCATTCGCCTTTATTTTTTCGTTTCTAAAAAAATCCATAGTTTTTTTATTTGCTGTTGTGTTCTTCGTTTTTCCCGAAAAAAAGTTTTCGATGCCAGAGATATGTGTGCGGCTCTATCTCTAGACTTTTTTCCCAACTCGATTTTCCATTTCAATCTCTGATATTTTTTTAGACATGTATTATTACTCGGTGAACGCGTAGAGTATTAGGCTCGACAAAAGAAGGTTGTCATCTCTAATAATTTTTCGCCCTTTTTCCTCTACACTATTTTTCACCGGTGGGTGGTTTTGCGAACATGTATTATTACACGGTGAACGCGTAGAGTATTAGGCTCGACAAAAGAAGGTTGTCATCTCTAATAATTTTTCGCCCTTTTTCCTCTAGACTATTTTTGACACGTTTTTTCTAAAAAAAATAGAAAAGCCGGGATTACACAGTTTTCCCTATAGATATCAATCGATCAAAATTTCGCGTGACACAACAAACAAATTACATACGCCGCGGCGTAGTGCGGGTCATTATCTAGTATTAACACCCTTATAAGTGGAAGAAATGGAGGCCAACCGGCCCGTCCATGTGTCAGCGCCAGCATTTCGCGAAAAAGCCCCTCTATTTCTTCAAATTACGGATAGGTCCCTTCATATTACGAATAGGTCCTTCGCGATTTTCTGTGAGGGGAAGATTTTTTTCCATTCATCGTGTTTGGGTCCCTGGCGCGCCGTTTTGCGAAAAAAACCTCCCGTTAGATTCGAACCACGGACAAACCCTTTTCTAATTTTTTAGGATAGCGAACAAGTCCAAAAAAGTAACAAACAGGCCCTTGCTATTTACGTCTAGGTCCTTTCTTCGTTTTTCCCGAAATTTTTTTTTCAGCGCCAGAGAAATGTGTGCAGCTCTATTTCTAGACTTTTTCCCCAGTTCAATTTTCCATCTCGATCTCTGATATTTTTTTAAACATGTATTATTACTCGCGTAGAGTGTTAGGCTCGACAAAAGAAGTTTGTCGTCTCTAATAATTTTTCGCCCTTTTTCCACTAGACTATTTTTAACCGGTGGGTGGTTTTGTGAAAATAAAAAATTACATCCAGGCCCTTCGATCGGTGGTTTTGCAAAAATAGCCCTATCGTTTTGTATATTCGCGTACGGGTCATTCGCCATTATTTTTTTGTTTCCAAAAAAAATTCGCAACTTTTTTATTCACGGTTGTGTTCTCCGTTTTTCGCGGAAAAAAAAGTTTTCGTCGCTAGAGATATGTGTGTAGCTCTATCTCTAGACTTTTTCCCCAACTCAATTTCCCATCTCAATCTATGATATTTTTTTAAATATGTATGATTACTCGGTGAACGCGTAGAGTATTGGGCTCGACAAAAGAATGTTGTCATCTCTAATAATTTTTCGCCCTTTTTCCTCTAGGCTATTTTTCACCGGTGGGTGGTTTTCCGAACATGTATTATTACTCGGTGAACGCGTAGAGTATTAGGCTTGACAAAAGAAGGTTGTCATCTCTAATAATTTTTCACCCTTTTTCCTCTAGACTATTTTTGACCGGTGGGTGGTTTTGCGAAAATAAAAAATTACATCCAGTCCCTTCGATCGGTGGTTTTGCAAAAAGGGCCCTATCGTTTCGTATATTCGTGTACGGGTCATTCATTTTTATTTTCCTGTTTCCAAAAAAAGAACCGTTGTTTTTGTATTCGCGGTTGGGTTCTCCGTTTTTCCCAGGAAAAATATTTTCATCATCAGAGTTATGTGTGCAGCTCTATCTCTACACTTTTTCCCCAAATCGATTTTCCATCTTGATCTCTGATATTTTTTTAAACATGTATTATTACTCGGTGAACGCGTAGAGTATTAGGCTCGATAGAAGAAGGTTGTCATCTCTAATAATTTTTCGCCCTTTTCCTCTAGACTATTTTCCACCGGTGGATGATAGAACTTTATTTTTTCGAGCGCATGCTATCGAAATTCAACCGGCGCAGCGTAGCGCGCTTATATACCTAGTACTTATACTTAAAATGCAGAGAATTGCCGGCATAACAAGGGCGCCACGTAAGCGAGCTTGTGAGAAGGTCCTTTAAAAAAATTAGAAATTACGTTTAGATTTTTTCGATGGTTTTTTAATAAACTAGACCTGAAAAAGATTAAAATTACGTTTAGATCCCTCTACGATTTACATTTAGGTCCTCCGCATGGTTTTTAACGGACCGGACCTCGGAAAAAATAAATTACATTAGGTCCCTCTACAATTTACGTTTGGTTCCTCTCAGCGGTTTTTAGAGAAGCGGACTCAAAAACAAAATACATCTCGAAACAAATGCAGATTCGTCGAAGGTTTATAGCGGCCCAAAGATTCGCCGACGGATCATAACCGCGGTTTTCTAAAAAAATATAGATTTATCGAAGGTTTATAGCCGCACATAGATTCGCTGACGGGTCCTAACGACCCTTGTTTTTTTCAAAAATGAAAACTGAAAATATGACCAAATTTCTCAAATTACATAAAAAAAAGCAACCGCGGTTTTCTAAAAAAACACAGATTCATCAAAGGCTTATAGCAGCCCATAGATTTGCTGACGGGGTCTAACCACGGTTTTCTAAAAAAAAAGAAAATTCGTTGAAGGTTTATAGCAGCCCATAGATTCACCGACGGGTCCTAACCAGGGTAAAAAATTTCGGTGAAATTTCAGATTTCGGGACAGAGCAAAATTTGAAGTACTGGCTGAATTGAAACTTTTGAAAAAATCTGAATTTGCTACAGTAATTTTGATAATTTTGGTGAAATTTCGGGTTTTGAAACCGGATTTTGATGTTTTAGGGCCGGATTTGACTGGAATTAGTCCAATAACCCTTAAGAAAATCATCTTCCATTAAAATTTGTTGAAAAACTAAAATTTTGAGACATTTTAAAATTTGGGTAGAAACACTGTTAGATTTTTATAAAATTGTAAAAACTTGATAATGATCTACCAACTTTAGTAGTGTAGGATCATACATAAAAATGTTCAAAATAATTGAATTTAATTTGTTATCTTTAAAAAATCAAAAAGAATGGACATAATTGGGATAGTAAACTTCTTAGATTTTTCTAAATTTTCTCGAGTGTGATCATGATCTAAAATTTTTATAAAAGATTAATAATTAACTCAATACCATTCTATAAAATTTTCAAAAAATTTGAAATTTTTGTTTGGTTAATCAAATATATAAAACTATTGAACTTCATTTGTTATACTATATTGCAAAAACTAAAAGAGAAAGAACATAAATGCTACTGTGCCTCGTAAGAATTTTATAAATTCACTAGAGAGTGATCATGATTAAAAATTTTTATGAGATCTTAAACACTTCTTTATCACTCTTCTGTAAAATTTTCACAAATCTTAAACCTTCTTTTATCGCTAAAGCAAATCTATGTATTGATTATCAGGCTTTTGTCAGGACGTAGCACTGTCAGAATTTTTGGAACATCTTCAAGTATGATAATCATATGAAACTTTTATGAAAACATCAGTGATACATCAAGACCTTCCAAAAAAATTTCAAAATTTTCCAACATGGTTTCAACAATTTTTCATTCTGTTCAAATTTACCGGTAAGGTTTTTATCAGGATAGTAGCACTGTCCGAATTTTTAAAACTTCTTGAACCTTGATCACCATCCAAAAATTTTATGGAAACATTAGTGATTCATAATCATCATGCAAACAAATTTCAAAATTTTCTAACATCGTTTGTACGATTTTTCATCTGGTTCAAACTTGCGGTGGAGAAAAGCTCAGGCGGTGGAGAACTTCGGCGACCTCGTTCTCGGCGACCAAAGAGCCTCGGGCAGCACGCAGAGGGGCGACGGATGTGGCGCAGAGTGGGGAACACAACACGGGGCACAAGGGCGGCTTTTATAGCCTCGGGAGGCGCGAAAAACCCAGGAACCAAGGATGGTGCGACTAGGGTATGCGCAGCGTAGCAGAGGCAGCGACAATGACATGGCGCAATTGAGGCCGTTCGCGCAGCGCTGATCCGACGGCTCACACCGAAGGCCATGTGGACGAGTCTCATTGCGCGATCAAGATCGATGTGACAATTCGCTTGGCTAGGGTTTTTAAGGCATGGGTTTGGCCGTGAGTGGCGGGTTGAACAGGATCGGGCCGACGGGATAGGAACGGGCCGGCCCGCACGGAGGAGATAGGAAAAGGAATTTTTTTTATTTTATAAATTCTAGAAATTCAAATAAAAGCAAATAAATTCAAATAAATAGCAAATAAATTCATAAAAAATCTCCAAAAATACAGAAAAAATTCCTTGTAGCACAAGGAGCCCAATAAAAACAAAAATTAATCAAATTAAATCCTTTTATTATTGAAAAAAAACAAATTAAGCTTTATTTAATTCGAGAAAAATGCAAATGGTTCCTTTTTAAATTCAAGCACTCAGAAATTCAAATTTTGGAATGTTACAAACCTCCCCCCTAAAAGAAATCTCAACCCCGAGATTTGGACGGGCTAAGGAAAAAGGCTGGGGTACTCCGCTCTAAGATTCTCTTCACGCTCCCAAGTTGCTTCCTTCTCTGAATGGTTGCTCGACTGAAATTTGCAAAATTTGATCGTCTTGTTTCTTGTTCGGCGCTCTACCTCATCTAGAATTCTGATTGGATACTCTGGGTAGGTGAGATCCTCTTGTAGCTCAACATCCTCAAACTGCATTTGCTCTTCTAGTACTCTAAGGTACTTTTTCAACTGTGACATATGGAACACATTGTGCACATTTGGCAACTGCGGTGGCAGCTCTAACTCATAAGCCACTTCTCCACTTCTAGCTAGGATTGGGAACGGTCCAATGAATCTTGGTGCTAACTTTCTGCGAACTTGGAATGGACGCATTCCTTTGAGCGGCGAGACTTTTAGATACACATAGTCTCCAGGGGCAAAGGTCAATTCTCTTCGACAGTTATCAGCATAACTCTTTGCCTAGATTGTGTTGTTCTTAACTTTTCTTGGATCATTTTTACTTGTTCTTCAGCCTTTTGCAGAATATCAGGACCAAAGACTTGGCGATCTCTTGTTTCATTCCAACAGAGAGGCGTTCTGCACTTTCTTCCAAACAAGGCTTCAAATGGCGACATTTGCAAGCTTGCTTGATAGCTAGTGTCATATGAGAATTCTGCATATGGTAAACTTTGATCCTAACTTGTCGCATTAGACAACGCACAAGACCTTAACATATCCTTGATGATCTTATTCACCCGCTCAGTCTATCCATCAGTCTGAGGGTGATAAGCTGTGCTAAAATTTAGATTGGTGCATAATGCTTGCTGCAACTTTTGCCAGAATCTTGATGTGAATTATGTTTCCTCGATCTGAAACAATACTCTTTAGCACACCATGCAAACATACGATTCTTGACATATACAGCTCTGCGAGTTTATCTCCCAGATAGGTTGTTCTCACAGGAATGAAATGGGCAACCTTTGTCAATCAATCCACTACAACCCATATTGAATCATGACCAGATCTGGTCCTTGGTAGTCCTGCAATGAAATTCATTCCTATTTCTTCCCACTTCCATTCAGGCACCTTTAACGGTTGCAACAATCCTGCGGGTCTCTGATGTTCGGCTTTAACTCGCTGGCATACATCATACATAGCTATGTACTCTGCAATTTTCTTTCTCATCCTTGGCCACCAATGTACACCTCGAAGATCATGATACATCTTAGTATTGCCTAGATGAATTGAGTACACTAACTCATGCGCCTCCTTTAATATCAACTGCTTGATTTCTTTCTGATTCGGCACATAAATACTTTTTCCAAGCTAAACTATTCCTTCTTCATCCTCTGAAAATCCTGGGGCTTTACTTTCCTTTATTCTATCCTTGATCTTAGCAGTTTCCTTATATGATTTTTGCATCTTTTTGATCTGATCCACTGAGGTTGTGTCGAGCGAGGAGTCAGGAGGAAAAGATTGCGAGAAGGTCGAGAGTTCTTCGGAGTTGCGATATTCTCGAGTTTTATAAGCCCGATGCGCCGCAGACCGGAGGTTAGGGCATCTCAAAAGGCGCACCGGTCAGGTGATTCGATAGGTGCAGTTAAGTGCTATGCAACGGGATCGAGGCGTTGCGAACGGTTCCACTGCTCGGCCATGTCCGTACCAGAATTATGAAGATCAAGGGGCGCCAGGTGTAACAACGCCAGAGCCTGCTCGTAGGTCTCCGTCCGACCTCGGCCTCGGGGTTGAAAATTCCAGAAGACAATCCCCTCTGTCTGTATGAGGCTCGAAGTCGGCCCAAGCTCTTGCCACGACTTTGAGCCTTGGGGGCTAGCTGTCGAGGACTGGAGAATCTCGACAGTCAACGCTACGGTCAATCAGGTCCCCACTTCGGTGAGCAGCGTGGGACTTTGACCACGACCAGAGCTACGCTAATCCCCACATGACCTCGAGCTCGGGCAATGGGGGTCCCATCCCCACACGACCTCGACCCTGGCTCGGAGGTATGCGTTTACTCGGCGGTTACCAAGACTGAGAATCCCGGAGTTAAGGCAGATGTGGGCGCCAGATCCGAGACGGTTGCAGCATGTCTTCAATGCACGCCATGCACTTCCCCGGGAATCTCTCCTGGCCGTTTTTGGTAATGGCTGGGAGAGGTATAAAATCCTTTGAGGCATACCGGCAAGGGCACGGCATCAGCGCACTAGCAATAGGCCAATAGACATAACCAGAACGCTCAAGCTCGAGCTGTAATCCACTCTCTGTGCTCAAAGATAGTGAAGCCCTCCACCTCAGGAGAATACTGGAGTAGAGCTGTTACCATTGCGGGGGCTCGAACCAGTATAATTCGTTGTGTCCAGCTCATTGACGCTTCACCTCGACCAACGTCCATACTTCCGTTGAGTGTAGCTCGTCTTGGGTCCCCTATTCACACTAACCCCGTTTCACATTTGCGGTCAGGCGATCCCGATCGTCGACAGGTTGGTTGAATCTCTAAAGCAGCAATGGAACCTTCCTCCACTATTTCCAAATTCAAACGCTGAAACTCCTCGTGAAGAGCAGGTTGTCCTTCTTTAATCATCAAATTATTGCAGTAGCTCTTTCGACTTAAGGCATCGGCAACTATATTAGCCTTGCCAGGATGATAATGCATCCCAACATCATAATCCTTAATTAACTCCAGCCATCTTCTTTGTCTCAGGTTGAGGTCTGCTTGAGTGAAGATATACTTCAAACTCTTATGATCTGCGAAGATCTCACAACAATTCCCGATGAGATAATGCCTCCACAACTTTAGTGCATGCACAACTGCAGCCATTTCTAAGTCATGGGTTGGATAGTTTTCCTCATGAGGTCGCAATTACCGTGAGGCGTATGCAACTACTTTTCCTTCCTGCATCAGAACACATCCAAGACCCTGTCTTAAGGCATCACAGAAAATCTCAAAATCCTTCTGAATATCCGGCAAAAAAAGCACTTTGCTCATAGGCTTTAGACCATTCAAACGTCTTCTCCTTCAGCAACTGGGTAAGCGGTCTTGCAATCTTCGAGAATCCTTCTATGAATTTTCGGTAGTATCCCGTTAAACCAAGGAAACTCCTGATGTCAGGTATTGACTTAGGCTGTCTCCAATCAAGTACACCTTTCACTTTTTCGGGGTCTACCGAGACACCTTCAGCACGAATTATATGCCCCAAGAATGCAACTTCTTTCAACCAAAACTCACACTTGCTGAACTTGGCATACAACTGGTGATTTCTGAGTTTTTCTAACACCATCCTCAAATGTCCTTCATATTCTGCTTCATCTCTAGAATAGATAAGAATGTCATCTATGAATACCACCATAAACTTGTCTAGGTATTCCATAAACACTTTATTCGTCAGATTCATGAAATAAGCTGGTGCATTGGTCAGACCAAAAGACATAACTATGAACTCATACAATCTATATCGGGTAGCGAATGCTGTCTTCGGAATATCTTGAGACCTTATTTTCAGCTGATGGTATCCAGATCGAAATCAATCTTGGAGAAAATACAAGCAGCTTTCAACTGATCAAACAAGTCATCAATCATGGGCAACGGATGCTTGTTCTTGATTGTGACTTCTTTCAGGGCTCTATAATCCACGCACAAGCGCAAACTATTATCCTTCTTCTTAACAAAAAGAACTGGCGCTCTCCAAGGCGACGAACTTGGATGAACGAATCCTTTTTATTGCAACTCTTCAATCTGCTTCTTCATCTTGGTGACTTCATTGGCTGGCATGCGGTAGGGTCTCTTGGAAATAGGAGCTGTACCAGGGACTAGTTTTATGATGAACTCTACATCTCGATCAGGTAGCATGCCTGGCAATTCCTCCAGAAATACATCTGGGTATTCTCTTACCACGGGGGCATTTTCCAAAGTGATTTCTTCCAATCTATTCACAGTGCACTTTTCACTTAAAGACTCATCATGCATATACTCCACTCGAATGCCTTCGGAATTGGTGAGGGTGATGGCTCTACTGGTACAATCTATTTAACCTTTGTACTTGGTTAACCAATTCATCCCTAGGATGACATTTATTCCTTTTGAATCCAAAATGATAAGATTCGCTAGGAATTCTACCCCATTGATTTTTATGGTTGCACTTGGGCACACTGAATTAGTTTTCATCTCTTTTCCAGGCGATTGAACTATCATGGGGCTCTTAAGGGTAAATGTTTCCCAACCAAATTGTTCAACAAAATTCTTCGATATGAAAGAATGCGTTACTCCAGAATCAAATAATATTGAGGCAGGTACTGAATTGACAAGAAACATATCCAAAACCACATCCAGTGCCTCCTTAGCTTCCTCTGTAGTCACGTAATTGACATGTCCTCTTCCAGAAGATTGCGGAGCTCTTGGGGTCTGAGCCGCTCCATGACCTTGTCCTTGAGTCAGAGCTTTGGCAGAATTAGATCCCAAATTGAATGGCACTGGGGTCACTGGCTGACGCTTCTGTGGACAATTGTTGGCATAATGTCCCATCTGGTGGCAGTGAAAACACTGAACTCCTGCAGCATTTGAATTTCCTTTCTATGGCTGAGCACTGGCATTATACTGGGGTCCTTGAGCAACTGGGTGAGGTCCAGGATTAGGAGTATGGGGTGCTCCTTGAACAGGTGTCATGTTGGCGACGATCATCCTCTTGCATTAGTGCTTTATTCACCATGTGCTGAAAGTTTGAAAAATCCAAAGCAACTAGATTGTAACATCCCAAATTTTGGCCTTTTGATTTAGCTAATAGTGTTTTATTACTATTTATGCTTTTTGTGAATTTTCTGGATTTATTGGATTTTTCTGAGATTAATTTGAAATATTTAAATTAAGTATATTGCCCTTTTTTCCAAAAACTAATTATAAATAGATAAATTTAAAATAAAGTTTTTCTAAAAATATTTTATTTGAGTCTAGAATGTCTCAAAGTATTTTTGAAATTTTTCTGGGATTTTTTCTTGGTATTTTTATTGCATTAAATAAATCAATATAATTTTCCTAATTATTTTAAAAGCAAAAACCTCGAAAATTCCTCGTGAACTGTGATGGGCCGGGCCCAATACTGTTTGGCCTTTATGGCCCATGTTCTAGAAGCCGCCGTCAGATTTTGATCCAACGGTGGGAACCGACCCCAGAAACCCTAGCGCTTGTGTTCGTTGGATCTTAGTGATTGGCTTGGATTGTGCCACGTCATCTCGGATCGCAGCCATTGATCACTAATCGAACGGCCGGGACTTGTCATCTCCGCGTCGAACTCGGAATCGCGTCGCCGTGTCGCCGCCGAACTCGGGATACGGTTTTGTCTTCCGTAACCGTATGAAAATATTTTATTTAAGTCTAGAATGTCTCAAAATATTTTTGAGATTTTTCTTGGAATTTTTAGAATAATTTTACTACCCCAAATAAATCAAATGAATTTATTTATTTATTTTAAATCGAAAATTCCGAAGAAATTAGCATGAACGATGGCAGAACGCGGTCCAATTCACCATCAGGCAGCGATCGGGTTTAGGGGATTATTGCGGACCGTTGGATCTAGATCCAACGGACTTTATCAACGCGTGTGGATTAGGAAACCCTAGGGCGATTTGGACTGTCGGATCTTGATCGTCCGGTCGTTGGCAGTCATGTCCAAGCGGGATTCAGCGCCGCCGCCGTCTCGGATCTGGACACCGTCGCCGCTGGACTTTCCTCGGTTTGCGCGCTCGGCCGAGTATATAAGGAGACCCGGACCCCTTCCCGAGACTCACCTCGAGCCGCCGCACAAGTTCCCTACTGCATCGTCACCGGAGGAGCGCCGTGAAGACCGTGCGAACTCGTCGGAGTGCCAGAGGGCGTCGCGCCGTGTTTCCACCGTCACCGGTGACCTTTTCGCCGGAACGAGCCCAATTCCGAACGCATCACGACGAGGCGAGTCCGTTCCGCCACTTCTTCACCGTCAGGAACCACCGGAGCGCCGTGAAGGGGGTCGTCGTCTTCGTCTCCGGCGAGCCAGCGCCACCGCTTCATCATCGCCGTGCTCGAGCTTCAGGAGCCGTCGGATCTTCAACGGAGCGTCGGGATTCGTCCGCGTCACTGCGGGAATAGTGAACGGCACGGGTAAGTATTGACCGTCGATCACAGGATCAACGGGCTAGATTTTTCCACGTCGCGTCCGTACAGTTCGGGCTGGAAAAATCAGAATTTTCTTGATAAAAATAATTCAATTAATCAGAATTTATGAATTTAGGGATTTTTCAGGAATTTTAAAACTTCAAAATGCTATAACTTTTGCATATGAACTCCGATTGAGGTGATTCAAATTCCTAAAAATTTGTAAAATTGAGATCTTTCTAATGGTGGCTTTTATTAGAATTTTTGAGTTCATTTGTTCTTTGGTTTTGGTGTTTATTGCTATTTCTTCTCGATTCGCGTAGACGTTGAATTATGCGAGGATTCGGAAGAAGAATTTGCAACTCAGGAACAATTCTTAGACCAAGACCAGGAGCTTATGCAAGGCAAGTTGTGCTTTGATCATGTTGCACCCATAAATTAGATTGCATGCTATTTTGATTTACCTTATCACTTGTTACTTTATGAGTATAAATGATTTCAACATAAGTTTGGGATTAGCTATCGTACCCTTTGAATTACACCCTACCTTGCTAGTTGTATAACATGATCCACTTGTCACCCTAGTTTGGTTTACTATAGTTGGTTAATAATGAAATCAACATGGATGGTTAGAACGAACTAGAGTGCTTAGACATGCCACGTCATCACATGTACATGAAGTATTGATTATTAATCTTGACTAATGGAATATAGAACATTATCATGGATATGTGTGTCATGTGTGGTCACACGAGAAGATTGAGTTGTTGTGGCGAGGAGGTCACGCAACGATGTTGAATTGTGTAAAGCATGTGATGCTTGGTAATCAACCGGGTGGTAATCATTTTTGATTAAAGCAAGTGGCAAGGGCAGGTGTGCCAGGGTGGGCCCGATGGGCAAGGGGGTATGTGCAAGTCTTGTTTTAATCAATCCTAAGGATTTAACCTTGCGAGCCTTTGACCTGAGTCTGTCATGCAACCACATGTCTGTTATAGGGCAGCCTAGCTGACTAATTTGCAAATGCTTAGCTTGGGTGCTATCGTGGTGGTGTGAGTCCTGTTATGCGGAGGAAACTCACATGGCGCAAGAGGGGGCCACAGGTGTGGTAACCAGTCCCTCCAGTGTTGAAACCTTAGCGGGTAGCACTGGGTTAAGAGGATGCATTGTAAAGGCTTTGTTATAATCATTCACCTGTGTGGTGCATGGTTGTATCATGTGGGTAAAGTGCATAACCTCTGCAGAGTGTACAAACTATTCGGATAGCCGTTGTGGGGACCCGGATATGCAAATCCGAAACCCTCTGTGTATACTGCACTAGTCCAGGATCACGCTAGTGCACACAGTGGACACATAGATGACATATCATTCCATACATCGAAATAACTAAGAAGAAACAAATTATTATTGAATAAAGCAAACGACCTTATGGTCAAGGTTCATACACCAATGCCTCTTGGCTTAAGAAACAAATAAAGCTGTTGCGTGGAAATAAAATAACTTGGGCCATTCGACATGCCACGAGGCAATAAATGCGGGAAGCGCCATCCTAGTCGGCGAGGTCTTCATAGTGTTCTGCTCTTCAAAGTCTTCACCACAGATGTCTTCATCGCTTTTATGGAATAAGCACCCGCAATAAAAAGCGGGGGTGAGTATGCAACATACTATGAAGTCTCGGAAACTTAATGCAAGTAACTAAATGCATGGCTTAAACAAAGGAAGGCATAATATGGTTCATTTATAAAGCCATAACTTGAATTGAAATACAATAAATAGATTGAAGGCGGTTTGAATAAAACAATAATAAATAATCGATAAATCAATGGTAGACAACATGAGCAGAATGACGAGGCATCACCCTACATCATTGAAACAAGTATCAACCACACAATTCAACGGTATAGCTTGAGACAACAAAACAACGATGAACTCCCGTTCACATCCCAACAATTCCACCTTTCAAGAAAATACTCTATACCCGTGTGAAATCCCGGGCTTGTCCATGACCATGGACACGGCTATTGAATAGTTTACACTCTGCAGAGGTTGTACAGCTTTACCCACAAGACATGATCATCCCTTAATGCCAAGCGCTAAGAACACACTTCCTTTGGTGTGTCGGCAGAGAGATCACTACAAAGCCTTTACAATGCATGTCTAAACCCAGTACTGCCCTCTAAGGTTTCGCCCCTCGGGGCCCCCTCTTGAGCCATGTGGGTCTACCCGTCCCACACCAACAACCGACAATACTCAAGTCTGGACATTGCAAATTAATCACTAGGTCCGTCCCATACCGGACTCGTGGTTGCACGGTTAGGCCCAGTTCAATGGCGCACAAGATTAAGTCCTTAAATTGACTCAGGCAAGACAGCCACATCCCAATGTGCTAAAAAGCACCCCCTTTACTGCACGATCAATTGCCCGAGGGAAACATTTTGTTCAACCCAAAACCATTGGCATCCCCTGCCATGGTACAACAAGTTTTACAACAGTGGTCAACAGCCACAATTCAATATCTCATTAAGTCAAGATTAACATTAGCTCACAGGTGATATGAATCCCATCGGACAACTAAGCATGGCTAAGCATAGCTACGATAACCCAATGTTGGTAATATGATTATGTCCAACTAGTAATGTCCCAACCTATGGTTAACAATGGATACATGGCATTCCAATAATCAAAGGGGCATACTCCAACAGGTAAATAGCTACTTCCATAAACTAGCATTGTTACATAAATAGCATGCGATTGTATAAAACAAAGTACTTTTGCAAACATGGGTTCAATATGATCAAAGGTCTACGACTTGCCTTGTTGTTCAAGTCTTGATGCTTGGTCTTGAAGTCTCCGTTCGCTCCTTCTGATTCAAGCGTCTCCGGAAAATAAAGCAACGAAACCAAATAAATACAAAACAGAGGAGAAAACAAGCTCAAAATTGAAAATAAATGGCTCTGGAATGTAGAGCTCAATTTTACAAAAATTTAGAAATTTGAATCGGCTCAATCGGAGTTCGGACGAAGGAGAACGGGCCTCCGGAAGATTTAATTCAGAGAAAATCAGAGAAATTCACAAGGGCTGACACGTGGCAGCTTGTGATTGGCTGGAATTTCGTAAATTCGGGAAAATCAGAGAAAAGGAAAAGAAATTCCACATACACATGGGGCCCACATGTCAGTGAGACGGTCTACGGTAGACCGGGAGCACCGAGGTGACCTTCGGGTGATGTGGTAGACCGCGACGACGTGGCATACCACGCGGCGGCTAGGGCTGAGGTGGCGCCAGCGTGGCACACACGCGGCGGCTGACGCGGACGATGACGCGGCATGGGGCGGGGTTCGGCCACGCGGCGAAATCTTGAACGTCGGCTCCGAATCGGACGGCGACGGTTGATGCTCACGGCTGGGAGGACGCGGCGCGATCTGGAGCGTCCAGCCGTCGAATCGGCAGGTTTATGGCGGTTTGCGAAGGCGCGGCAATGGCGCGCCTGGGAGGCGGAGAAGACGACACCTGGCGGCGGAGGACGCGGCGGATCGGCGGAAGAATCTGCGGATCGGGAGAGGGCTTCGAGGTGAGTTCGGACGTGCAACCGGTGGCGGCGGAGGCGTCGGAGAGGCCGAAGCGGCGAGAAGGTGCGAGGCAGCGACAACCAGCGGCGTTCTCTGCGGTGGCGGCGTCTCGGCGACAAGAGATGGCGGCGAGCAATGCGTGTGAGGCGAACCTCGTCACGGAGGTGGCGGCGGCTTTAAATAGCCACAGGAGCCGTGCAGGCTTCGGACCTTGAAAAAAGGCGGCAAGTGGGCTAGGGTTTAGGGCGGCGGCGGTCTGCAACAAGACGACGGAAACATCAGAGCCGGACGCGTGGCGCGGATCAGACGGATCGATGCTTGTGGCCTTGAGTGGGCCGGCATGAATAGGAAATGGGCCGGAGGCAATTTCAGCCCGAAGAAATTTTGGAAATTAAAAACGTTTTTCCAATTAATAAATTCCAGAAATTCCAATAACTCCAAATAAATTCAAATAAATAGCAAATAAATTCAGAAAAATCTCCAAAAATACAGAAAAATTCCTTGAAGCAAAAGGAACCCAATAAAAACTGGAAACCTTTAATTTGACGCATAGATTAATCAAATTAAATCTTTTTATTATTGGAAAATTCATGTTAAGCTTCAATTAATTCCAAGAAAATGCAAATGGTTCACTTTTGAATTTAAACATTCCAAAACTTCAAATTTTGGGATGTTACAGCCGTGCTCACGGTATTGAGCAATGCTCGGGGATTACAGTCAAGGGGTAGTTAATTAAAATGAACAACTGTTATGGGATGGCGGGATGCCATGTGGATAATGGAACTTGATTTAGGATGGAGAACTTGGGTTTATTTGAATCAATGAATCTATTTACTTGTTATTATTTGTTTTACTGTCTTTTCAATATATGAAGTATATGTGTTCTTAAATGCTGCTTTATTGCAAATGAGCCTTAGCCATTCCTTTGGAATAAGCCTGCATATAGCTATGATAGAATTGCATTTTGTGCACAACTTGTTGAGTACGTGTTGGTGTACTCACCCTTGCTTAACAACTAACAACGATTGGAGGAGTCATCGCTTGTGTTGGAGGAGGATTTCGGTGGATACGAGTCACTAGGCCAAGCCTTGTCGACGCCTGTGGTGTCTCGATGAGTCACTCGTTTTCTACTACTTTCCATTGCATTAGTCTTATTTTATCTTAGCCTTGCCTGCGTGGCAAATAAATGTAAGTGATCATAAGATCATACACTAGTCATAATAAATAAATGAAGTATTATTATTCTTATCGTTGTGTATGATGTGATACTTACCGATGTTAAAATTGTGTGCACTAGCGATTGATCCTGGGACTAGTGCGGTAAAACACAATGGATTCGAATTGGTGAATTCGGGTCCTCACAGAGGTGGTATCAGAGCATACTGACTGTAGGACTTTGCCTTAGTTGGTAGAGTGTCCAAAACTATTTTCTAAAAGAAAAACCACAATTTGATTAATACAACACTCTCAACTCATCTTATTCTCTACTCCTTACCTTTGCTGAAGTCTACCTTAAATTTTCGGAGTGGCCATTTGAAGATGGAAGACTTATCTAATTTTTCTTTAAATAGATGAGGACACAGTCATACGTAGAGTGCGAGGGAGGCTATGCGACAGAGCTCTGGAGAGTGCTCCAAGTTTTGGGAGGTTTCGTCAAGCCAACGTATCAAGGCCGAGATTGGGTCGTCAACGGAGCCACAAGAGGAATGGTGTGCAAGCTGTTAATTTACGCCCGAAATGGTGAGAGAGCAAGCCAACCTATCAGTATCACTGTGAGAAGAGCCACTTGGGAGATCGGCATCCAGGAGTCATCGCGACTTGCTCTACGGAGGGTCTGCTACGACTACTACCACGAGTTGGACGACACAGTGTTTAGACTTCACCCCATGGTTCGAGATGCTTGGCGTTCATACGTCACACGGAGGGAGGATGCTACCACCGTACACTTAGCATGATTTCCAGCTGCGCAAGAAGCTCATGCCCATGATACCGACACAGAATTGAGGACGGTATATGAAGCACTCAGAATTGCGGAGAAGGAACTGCACGAGACCCAAGTCGCTTATGAGGAAAGGATCATGGAGCTCGAGGAAGCATTACAGGAAGAAGGCCGCGCTACACCGACATCATCAGAAGAGGCAGAATCGAAGAAGATGAAATCTGAGTCTGAGGAGCAACCAGCTGAAGAACGTTGGGATCGATTTGTACCTGCACCAGCACGTCCGCTCGTATACCCACCAGGAAGTTCCCATGGGGGATGGCTGGAGGAGTGAAGAGACTTAGTATCGAGTCGCGTCGTTAGAGTAGACTCACCCACATGTAATAGACGTTAAGGTTGAGTGTTAGTTTGGATTTTTAATGTTTGCTGAGTGTGCAGTATGTGTTGCAAAGCTTTTAGGCTTTTGTAAGCAACCATACCAAGTTAATCAATAAAGATATAAAGTTTTGGGTTTAACCTATTCTCCCGCATTAGGAATTCTTACATCTTATCTATGCTAATTCCACCTTTCCTAACCTAAAAATCAATCAAATAGATGGTGAACACTCGTGGCAACAATAGAGCGTCGGGAAGTGGCCTTCACCGGAATGACAGTCCCAACAATGGTGGGACACCACCGCAACCAGCACCACTAGTAGATGTGCAGAATTTGGGAGCTTTTATAGCCGCGCAAACTCAACTTATGCAAACCATGATGCAACAAATGCAGAATATGACTAATCAAGCCGTAGGCAACACCAACATGCAACAAGGCAACAATGGACCGCGTTCTCATTCTAAACTGACAGATTTTATGAGAACCCGTCCTCCAACATTCTCCGGCAATGCCAATCCCTTGGAAGCCGACGATTGGTTAAGGACCATTGAGCAAAAGTTGCACATCACGCAATGTGAGGGCAATGAGAAGGTGTTATATGCTTCAGACTACTAGAAGGGACTTGCGGAATGGTGGGAGAACTATTAAGATCACATGAAGCACCCAGAGATTACTTGGGAAGAGTTCTCACTGCTTTCCGTCAAGATCATGTCCCTAAGGAATGATGGATCTTAAGAGGGAAGAGTTTAGGGCTCTAAAGCAAGGAGGCCAGTCAGTGGCAGAATACTTGAACAAGTTTACGCAGTTAGCACGTTATGCGCCAGAAGATGTGGCCACAGATAAGGCTAGACAGTCTCGTTTCTTGAAAGGTTTAACTTCTGGACTACAGGTGGGACTGATTACCCACAATTTCCCTGATTTTCAGTAGTTAGTCAATAAGGCTTTGATCCTTGAGGATAAGCGTAAAGAATTGGGTGAAGATCGTAAGCGTAGGATGGCTAATCAAGCAGGGCGACCTAATCAACTTAGGTTAAGGATGACACCGCAACAGTTTGCCAGAATTCAACCCTAGTGGACCAACAAGACATCAGCACCGTCATCTCACCCCACTAACCGAATTTTCAAACACCAAAGACCAGAGGTAATGTACCAAAGAGAAGCTAGCGCATCATTGTCAAGAAATGTTTCTCTTGCAATGAACCGGGACATTTCGCCAACAAGTGTCCGAAGAAGGGAAATATTACCCCAGTCCATTTTAACTTAGGAACCACCCCAGCTAAAGCTCCAGTAACAGGAAGCAATCGAGTACCGGTATAGTCAGGAGCATCACCCCAAACAATGACTCGTGGAAGGGTTAACCACATCACGACTGATGAGGTCCAGGACACCGTGGAAGTTGTGTTGGAAATACCCAACGTCGACACCACCACTGGATCGCAAGAAGACGACTCTCTCTTCGCTAGCCAAAATCAGGAAAACGAAGATAGCTATCCGAGAGCCGGCGACCCTCCATTTGATATCTGTGGTGAAGGTGGTGAAGAGGAAGATTAGTCAGATGTTTAAGTCGCGTTCCATTCCAGTTCTTACTTTGGCTACAGTTAGATGTCAGTTTAGATGTTTCCATTGCTGTATGACCCATAGGTCCAACTCTTTGTTATAAAAGGATGTGACGAGCAGTACTCTACATGCAATAAATGGTTACCACTTAGTTATGATCCATGTTGATAGGCTCTATGCGTACCAGTTACTGACTTAGTTGAGTCATGAACATGATGAATAAGGTATTCATGGAGTAATTGGACAAATTCGTAATTGTCTTTATAGACGATATTCTTGTGTACTCCAAGTCGAAAGAGGAGCACGCGGAACATTTGAGATTGGTATTAGAGAAGTTGCGAGAACAACAATTATATGCCAAATTCAGCAAGTGTGATTTTTGGAAAGAAAAGGTAGAATTCCTTGGCCACGTAATAACCGCTAAAGGAGTCGCGGTGGATCCAAGTAAAGTGGAAGCTGTGTTGCATTGGGAGTAGTCAAAGACAGTTACTCAAATCCGTAGTTTCCTGGGAATGGCGGGATATTACCGTCGGTTCATAGAAGGATTTTTGACGATTGCAAAACCCCTTACGCAATTGTTGAAGAAAGAAAAGAAGTTTGCATGGACGCCAGAGTGCGAAAAGAGTTTTGAGGAGTTGAAGAAGCGATTAACATCTGCACCGGTGTTAGTATTGCCAGATGTGCAGTGTGGTTTTGACATTTATTGTGATGCGTCAAAGCAGGGACTTGGTTGCGTTTTAATGCAGAATGGCAAAGTTGTAGCCTACGCATCAAGGCAATTGAGGCCGCATGAAGGGAATTACCCAACGCATGATTTGGAGTTAGCTGCCGTAGCGCATGCCTTAAATATATGGCGTCATTATCTCATAGGGAATAGATGCGAGATATATATACGGATCATAAGAGCTTGAAGTACATATTTACCCAGTCAGACCTTAAATGGTTAGAACTAATTAAGAATTATAATGTCGGAATCCATTATCATCCTGGGAAAGCTAATGTGGTAGCCGATGCTTTGAGTCGTAAAGGCCACAGTGTAAATTCGTTAATAGTCAGCGATCAACCGGAGTTATGTGAGGAATTTCAGGAGTTGAGATTAGAGGTTGTGCCACAAGGATTTTTAGCTGCTTAGAAGTAAAGCCAACTCTTGAGGATCAAATTAAGGAAAAGCAAAGTAATGATGAGAAGATCAGTAGGGTCAAGGCTAAGAAGGAAGAGGGTTTAGCTGAAGATTTCTCGATGGATGAGTGAGGAACCCTATGGTTCAAGGGTCGTATTTGTGTGCCAAATGAAAAGGAACTTAAGCAATTGATTCTTGAGGAAGCACACGATTCTAAGTATTCTATTCATCCTGGAAGTGCCAAGATGTATCAGGATCTTAAGAAGAGATTCTGGTGGCCAAGTATGAAGTGTGAAGTGGCGAAGCATGTTGCATTGTGTGATGTATGTCAGAGGGTAAAAGCGATGCACCAAAAGCCCGCAGGACTATTGCAGCCATTGAAGATTCCAAAATGGAAATGGGAGGAAATTGGTATGGATTTCATCACGGGGTTGCCTAAGACTCAAAGGGGTTATGATTCCATATGGGTTATCATTGACCGGTTGACTAAAGTCGCTCACTTCATACCAGTGAAGACGACCTATTCGGGAGATAAATTGGCAGAGTTATATATGTCAAGGATTGTGTGCTTGCATGGTGTGCCCAAGAAGATAGTGTCGGATCGAGGTACCCAGTTTACCTCAAGATTTTGGGATAAGCTGCATGAAGCGATGGGAACTCGCTTGAATTTTAGCACTGCATATCATCCGCAGACAGATGGTCAGACAGAGAGAGTTAATCAGATTTTGGAGGATATGTTGAGAGCTTGTGCGATATCTTATAGCACATCTTGGGATAAATGTTTGCCGTATGCCGAGTTCAGTTATAATAATAGTTACCAGGCTAGTTTGCAAATGTCACCATATGAAGCCTTGTATGGATGAGCCTGTCGTACCCCGTTGAATTGGAATGAGACAGGAGAGCGTTCGGTGTTTGGACCTGAGATTCTTAGGGAGGCCGAAGAGCAAGTTACCATGATCAGGGAGAGATTGAAAACAGCGCAGTCAAGGCAGAAGAGTTATGCTGACAATCGTCGTCGTGACTTGAGTTTTGAGCCCAATGATTATGTGTACCTTAGGGTCACTCCCCTTAAAGGTGTTAAGAGGTTCCATGTCAAAGGGAAGCTTGCACCTAGGTTTGTGGGGCCATTTAAGATATTGAGCCGTCGAGGAGAGGTTGCTTACGGTTGAATTGCGAGTCATTGGCGGGGGTGCATGATGTGTTCCATGTGTCACACTCAAGAAATATCTTGAGTGCGGTGAGCGACCGTTGGAGGCTATTGAGTTACTGAGAAGATCGACCTACAAGGAACATCCGATCGAGATTTTGGATGTAATGGGCGTGAGGACCGGGAACAAGTCCACTCGCTTTTGCGAGTTCAATGGAGTAATCACTCAGAAAATGAAGCAACCTGGGAGCGTGAAGATGACCTAAAGGCAGAATTCCCGAACCTATTCTCTAGTCAGCACTGAATCTCGGGACGAGATTCTGTTAAGGGGGGAGGTTTGTAACATCCCAATTTTTGACTTTTTAATTAATTATTATTATTTTATTGCTATTTACGATCTTTGTGAATTTTTTGGATTTATTTGGATTTTCTGAGATTTATTTGAATTATTTTGAATTAAAGAATATTACCTTCTGACAAAGATTAATTATAAATATATAAACTTAAAATAAAGTTTTTATGAAAATATTTTATTTAAGTCTAGAATGTCTCAAAGTATTTTTGAGATTTTTCTTGGAATTTTTAGAATACTTTTACTACCCCAAATAAATCAAATAAATTTCTTTATTTATTTTAAATCGAAAATTCCGAAGAAATTAGCATGAACAATAACGGGCCGCGGCCCAATTACTGTGCAGGCTGGTCGGGTTTTAAAGGGATTATTGCGGACCGTTGGATCTAGATCCAACGGCCTTTATCATCGCTCGTGGATTAGGAAACCCTAGGGCGATTTGGACCGTCGGATCTTGATCGTCCGGTCGTTGGCCATCGTGTCTAAGCGGGATTCAGCGCCGCCGCCATCTCGGATCTGGACACCGTCGCCGCCGGACTTTCCTCGGTTTGCACGCTCGGCCGAGTATATAAGGAGACCTGGACCCCTTCCCGAGACTCACCTCGAGCCGCCGCACAAGTTCCCTGCTGCATCGTCACCGGAGGAGCGCCGTGAAGACCGTGTGAACTCGTCGGAGTGCCGGAGGGCGTCGCGCCGTGTTTCCGCCATCACCGGTGACCTTTTCGCCGGAACGAGGCCAGTTCCGAACACGTCGCGACGAGGCGAGTCCGTTCCGCCACTTCTTCACCGTCGGGAACCACCGGAGCGCCATGAAGAGGGTCGTCGTCTTCGTCTCTGGCGAGCCAGCGTCACCGCTTCATCGTCGCCGTGCTCGAGCTTCAGGAGTCGTCGGATCTTCAACGGAGCGTCGGGATTCGTCCGCGTCACTGCGGGAATAGTGAACGGCACGGGTAAGTATTGACCGTCGATCACAGGATCAACGGGCTAGATTTTGCCAAGTCGCGTCCGTACGGTTCGGGCGTGAAAAATCAGAATTTTCTTAATAAAAATAATTCAATTAATCAGAATTTATGAATTTAGGGATTTTTCAGGAATTTTAAAACTTCAAAATGCTATAACTTTTGCATATGAACTCCGATTGAGGTGATTCAAATTCCTAAAAATTTGTAAAATTGAGATCTTTCTAATGGTGGCTTTTATTCAAATTTTTGAGTTCATTTGATCTTTGGTTTTGTTGTTTATTGCTATTTCTTCTCGATTCGCGTTGACGTTGAATTGTGCGAGGATTCGAAAGAAGAATTTGCAACTCAGGAACAATTCTTAGACCAAGACCAGGAGCTTATGGAAGGCAAGTTGTGCTTTGATCATGTTGCACCCATAAATTAGATTGCATGCTATTTTGATTTACCTTATCACTTGTTACTTTATGAGTATAAATGATTTCAACATATGTTTGGGATTAGCTATCTTACCCTTTGAATTACACCCTACCTTGCTAGTTGTATGCCATGATCCACTTGTCACCCTAGGTTGGTTTACTATAGTTGGTTAATAATAAAATCAACATGGATGGTTAGAACGAACTAGAGTGCTTAGACATGCCACGTCATCACATGTACATGAAGTATTGATTATTAATCTTGACTAATGGAATATGGAACATTATCATGGATATGTGCGTCATGTGTGGTCACACGAGAAGATTGAGTTGTTGTGGCGAGGAGGTCAAGCAACTATGTTGAATTGTGTAAAGCATGTGATGCTTGGTAATCAACCGGGTGGTAATCATTTTTTATTAAAGCAAGTGGCAAGGGCAGGTGTGCCAGGGTGGGCCCGATGGGCAAGGGGGTATGTGCAAGTCTTGTTTTAATCAATCCTAAGGATTTAACCTTGCGAGCCTTTGACCTGAGTCTGTCATGCAACCACATGTTTGTTATGGGGCAGCCTAGCTGACTAATTTGCAAATGCTTAGCTTGAGTGCTATCGTGGTGGTGTGAGTCCGGGTGTACGGAGGAAACTCACATGGCGCAAGAGGGGGCCCAGGTGTGGTAACCAGTCTCTCGGTGTTAAAACCTTAGCGGTAGCAGGGTTAAGAGGATGCATTGTAAAGGCTTTGTTATAATCATTCACCTGTGTGGTGCGTGGTTGTATCATGTGGGTAAAGTGCATAACCTCTGCAGAGTGTACAAACTATTCGGATAGCCATGCTCACGGTATTGAGCAATGCTCGGGGATTACAGTCAAGGGGTAGTTAATTAAAATGAACAACTGTTATGGGATGGCGGGATGCCATGTGGATAATGGAACTTGATTTAGGATGGAGAATTTGGGTTTATTTGAATCAATGAATCTATTTACTTGTTATTATTTGTTTTACTGTCTTTTCAATCTATGAAGTATATGTGTTCTTAAATGCTGCTTTATTGCAAATGAGCCTTAGCCATTCCTTTGGAATAAGCCTGCATATAGCTATAATAGAATTGCATTTTGTGCACAACTTGTTGAGTACGTGTTGGTGTACTCACCCTTGCTTAACAACTAACAACAGTGGAGGAGTCATCGCCCGTGTTGGAGGAGGATTTCCAGGTGGACACGAGTCACTAGGCCAAGCCTTGTCAGTCGCCTGTGGTGTACTGATGAGTCACTACGTTTTCTACTACTTTCTGCTGTATTTGTCTTATTTTATCTTAGCCTTGCCCTGCGTGGCCAAATAAATGTAAGTGATCATAAGATCATACACTAGTCATAATAAATAAATGAAGTATTATTATTCTTATCGTTGTGTATGATGTGATACTTACCGATGTTAAGCTGTGTGCACTAGCGATTGATCCTGGGACTAGTGCGGTAAAACACAGTGGATTCGAATTGGTGAATTCGGGTCCTTACAGCAAATTTCTTGATCTTTGGAGTTTTTGGTGGGAAGTTGTGGGCGGGGATTAGTGAAGAGAGGATCCTACTCCGACCTCCTGGAGCTCGCCTCCGGCGGCGGCGGCGAGCCATCTGTCGCTCGGGCGCGCGCCGATACCGTCGCGTGGTGTGGCGCCCGGCATTGTTCTCGACCTCGACTGCTCCGACGCCGATGCCGATGCCGCGTCGGCCACCTCCGACCACTCCTCCCACCCGCCGAGGTAGTGCACCATCATCGTGGCCAACGAGCTCCCCATCCGAACAAAGATAGGCAGAGGCTCCCCCCCCCCCCGTGGGAAGGTCCCTTCACCGACGTGGAAGCCCTCCGACCCGGCACCTTTCGACTCAAGGATGCCGATGGCAACGTCGTCTCCAACGCGTGGAATATAAAAAAGTTAAGGCAATTCTATCCCTAAAGCTCTTTCTTGTCCTCGTGCCTTTTTACCCTTCCTCTGAGTTCAAGCGCTGCGTGGCGACCATAGCCTGGTCCCCATGCACCACTCAGGGGCTACCAGTTCATACACTCACACGGGTCGGTGACCCGACTGACCATTGGGTTCCCCCTAGCGGTAACCCTCTTGACCCAAGTGCAATGGTCTATGCCCCAGCGGCTACGGTTGCTAAGTAGTGCTTCGCGGAAGAAGGAAGTGCCTGTGCGGTGCGATCCATAGTTGGTCGGGAACACTCCTTTCCCACACGAGCGTTTCGTACCATAAGTTCCTGCTCTTTTTGCGCTTCCTTCAAAAGTGTTAACACGCAGACCTACGCTTGAACAACCCCCGCGGTTTCTAAGGCTATAGTCGTCGAGTGTTCATCACAGCAAGAAAGTGCAAAAGACAAAGTCGAACTTACGGTCGGCCCGACTGGCCAAAGCAAAAAATAAACTTTAGTCCATTACATGCTAAGGTTATTACATTGCAAAAACTAAAACATCTAACATTTATCCTACTCTCGGTGGAGGACGCTCCGCGGCGGTATCCTGGCGGCTATCACCCAGGCGCATGACTCGACTTGGGTCTCAAACCTGTCGATCTCTTCATCGGTCCGGTTCCCGGCGATCCCACTGCTGACGGTGTCGAGGTCGATACCATCGTAGTGGGAGATGGTGCAGACGAGCGCTGAAGAGGCCCCGAATATGACGCCTTCGCTCACTGAGCCCTCGACGTGCTCGGGCACGCGGGCTAGCTCGGTGGCAAGCGAACTCAGACCCTGCATGGTCCCGAGCACCCGGTCGCAGACGTCCCGGCCGACCCTTCGAAGGGTCGCCAGCTCGGCGGCCTGCTCCTCCTCCGCTTGCCGCTGCGCCGTCAAGGCCACATCCCGCGCCGTGAACGCCATGTCACGTGCCTCCTCTGCCAGTCTCCACGCCTCCACAGCATCGCTGAGATTCTTCTGCAACTCTGCAAATCGAAACGGCGTCAAGAGAATGCGGCCGGCAAGCTGCGATCACAAAATTGATCAAGGGGTTGGGTCACTTACTAGCCGCAGAGTCTGCCAGAGCGCGGAGCTCATCCTCGGCCTTGGCCCGGGCCTCTTGGTCGCACACCGCGTCCTTCCGAAGACTCTCGACAAGGACTGCCAAATCCTCGCCAAGTTTCTTCGCCGAGGCCAACTCTTCCCGGCGTCCGCTTTCGTGCGAATCGCGTGGCGTCCCCATAGGCCGTCGCGCTTCGCCGGGAGCGGGTCACCTTCGACCGCGCGGTCTCTTCTGCGGCGGCGGCGCTTTAGCGCTGGCAGCTCTGCCAGAGAGACTCGAGCTCGGACACCCTTGTCCTCAGGGATTGGTTTGTCCGGCGCTCCTCGAACAAGACTTGCGCGACTTGATTCAGCTCCTGGTGGGCCTTTTCTGTCTCCGCCTGCTTGCGAGTCAAGGCCTCCCGAGCGTCGTGCAGCTCGGGATGCAACCGATCGCACTCCTCCTCGGCGGCCGTCCTCTGGCCGTGCAAACGGTGGAGGAGCTCAGACTTGTCCTCCGATCGGGCCCGCAAGTGTTGCGAAACACGAACACCCTATTATCCTACCGCAAACTCATCAAAAATTGCAAGGTCAGGGCTTTGTTTGGCTTACCGCACCGATCGGGCGAATTCCCCCGGTGATGGCATTCAGCACCTTATCGGAGGACTCGAGGGCAAGGGCCAGACCCTTTCGAATCTGGTTCACCTCAGCCTCGACTTGCTGCGCACCCTCCCGGAGGGCCTCCCATTCCTCGCGCTCCGCCATGTCGTCTAGCATGAGGGACGGTCTGCCAGACGGATCGTCGCCCGACCAGATCAGCACGGGGAAGGGTGGCCGAGTGGCCTCCCCTGGAACCGCCCCGGCGGTCTGCGCCTGCGGAGGATCACCCGTCCTGACGACAACTGCCTCCAACGCCTGGACCGCCCCCGCTGGCGGGTTCCCGGGAGATGGCGGCGGGATCACCTCAAGTACCCGAATCGCATGAGCAGGCGGTTCCCCTGGCGGTGGCGGCGGAAGCTCTTCCTCGCCCTCTTCGGCCTCCGGGCGAGGCCCTGACTCGTCAAGGGTCGCCGGGGCTTCCTCGCGCTCCGGCTCCGCCAGCAGCGCCCCGACCCTTGTTGACCCCGCCGGCAGCTCCGGCGCCGCCCCTAGCATCTCGATGCCTATCGACCCCGCTGGCAGCCCCGACTCTGCCTGCGGCGCTTCGACACTCGCCGGATCCGCCGGCAGCGCCGGTCCTACCGGCCGCCCCAACTCGACTAGCGGCTTCTCAACCCCCGCCGGCTGCGGGGACGGCGCTGGCCCTCATGGGGCCACCGCCGGATTAGCCACCGCCGCCATGGCCTCCCCCGTGTAGGTCCTGCACACGACGGTCGGTCGGAAACTACTCGAACGAACTCTAATGCAATACAACTCAGGAACAAAGGGGACACTTACAGCACCGAGCGGGTGCGCGGCAACTGCGCCTTCTTCGTTGGTCCCCCTTGCAGAGGCGAATCGCCCCTCCGCTTCCCCAAGGACGCCTCCACCGGGGGCGCCTCCGCCTGGGGCTCGATGACGGCGGCGCTTGCGCTGGCACCCACCACCCCGAGACATCTTGCGGAGGGAGGAACCCTTTCCTCTCCAGCCCAACTGCGCAGCTGGGTTGAGCGGAGCACTCTGGCCACGACATCTCTGAAGGTGAAAACGGCGGAAAGGCGCGAGAAGAAGAAGGTGAGGAACTCTCTTCTCCGGCTCCTTTGCTCTATTTTTCTCTCGTCGCACGCAATGGCAGGGAGGCAGGGAAAGCAAAGGCAAGTACCTACCCCGGCGCCCCCACACCAAATTTATAAGAGCCAAACAGGCGCCAGCCGAACGGGCACTAGCCAAACAGACACCACCTCGGGGGAAGCGTCGCACGTCCTGTCCCTCCGACTGCCACGCCCGGCCGCTGGTAAGACACAACGGTTTCCAATCCCTCCACTACGCATTAATTCGCGACGGGACGGCAGGGGACGAAAGGACACCGCTTCGGACAGGGTGCCACACGACCGCTCGGCTTCGGCTCCTGGGTTGGACCAACCGCATCGCAATAGGTAAGAAAGGCCTGATGGACTGCTGTGGCCTCGAGGTGACAGAGGGCCCAATGGCTCGCACCCGGGGCCCAGACCAACGCCGCGGGTTCTAAGGCCCGACCCACCAAGTGGGTTTAGCGCCGCCCCGGTGGGAAACTGAGCAAGGGGTGAGGACAAGGCGAGCCCCCAGTGGGCCTCGAGTTGGGTCGACTGATGACCCAATCGCTTTAACTCGTGTCCGAGACCATACTTCACACTCTCCCGCGGAACCCATCGATGGGTGGCAGCCAGCTGCGCTCTGGGCCGGCGGACGACCCGGAGTCCGATACGGGGTCGAGTAAAGAAAGGTTTCTCATGGGTCGCCCCCAGCGGGCCGGACGCCCTCGACGGGATCGTCCGCTAGGAAAGGTCCTCCTTGGGAGGAATCTCCAGGTCCCACTCGGATTACCCATTATTAGCTCCACGAGCACGGTGTTCAAACCAACATGGTAAACACGCGTCCGCTCACCCCCTCCAGGTCCCAGACCTGCGGACGGGGCGTACACGTGGGACAGACAGCGGCTACTCCTCCCACAGATAGCCTCACCAGATGAGGACTTGGGATGGACGCCCTCCGCCTAGCTCCGACGTAAAACTAGCCTTATAAGCACGTCGAGCTACGACGTAAAATTAGCACTCTGTCGGGACCCAAATTCGCAATCCAGAAACCCTCTGTGTTAAATTTGGACATCTTCCATGTAGATATTTGAAAAAACTAAATTTTTTATTTTGGAACCCCTAAACTTTCACAAAAGCCTAATATGATTCTCAACTACGAAACCTGATATTTAACACTCCAAACTTTCAAATCCGGATCAACTATGCTTTGGAACTATAGTTACTGGATTCGCTGTAAACCCCCGCGAATCGCGAACCGGATTCATCGAATCCGAACCAGTTTAGGGTACAGGGTTTGTGTTTGCAATGGAAACTGGAAGAAAAAGTGGCGAGCTGTGAACCCGAATCTCGTACCGTGACTCAGACGAACCATGTTTCTAATAACTATGTAACACCTTTTATATGCCTTCTAATAACTCAGACGCCTTCGAGGCGCGAGGCGGCGGCGCTGCGAGATCTTGCGTGGGAGGCGGATCAACGGCGACGGGCGGCCAAGGAGAGGGCACCTCGGCTAAATCACGGAGAGACTGCGTTCACCGATTGGAGTCAAGGCTCGGGATCCGGTCTTCTTGGGGCGGATCTGGCGCCCACGGCTAGATACACCACCTCCGCCGGTGGTGGCGGCGGTGGCATGCTGCTGGCCTCGGTGCCTTATGATGGTTTAGGTTGGATCCTCACTTGTTGTTGCCAACACCGGTGCCGGTGGTCGCCCGCAACTTGTGGATGATGGGTGATCTAGGTGACTACTCTTAAGCCAGCGTCTTCATCTCTTACTAGCGTTGTTCATACATTTCTTTTGACCTATGTCATCTTAGCATCGATTCGCGGATTCGCTTTTCTTAGGCGACACAACTCATTTTTAGATGCACTCTATGGACTTGATGATCGTGTGCCTATTGGCTAGCTCATGAATCTGTCATCGTGAAGTCGAACATCTAAAATTGTTTATCCGGCCTTGAGAAGATGGCCGTTGCTATTGGCTAAGATTAAGTGGTATGGCGGCACTAGCTCGGAATGAGGGTGGCTGCAACACTGGGATCTCCGGTACTTCGACTTCAGGGAGAAATCCCTAGGTCTGACCTTAGTTGGTTGTGCCTGGCAATGGCTTTGTTGAAGGCATTGTTTTGTAGTCTGAGGATTTACTCTCCGAGGTGAAAACCTTTGGTCTGGTCTTCACTGGTTGGATCATGACAACGGCGGTGCGTGTGCGTATCGAGTCCTTCTTGGGGGCGTTGTCATTGGAGAGTTTTTATCGCGGTCCAAGTGTTGCTATGATGGTGGATAGCCTTGAAGACAATATTGCGTGATGTGGTTTGTCGCGACGGTTCATTTGTCTTTTCTTGTGTGTGTGTGTTTGGCTGTGTACACCCTAGCTGTGTAGAGGCCGGGAGTCTTCTTAGTATAATTGTATCACCTTGATGTAATTTACTAAGATTAATAAAAGCTTCCTTTATCGAAAAACACCTTTTATATGAAGTTGGTGGATCAACTATATTCTTTTGATGATGTTTGTTGTCCTTGTTTATTTATATCATTACTGTATATGATTTCTTACCACTGCAAGTCCTCTCAATTTGTAGCAGATTCGTTTTTCTCGTTGTCATTCTTTGCGGTAATATTTTCTTATATTGTTTCAGAGAATGCCCCACCAAGTTATTGGTGCACCACGCCGGCTTCTTCAGTTTGCTGTTCGTGATGCTGTCAGAACTGTGCAGCCAATGACCCCTAGATCAGAATCAGCTTCCAAGCGTCTTCGCTCTGTGGTGTCTACCATGTCTTCAGATTCAGCACTTGATGTTAGGTTGCAGAAAGTAACTTCTGATGTGAGAATACCAGGTGCCACAGCAGCATTAAGAGCTGCAGCTGAGGCTGCTGAAGATGTTCTTAAGGACAGGTATTCTGAAAGTGTGTTTAACAGATTGGGTGGAAGGTCTGTGTTGAATGCTACTGAAGAACCATATAATTTTAGAGAACAAAAGCCAGAAGGAGGAGAATATGAGGATGTAGATAATGTCAGAGCAGAAAATCAAGTAGAATTTCATGAAAGAAATCAGTATGTCGGCGGTGATGCATACATGTATGAACGGGAAGCAGAGGAGGCTGCTGATTCTGCATCCGATATCGATGGGTATGATGACACCAGTGCAGTTCGGTATAATGGTTTGGATTCGTATCAAAGTACATTGCCTTCTAGTGGAGGCAAAGAATCATTAGTACTGGGGTACAATGTGGTACAAGGAGCTGCTGCTGTAAGAAGCAGAAGGTCGATAGCCCGGGACAGACATGCTAGTTCAGGGATAAGACCATCTGAAAAGATCATAAATATGTCTGCTAACAGTAATACACAGAAGCCTCCCAACCATGAAGCAGCAAGGAATGCTGTCACATTTGAGCCTCAGGTGCCCATGGAGAAGAAAGTTGCTGGCTCAAGAAAATCAAATGTGACAGTTGCACGTGTGAATGATACACCCATGACTGATAATTCCATAGTAAGCTACTAAGCTGGAATTGCGACCTATGTTGGTACAGGCTTCGCAACGTTTGATGCAGGTGGCCATGGCTTTCTTCTCCCAGGGTTCTGGATGGCGGTCTAACCTGCGGATTACTTACTTTTAGAGAGGGTGTTTTAATTTGCTTCTGTGTTGCGTTCTTTTTTATTTTATTTTCTATTTTTTTTGGGGGGCTGTGTGCTTCTTGCTAAGCAGAGGCCGGAAGAAGTTTCAAGAACTTGTATCCTCTCGATGTAATGTCTTTGAAATTAATAAAAGCTTCCTTTATCAAAAAAAAAAAGCTTGTTTTCTGTCATTTTCTATGGTTAGCATTTCATTCCTTTTTAGTCTGTATATCAGCTAAGCTCATGAAAAACTAGATTATACCACAAGTGCTCTTCCTATGGAATTAACAGCATGAAATTATTGCCTCTTAAGAATTTGAGTTCCTCATATGTTCAGTACGCTAAGAAATGTAATTTTCCTTAAATTAAATGCTTCAAGTCAAAGCATCCAGCGTGCTCAAATGTATCTTTGTATAAACTTCGACATGCTAATTGATACAGAAATCACCCAACTCCTTAGATGGAGGAAAGAAAGTCCATACTCAAATCTTGCAGCACATTAAGGATTTTCTAATTATGTGTATGACAGCAAATTTCTTAAGTTTGTTGGAACACGCACTACATGTACAGGACAGCAAATCTCATAAACATGTACTACACAGGCATTTTTTACATTTGCCTATTGGCATTGAGTACATCATTTCTGCATTCTTGGCTTCTTCATTTGTATCTTCTTCTATGCCTTTTTTTCATGTCTTTTCTCTAATCCTTTTATGTGTGTTTCTTTTGTCCTGATTGATATAACATTTGTATTTTCTGAACTATCGGTGATGCATCATGCTGTTATAATGACCTTTTTGAAAATATATTCCAGAATTTGGTGCATTCAACTTCTATGGTGGAGGCACAGAAGGCTTCATCACCTGGTATTTAGCACTGCTCATTGTTATAAATACAACTACTTTATTGGTTATAGGAAATGTTTGTGTGGAAAAAGTTACTTTAGCTTTTTTAACAAAAATTTAGTCTATTAGAACTTCTAAAGTTTGGTGGTTCCTGTAGTCAAGTGAAAAGGCCTTTGCTAGTAGGAACAAGGAAGGGCTACTCCCGATGTTACAGAAACTACTATTGTCTGACTGCTAGCTTTTTTACCTTTGTAAATTTGCGCGCAATTTTTTTTGACATTTAGATGCTTTTTCTGTGGATTATCTTGTTTTTAAGTCTAGATTATGACAGTAGAGTTTGGAGAGATCTGTCATGCACTTAATTTCCTGATGTATTAACCTTTTGTATGAGTATGGAATACTGTATTTGATTGGAAGTTGCTATATCAGTTTTTCTTTAAAACATCTCTATTGTGCTATGACTTTTTGATCTGATTAAATTTACTTCCTTGTTTTACATGTTGGTTCTGTACTTCTGTGGCATTTCAACCCCTTGATTGGTTAAGGAAGTTTCTGTTTTTTTTCTGTTATTTTTTTCTTTAGCTGTTGGATCATACTCTACAAATCAACCTGAAGGTGGCACTGATTCTAGAACTGTCTTTGTTAGCAATGTAAGTGTTTCTCTTCTTTGCATTTCTGTTTACAAAGCTGAAGACTTCCTCTGTTACTAGCGATTGTTCTGTTGACTTTTTAGGTACATTTTGCTGCAACAAAAGATGCTCTTTCTCGTCATTTCAATAAGTTTGGAGCTGTGCTGAAAACTCTTATCGTGACGGATGGTGTCACTGGTCAGCCAACAGGGTTTGAATTCTAAGTCCTCTGAACATTCTGAAACATCAGCATTTGTTTAGATAATATCCTTAGTTGATTTTTCTTTTCTTTTTCTTGTTTGATCAGTTCAGCGTACATTGAGTTCTTACACAAAGAATCTGCAGAGCAGGCACTAACCCTGAATGGCACATCTTTTATGTCACGCATTTTGAAGGTTAAACCACCTTGACCCAACTTATAATTGTTGTTGTCAGCAAGGTTATCTATTGAATTTGTGGATTGCAATACATGATCCAGCTGCTGTAGTAAGGAGTGCTGCTAAACCTCCAATTAGAAGATATTTTTCTGTCTATAGGAGGTTCCATTAGTTGAGCTGCTTCGGTGCGCACAAAAATGCAATTTTTTAGTTGTGTTGTTCATTTTCCATGAGACATTGACATGAGGTGTACCATTGCTTTGTCAATAACCTTATTAGTGTTTTCCAGCTTACGTATATGAGGTAATACCGTATTGGTAAATTATGACAATAATAAAAGGTATACTATGGCAATTGCAGTCGATATTGCACTTTTTAGTGTTCACGCTTTTCATGACTTGTCATGCATGTGTGTGTCCCAGCAATTAACTATGTTGTGTTGGATGAGAAAATTGAATATATGCCACTGCAAAGATGAGCCCTTATCCAAATACCATCATGGTCCTGGATCACTTTAAAATGCCCCTCGAAAGGAGGCCTTCTCGTCCACGATGCCATTCCGCTATTTTCTATGAGCGAAATCACTTATTCCCCATTTTGCCCCTCAGTCAAAGTGCTCATACAGACTTTTGATTTGAAAATTCCGGACATGGGCAAGGCTCATATACCGAAACTTTTTTTCAAATCAAAAGTCACGAACCAATTTCTTTTGAACTGAATTTTGTTGAACCAAAAAAATTTTAATAGAAAGTTCTCGACCTAAGAGTTCTTGAAATTTCTCCACTCGAAATTTTTCTAGTTTAAAATTTCTCGAGTTGATGTTTTTCTAGTTGAAAGTTGTCAATTTGGATTTTCCCGGATTGAAAGTTTCTCAAGTAGAAATTTTCCGAATAGAAAGCTCTCAAATTGAAATTTTCAATTAATTTCCTTATTCAAAATTTTTCAAGCGATTTGAATTTTGCTGAGTTAAAAATTTCCAGAGTTTTGATTTTACCTAGTTAATTTTTGTCTAGTTGAATTTTTCCGAGTCGAAGCTTGCTATTTAAAATTTTCTAATTTGAAAATTATATGTTAGAAAGAAAGGAACAGGGTGCCACTAAGGGGCAAAATGGGAATAAGTGATTTTATCTGCAGCAAAATGGCTGGAATGGCATCGTGGGCGAGAAGGCCTCCCTTTCGAGGGGCATTTTAAAGTGATCCAGGACCATGATGGCATTCGGATAAGAGCTCATCTTTGCAGTGGCATATATTCAATTTTCTCGTGTTGCAGGTTGTTCGAAGAAACTCACTTGAAGTACCTCAACTGCCTGGCTGGTCCCGTGCTTCTCGGGGATCACCATTCGCTTCAAGGCTCATTGGAACCGCATACCCAAGGCCAGCATTTCCTGGTGCTATCCGTGGGCGTCTACTATTTAGAGGTGGTGCTCGGAATTTTCAATGGAAGCGTGACACTGCTGATTCCGTTGATGCTGGAAAACGTAGTCAAACTACACCAGTAACTACTGGGAATCAGATGGTAACCCCAATCACACGAAGCTTCACCTACACACGCACTGATCCAAAACAAGATGTTGGTGCATCTGCGACCATTTGATTGCTCAGCTGCAGCATGCTGTTGCTCCTGATGAAACTCGCAGGAGGAGCTCAAGATTGATGGCCATTTCATAGTTCAGCCTATTTTGGTAAATACTGTTTAGTAGCAGAGCTTAGCTAATACCAGGCTGATTTTTGTGGAACTGAAAATTTGAGCCATATTCTGGGAGCGATTTTGTGTGTTTTTTCCCATCGTCAAGACATTCATGCTGTGCTGGCTATGTGAAGTTTGTGGAGTAGAAAAATATTGAAAAAAAAAGAGAGAAAAGAATAGGCTGTAGAATGTAATAGGAACATCTCAACATTTGTTATTATCGATATATTATTTAGCTTCCACGGTTTCCTTATTAAATATTGTTATCGTGTCAAATCTGCTTCTTTCCACTCCACAATTTTGAGGCCTCCCAATTCCCAATCTGGCATTCTTTGTATGTACAGACCCTGCCTGTAACATCTGCGAAATCATCCTGGATGTTATGGAGTAAAGTACATTTATCTTGGAATCAGGGAAAACTCACGGGCAGCTCAACTCCAAGGATAGTTCATATTGACTTGTGAGAGGCAGTTGATCGGAAGATAAGGACAGCCACCTGTCATAACCCTCGCCTTATTGTCTCCCTGCTGATTGATTATTCATGCCTGCAAATTTCGTACTTTATATCATTTCTTTAGTTTGGACTGGACATTGGAACGATTTCCGCGATGATAACCATCGAGGATTAAAATATCGGGGCAGTTGTTGTACTGTTTGTCCGACTGTTTGCCCGTCTCTGCCCAATGATTGAAGGTAGCTTTCTTTCGGGCCAAGGTAAAGTAAACATTTATTTGTCTGAGGTAGAATTTGAAATTTCGTTTTCGATTTATATCTCGGGGACCAACGAAATTTGATATTTCAATGAAATCTTAGAATTTTGGGTAAAATTTGATCAAAATTTTAAAACCAATTTGAAATCCAGAAATTTTTGAAATTTCGATAAGATCAACTGAGTGAAAAATAGTTGAAACGATGATAGAAAACTTTGAAAATTTTTTTGGATAGTCCTAACACATCACTAATGTTCTCATAAAAATTTCAAATGATGATCAAGCCTGAGGAATTTTTAAAAATTCTGATAGTGCTACGGTCATGATAAAAGACTAACAAGCAAATTTCAATCAAATGAAAAATGGTTCAAACCACTTTAGAATTTTTTTGTGGATGGTCCTGGAGTATCACTGATGTTTCTATAAATTTTTCAAATGATGATCAAGCATATGAAATTTTAAAAAATTATAACAATGCTACTGTTTTAATAAAAGTCTGGCTGAGCATTTATGCTACTTTCATAGATTTGATTGAGCAAACAAAAAAGGTTTTCAATTTTTGGAACTTTTATACAAGTGTTCTGAGGCAGTGCTTAAACTGATAAAAATTTTGGATCATGATCAGACTCGAACAAATTTATAAAATTTTGACAAGGTTCCTGTCTCATTTATGTTCCTTTTGTTTGTTTTATTTTTTAAATATAACTGTAACATCCCGATTTTTGAGCTTTTAGTTATTAAATATTATTTCATTGCAATTTATAATTCTTGTGAATTTTCTGGATTTATTGGATTTGCTGAGATTTATTTGAATTACTTTTGAATTAGTATATATGGCTTTTGTTAAAAAAATATATATAAATATATAAATATAAAAAGATAAGTTTAAAATAAAGAGTGCCCAAAAATATTTTATTTAAGGATAGAAGGTCTCGAAGTATCTCTGGAAATATCTTTTCCTCTCTGGGAATAAATCGGAATAGGAATTTGATTGATTGAACCAGATTAGGAGATAGGCTGGTGACCGATTGATTTTGAGTGCGATTCGGATTGCGCTTCGATGCATACATCCCAGCCGTAAACCCAGGCGCGGGAGAAGACGCAACCGATTTGAACTCCCGCTGGTGTTGGCGCTGTGTTGTCTTGGATTCGAAGCCGTTTCCATGCAGAAGAAGTAGACGTAGTCGATTCGAACTCTCGCGCCCACGCCGAGCCATCGAGGATTGGAAACCATCCGGGCGGGAGAAAGGACAGCCTGCGCGTGACCGAGTTGGACTCGCCAGTGCAACGCGTGACCGATCGGACTTTCCTTCGCAAGCGTGGCTGAAATCGGCAAGAAGCGAAGTCCTTCCATCGGGCGGGAGGAGCCAGCATGTAGCCGACTTGGGTTTCCAAATTGCTGCGCACACCGTTTCCGCCGAGGATCGCTACGCCTTCCGTCCTTGCGTGCCTGTAGAGGCTATAAAAGCCCCGTCCGCACCCTGAGGTCCTTCATCCCAGAGCACATCCACCGGTGCTAGTTTTCTCCGTTGAATCGTCGCCAAGAACCGAGCGAGCGGCAGAAAATCGGGAGCGTCGAGCGAGTCGCGCCATCGGGAAAAATCACGAAGGATAGCGGGCACCACCAGGAGATTTCCGAGCGCGCAGCTGAGTTGCTGCCGAGAAGCGTTCCGTGCGCCGTAGTTCTGCCGGAGCATCGTCAAGGAAGGAGATCGCTGTTGGGATCGTCGTCTTCTTTGAGTCCGGCGAATTTTGCACGTGGTCCAGCCATTGCCGATCGGAAGTTTCATCAGCCGTCGGATCTTCATCGAGCGATCGGGATTAAGTCGTAACTTCGGAATCGGTAAGCATTTCCGATTAAATATCAACCGTTGGATTTAAGTCGGATGGTTGATACTAGGCTACGTAGTAGATTTACCCGTAACCGTTAGATTGAGTTTATCAGTCTAGATTTCGCCACGTTTTTGTCTGCAGACAAGCCGGGCGGAAAATTCGGATTTTCTTTATAAAAATAATTCAGAAAGATTTAGAATTTCTAATTCCAGAGTTTAGTCTATTTTCACAAAATCTAAATGTTATAACTTTTGCATATGAACTCCGATTTGGGTGATTCAAACTCCTAAAAATTTATAAACTCAAGATATATCTAATAGGGGTTTTTATTTGAATTTTCGAGTTCATTTGCTATTTGTTCTTGGTGTTTATTTGCTATTTGGTTTTGGTTTTTATTTGCTTTCTCTCTCGATTCGCGTAGACGTTGAGTTGAGCGAGGTATCGGAAGAAGGATTATTATTTCAAGAGCAATCTTTGGAGCAATACCAGGAGCTTAAGCAAGGCAAGTTGTGCTTTGATCATGTTGCACCCATAGATTAGATTGCATGCTATTTTGATTTACTTTATTACTTGTTACTTCATGTGTATAAATGATTTCAACTTAACTTCGGGATTAGCTATTGTACCCCTTGAATTACACCCTACCTTGTTAAATTGAACGCCATGATCCACTTGTCACCCTAGGTTGGTTAATTATAGTTGGTAAATAGAAAATCAACATGGATGGTTAGAACGACATAGAATTGCTTAGCCATGCCACGTCATCACATGCTCATGCAATATTGCTTAATAATCTTGACTAATGGAATATGGAACAATGATGATAATTTGTGGGCCATGTGTGGTCGCACAAAGAGATTGAGTTGTTGTGGCGGAGTCACGCAACGATGTTGATTTGTGAAGAGCACGTGGTGCTTGGTAACCAACCGGGAGATAATCACTTTAGATTGAAGCAAGTGGAAGGGGCAAGGGTGCCAGGGTGGGCCCGATGGGCGAGAAAGGGTATGTGTAAGTCTTGCTTTAATCAATCCTAAGGACTTAACCTTGCGAGCCTTTGACCTGAGTCTAACTTGCAACCACATGTCTGGAATGGGACAGCTTAGCTGACTAATTTGCAAATACTTAACTTAAGTGCTATCTTGGTGGTGTGAGTCCGGGTGCACGGGGGAAACTCACATGGCGCAAGAGGGGGGCCCTGTTGTGGTGGTTTAGCCCTTCAGTGTTGAAACCTTAGCGGGTAGCACTGGGTTAAGAGGATGCATTGTAAAGGCTTCACGATCGTTACTTTGTGTGGTGCATGGTTGTATCATGTGGGTAAAGTGCATAACCTCTGCAGAGTGTACAATCTATTCGGATAGCCGTGCTCACGAGATTGAGCAATGCTCGGAATTACAAATCAAGGGTAGTTAATTTAAAACTTGTCAACTGGATGGGATGGCGGGATGCCATGTGATTGATGGAATTTGATTTAGGATGAAGAACTTGGGTTTATTTGAGAAACAATGGAATCTATGTACTTGTTATTATTTGTTTTACCGTCTTTTCAATCTACATATTGTTTATGTTTGAAAATCTTTCTTCTTGCTTATGAACCATAAGCCTTCCTTTGGAATAAGCCTGCATATAGCTATGATAGAATTGCATTCTGTGCACAACTTGTTGAGTACGTGTTGGTGTACTCACCCTTGCCTACAAAAATCATCAGTGCTAAAGAAGGAGTACCATGAAGGGACGAATGTTTAGGGTGCGAGCCTTGTCGGTTGTTCGTGGTATCTTGAGGGGTTATCTACGTCATCATTCCGCTGCAGTTTAAATTGTTGTTCAGCCTTGTGAGGCATTACTAAGTAAGTTGACCATAAGGTCATACAACTGCTAATATTTAGTATATTATGTCTTTGTCTTATTTACGTTATGTATGATTATGATATTCACTAATGTTAAGCCTGTGTGCACTAGCGTGATCCTGGACTAGTGCAGTATACACAGAGGGTTCGGATTTGCATATTCGGGTCCCGACAATAACAAATGAAGTTTAATTCTTTTGGAATTTTTTTGTATGATCCTAGACTGCTATATATGGTGCCAAAAAAATTTCGGAGCATTATCAAACTTGTATATTTTTATAAAAATCTAACCGTGTTTATATTATTTTTATAAAACACCTCAAAAATTTAGTTTTTCAAATATCTACATGGAAGATGATATTCTTAAAGGGTATTCACTAAAATATATGGTGCCAAAAATTAGGACATTTTGAGATCAACTAAAATATTTTGGTACCACCAAATATTTTATTTTTATATCAACATATATTTTTATTTTGTTAAAGCTTTCGGAAAGGCTTTAGAAAATATATAATTTGACAAATGTAGGAAATTTCAGAAATTCTCTTAGGTTTATTTATATTAAATAAGATAGTTGTAGCAAAACCAAATCTTTTATTTTGTCTCCAAAGTATATTTTTAATTGATGAGACTTTTGAAAAGGTTTTGAAATCGATTTTAACAAATAATGGGAAAATACTCAAAGTTCCTTGTGATATATTTTTTAAAATTAATTCCAACTTAAATAAGGTTTTTATTTTTTAAGGAAATAGTTTTAAGGTTTTCTAAAATAGGCAAAAGTCTTTTCTTTTGGACTCTAGAAATCGAGAAAATAAAGAGAGACAAATAACTTGAGACAACCGATAAAAATAATAATTTAAAATATTTTTTATCCTATTTTTGAAATGAAATTTTGGGATGTTACACACTTGGACACCAGAACCTTGCCTAAGGCATCTGGGCGTCCGTGCCGACCTAGGCAACGTCGAGCTACGATGTAAAACGAGCGCTCGGGCACCAGAACCTTGCCTAAGGCATCTGGGCGTCCGTGCCGACCAAGGCAACATCGAGCTACGACGTAAAACTAGCGCTCGGGCACCAGAACCTTGCCTAAGGCATTTGGGCGTCCGTGACGACCAAGGCAACGTCGAGCTACGACGTAAAACTAGCGCTCGGGCACCAGAACCTTGCCTAAAGGCATCTGGGCGTCCGTGCCGACCTAGGCAACATCGAGCTACGATGTAAAACTAGCGCTTGGGCACCAGAACCTTGCCTAAGGCATCTGGGCGTCCATGCCGACCAAGGCAACGTCGAGCTACGATGTAAAACTAGCGCTCGGGCACCAGAACCTTGCCTAAAGGCATCTGGGCATCCATGCCGACCAAGGCAACTTCGAGCTGGATCCCGCCGACCAAGTCGTTCGGCCTCAGCCAGCATGAGTAAACCCCCTGACTGGCTCTCCGACCCGCTCAGGTGCTCAGGGGCTACACCCACCGGGTGCGCTCGCGCGCACCCTGTCCAAACTGGCTGACCAAGTCGGTCGGACTTCGCCGACCAAGTCGGATGGAACCTACCCGCGAAGATAACCCCCCGAGCGCACCCGGACAAACGGCCGACCGAGTCCGTTCGCTGCACTTAGTTGGATTTTGCCGACCAAAGCAAACCCCCGACCGCCTCTGACGAGCCCGCTCAGGGGCTACTGACGAGTACTCATACAATGGATTCCCCCAGCGGCCCGGGTGTAGGGTCGAGGATGCGCCTAGAGGGGGGGTGAATAGGCGTTTTACAAAATTTGATCGCTCACTAAACAATTCGCTCTAATCAACCCCTATGTCAAAACCTAATCAATTTTATATGCGGAAGCAATAAATAGGTTTTGACAATTAAAGCCTAAATCAACTAGGCTCACTAGTGCACTAACTAAATTAAGTCTCTACACTAGAATTGCTAAATTTAACAATCAATTAATACTTAAGCAATTCTAATACATTCAAGCAATTGATAAATACTCAATAATGTAAATGCTTGAAAGTAAAGAGACAAGGGACAACTGATGTTTTTCCGTGGTGTTCGCAGACTTGCCGGTCTCCCCTAGTCCACGTTGAGGCAAGCCCACACTTGGACCGGCTCCCGCTCGAGCACCCACCTCTTTCCACTAGTCGTGGTTTTTCACGCTCGCACGTAGGCTCAACCCGAACCTTCACAAACTTGCCGGGGCTTCTCACACCTCGAGAGCTCCCGCGCACGACGCCTACGCCGTCTAGGAGTCGGCAACCTCCAAGAGTAACAAGCCGCTCCTTCGCTTGAACCTCACTGGGCACAACAAATGCGCTCCTCGGTGATCACCAAGTGCAACACATGCACAAGGCCTCCCTCAAGTGCAACACATGCACAAGAGGCTCTCAAACCACTCCCTAAATGCAAAACATGCAATTAGTGCTCACACTTAAGCTCAAGAAGCAAATGGAGAAGAGCAACACATGTAAACAACTCCCACACACAGCCAACCACCTGTCCCAACACCCCCAAGGCCTCCTTTTATAGCCACCATGCCAAAACTAGCCGTTGGGGAAATTGGCGAACAATTGACCTTTACGGTACTACCGCCTCTAAGGGTCAGTAGTACGCAGAGTCTCAACGGCCGGCTATGACCATATATCCGTACTACCGCCCTCGAGGGCAGTAGTACCGACTTCCTGGTACTACCGCTCCCACCGAGCAAAAAACATCACAAGACTTTGGAATAAAGCTACATGAGTAAACTCGGTAGTACCAAGACTTATGTACATCCCTACCACAAGCCCCCCAGAGTACCGGCCGCAGGAGAAATTCAGGAATTTCAACTCAAAATCCATTTCTCCAAAATCCAATCTTATTCTTTGAGCCACAAAGATGATCAACACATGATCATATACACGTGCAAAACACATTTGCACCAATTCAACCCATGCTCAAAGAATTTCAACCAAATTGCAAAAACACATTTCGCAATCAACTCAAGATCTATTTGCAAAACGTATTAAGCAAATCAAACTTGAGTTTATGAGATTAATCCCCCTAGCCATGTGAAGGTCAACACAAGACCCGGTCAACTTGCCAACACCCATTGCAAGGCCCACTCACATGCTCTCGGGATTCCGGACTCATAAACCTCAGTTTATTCGCACAAAGAACTTGCAAATAACTCAATAAACGTATTTCATGCTTGAGCACTACTCTTTGCAACACATACAAAAGTCTAGCTCCAAGCAACATCAAATCAAGAAGCATGAACTCTCTAATTGCAACACATGCAATTCTCTAGTTCCATGCAACACCAAATCAAGCTCCAAACTTAACACCAAAACCAATTCAACCGTATGAGCTCTTTACTCGCAACACATGCAAGCCTCTAGCCCATACAAACACACAAACACCAAAGTTTTATAAAGATGTTTTGCGAAACAAAAACATGAAGCGTCAACTAATGCAACACATGCAAAAGTGAACTTCACGCAAAAGCCAACGCATTAGCTTATCCTATTTGCAACACATGCAAATCAAAGCATTATGCGAAAATCAAATGCAACCAAGCATAAGTTTAACCCATTCGCAACACATGCCAAATGGTTAACCCTCATGCAAAAACCAGATCAAATAAGATTTGAGCTTGAGTGAACGCGGAATGAGATCACCAACACATGATGAAGCTCAAGCTAGGAGACAACCCCTCTTAATAGCACGGCGATAAAAACCTTAGACTCAAAGACTATGTCGGGACCCGAATATGCAAATCCGGACCCTCTGTGTATACTGCACTAGTCCAGGATCACGCTAGTGCACACAGGCTCAACATTAGTGAATATCATAATCATACACAACGTAAATAAGACAAAGACATAATATACTAAATATTAGCAGTTGTATGACCTTATGGTCAACTTACTTAGCAATGCCTCATAAGGCTGAACAACAAATTGAACTGCAGCGGAATGAAGACGTAGATAACCCTCAAGATACCACAGTAACCGACAAGGCTCGCACCTAAACATTCGTCCCTTCATGGTACTCCTTCTTCAAAGATGATGATTTTTGTAGGCAAGGGTGAGTACACCAACACGCACTCAACAAGTTGTGCATGAGAATGCAATTCTATCATAGCTATATGCAAGGCTTATTCCAAAGGAATGGCTAAGTGGTTCTTAAGCGATGGCGGCATTTTCAAACATAAGCAATACATAGATTGGAAAGACAAGAAAACAAATAATAACAAGTAAATAGATTCCATTGTTTCTCAAATCAAACCCAAGTTCTCCATCCTAACTCATGTTCCATTATCCACATGGCATCCTGCCATCCCATCCGCTTAACAAGTTTTAAATTAACTACCCTTGATTTGTAATTCCGAGCATTGCTCAATACCGTGAGCACGGCTATCCTAATAGATTGTACACTCTGCAGAGGTTATGCACTTTACCCACATGATACAACCATGCACCACACAGTGACGATCGTAACGAAGCCTTTACAATGCATCCTCTTAACCCAAGTGCTACCGCTAAGGTTTCAACATCAAGGGCTAAACCACCACAACAGGCCCCCTCTTGCGCCATGTGAGTTTCCTCCGTGAACCCGGACCCACACCACCAAGATAGCACTTAAGTTAAGCATTTGCAAATTAGTCACCTAAGCTTTGTCCCATTCCGACATGTGGTTGCAAGTAAGACTCAGTCAAAGGCTCGCAAGGTTAAGTCCTTAGGATTGATTAAAGCAAGACTTACACATACCCTTTCTAGCCCATCGGCCCACCCAACACCCTGCCCCTTCCACTTGCTTCAATCTAAAGTGATTATCTCCTGTTGGTTACCAAGCACCACGTGCTCTTCACAAATCAACATCGCTTGCGTGACTCACCGCCACAACAACTCAATCTCTTTGTGCAACCACATGACCCACAAATTATCATCATTGTTCCATATTCCATTAGTCAAGATTATTAAGCAATATTCCATGAGCATGTGATGACGTAGCATGGCTAAGCATTTCTATTCCGTTCTAATCATCCATGTTGATTTCAATATTAACCAACTATAATGAACCAACCTAAGGTGACAAATGGATCATGGCATACAATTATCAAGGTAGGTGTAATTCAAAGGGTATGATAGCTAATCCCAAAGTTAAGTTGAAATCATTTATACACATGAAGTAACAAGTAATAAAGTAAATCAAAATAGCATGCAATCTAATCTATGGGTGCAACATGATCAAAGCACAACTTGCCTTGGTTAAGCTCTGATCCCGGTCTGAAAATAATTCTGAGAAATCCTTCCGAAGCCAGACGATTCAACGTCTACGCGAATCGAGAGAGAAAAGCAAATAAAAACCAAAACCAAAGAGCAAACAAATTCAAAAATTCAAATAAAAGCTACCATTAGAAAGATCTCAATTTTACAAATTTTTAGGAATTTGAATCACCTTAATCCGAGTTCGTATGCAAAAGATATAAGGTTTTGAAGTTTGAAAATCCTGAAAAATACCCTGAAAATAGAAATTCCGAATTTAGCGAATTATTTCTATATGGAAAAATCTGATTTTCCGACGTCAGCTAGCCACGCGATGCCAACGCAATGCCAACGCGGTGCCACCTCAGCAATGTGATCTACGTGGCGACACGTGTCAAGGAAGTATTAACCCACCCCAGTTGATGACGTGGACCGTTCTCGCGCGTTGATGGTTGATCGGACGGCCGAGAACTTTCCCGAGCGGTGATGGTCGTGCGGCGGCATAATCCTCCCGGCGCTGAAGAGGACGAACCTGGCGACGACGTTCTGGCACTCCCCGGCGAAGAAGAGACAGCAGCTCGGATGCGGCGTGACTCGGCGAGTTCGGAGCTGGCTTCAAATCGGCGGAAGAGATACCGACGGCGACGAAAACACGACGCAAACCCTCGGTCACGACCTTGCTACTCCGGCGAGCTTTTGCGGTGGCTACACTAACTCTCCGGCGATGGCACAAGAGGGAAAAGGAGCGGTGGCTCAAGGTGAGTATCGGAGGGGGCTCGGGGTCCCTATTTATACCCGGTAGGGCATGCGAGGAAGGAAAGTTCAAGGCGGCGGTGGTAGAATCCGGCTCGGATGCGGCGGCGCGATTTCCATCGAAGACGACGACCACGAGCCGTTTGATCAGAATCCGTCGGTCGATGGCTTAGGGTTTCCTATTTAGCCCCGGGGTGATGAAGGCCGTTGGATCGAGATCCAACGGTCGGAATAATTCCCTAATTAATCCGCCGGCCAGCACAGTGATTGGGCCGGGCCCGACACTGTTTATTCCATATTTTCCCAGTTTTTTTCCTTTTTTATTTATTCCGATTTAATGTTTTGATTTATTTAAGGCTTTCGAAATACTCTAAAAATTCCAGGAAAAATCTCAAAAATATTTTGAGATATTCTGGATTATAAAATATTTTCACAAGAACTTTATTTTGCAAATATCTTTTTATAATTATTTCTTGACCAAAAGATAATGTATTTAATTCCAAAGAATTCAAATAAATCTCAGAAAATCCAAATAAATTCAGAAAAATCATAAAATCCATAAATTGCAATAAAACAATATCAAATATTTAGAAAATCAAAAATTGGGATGTTACAAACCTCCCCCCTTAACGGAATCTCGACCCCGAGATTTAGGGCTAACTAGAGAATAGGTTTGGGAATTCTTTCTTCAAATCTTCTTTACGCTCCTAGGTTGCTTCATTTTCGAATGATTACTCCACTAAATTCTACAAAAATGAGTGGACTTATTTACGGTCCTCGCTCCATTACATCCGTAATCTTAATAGACTGTTCTTTATAAGTCAGATCCTCCTGCAACTCGATAACTTCTAACGGCGTTTGTTCTGTTGGTACTCTGAGACATTTCTTAAGCTGCGACACATGGAACACATCGTGGACTCCTGCTAATGACTGTGGCAACTCCAACAGATATGTAACCTCTCCTCGACAGCTTAAGATCTTAAATAGTCCAACTTACCTAGGTGCGAGCTTTTTCTTTGACATGGAACCTTTTCACACCTTTAAGAGGAATAACCCTAAGATACACGAAATCATTGGGTTTAAAGCTCAAATCACGTCAGCGATTGTCAGCTTAACTCTTCTGTCTAGACTGTGCTGTTTTCAATCTTTCTCAGGTTTGGTCCTCTAGGGTTGGTTTTAGCTCTAAGGCGGATGAAATCCTTACGTCACAACTTTTAATCTTAACTTCTGAAATTCTCTCACACGACTCCGTCTGATTGCTTGCTTTTATAACATTTACACTGTGGCTTTTCCGGTTTAACGCGTCGGCTTCTACATTAGCTTTTCCCGGATGATAATGAATTCCAACATTATAATCCTTAATCAATTCTAGCCATCTTCTCTGCCTCATATTAAGATCATTTGGGTGAATATGTATTTCAGGCTCTTACGGTCCGGTATATATTTCACATCCATTTCCAATGAGATAATGATGCCATATCTTTAAAGCATGCACTACGGCTGCTAACTCTAAATCAGGCGTTGGATAATTCCCTTCATGCGGCCTTCATTGTCTCGATGTATCACAAGAATGTCAAAACTATTCTGAACATCCGACAGTGCTAACATAGGTGTAGAGGTTAACCGCTTCTCTAGCTATTAAAACTTTTTTTTTCGTATTCTGGCGTACATGCAACTTCTTTTCCTTCTTCCCAAAACTAATTGTAAATGCTCCACATGCTCTTCCTCTGACTTGGGATACACAAGGGTATCGTCTATAAGAATAACCACAAATTTATTCAAGTATTCCATAACTGCTTTATTCTTCATGCTTATAACTCAAGTTTGGGTCATTAGTCGACACGTAAAATTCTTGACATTTGAACCATAACTAAACAAGAACCTAAAACTTCAAAGTACTACGACATATCTCCTTTATTACGTGGATCGGACCTATGGGTCGTATAATAACGGAAATATTAAATTGGCAACTACTACTTTAGGTACGACAATTGACTGTGAATCATAATCCTAAACATCCGGCTAATCTTCCTCTTCGCCTCACCGCAGATATCAAACGGAGGGTTGCGTGCTCTTGGATAGTTGTCTTCGTCCTCCTGATTTTGGTTGGCGACGAGAGAGTCTTCTGGTGGATCAACGGCGGTGCCATCGTTCGGTATCTCCTCCACAGCGTCCTGGGCCTCATCTGTTATGATATGATTGATCCTTGCACGCATTGCCGTTTGAGGCGATACTCCTGATTGTACTGGTACTCGGTTACTTCCTGTTACTAGGGATTTAGCTGGGGTAGTTCCTAAGTTGAAAGGAACTGGAGTAACATTTCCCTTCTTCGGACACTTGTTAGCGAAATGTCCCGGTTCATTGCAAGAGAAACATTTCTTAACAGCAGACTGACTTCCTGCCTGGGTATTGCCTACTGGTGCCGGGGCTTCAACAGGGGCGGAGTTAGGATTCACTCGAATCGACGTGATCGCTTTCTCTTGAGGACACTTATTGGCAAAATGCTCAGGTTTGTGGTGATTATAGCAGAGTCTAGGGTGAACTTTCTTTCTTGAGCATTTGTTGATAGCATCTTTACCTAGACGCCTTTTCTTCGATTGGTTTTCTCGGCAAGTTTCTCCTGCAACTTTACCGCTCACCCTTGGCGTTATATACCGGACGGAAGTAACTTCTGGTATTCCCATGGCTGTAGGAAATACTTGTTCTCCCCATGGGCATTGCTTAACAAAATGGCCTTCTTCCTGACAGTAGTAGCACAACTGTTTGCATCGTTTTGCCTTGGTGGGTGCAACTGTGTACTCATCCTTATTCTTATAATCTAGGGTTGGTTGCTTCAGAGGGCATTCTCTAGACCAATGATCTTCTTTATCACATAAGAAACATGTCGTTGGTGATTGCCACTTACTGCTTTCTTGATTAAGGTTGACAGGTTTAGGAGGTCGTGTTTTTAATTCTCCACGCGACGCCTTCGGGTAGTTAACTTTCCTCTTGTTGATAATTCTCGAGTAACTAGGGTCCGTAGATTCTTCTGTTGATGTTGTATCACAGCGGTCATTATCGGATCTAGGGGACATTGAGGTGGGCAGTGATCTCGACCTTCACAAAGGTAACATGTGATGTTGCCCATAGGACATTCTCCAGGAGAATGGCTTCCTTCACAACTGGAGCAATTGATCGCATGCTCGTCTGCAGTGTGTCCTATTTCTCCACAGCGAATGCACGCACGACCTTTTAACTCGTCTAGCTGTCCAGATCTCAAACGAGGTACATTGGTGGTATTCTTCTTTGAATTTATTGCGGCCATATCATTCTCAGTGATATTCTGTATTTGTTTCGTCATTGCTTGCATCAACTGAGTCTGAGCGGCCAAAAACTCTTTGAAGCTCTGCATATTTATCGGTATTGACGGTTGAGGAACTAATCCATCCTTAGAGTTTCCACTGGTTTGGTTTCCACTTTCACTATCTCCATTGCTATCACTATTCTGAACCATCCCTTTGTCGGGACCCGAATATGCAAATCCGGACCCTCTGTGTATACTGCACTAGTCCAGGATCACGCTAGTGCACACAGGCTCAACATTAGTGAATATCGTAATCATACACAATGTAAATAAGATAAAGACATAATATATTAAATATTAGTAGTTGTATGACCTTATGGTCAACTTACTTAGCAATGCCTCACAAGACTGAACAACAAATTGAACTGCAATGAATGAAGACGAGATAACCCTCAAGATACCACAGTAACCGACAAGGCTCGCACCTAAACATTCGTCCCTTCATGGTACTCCTTCTTCCGCACTGATGATTTTTGTAGGCAAGGGTGAGTACCACCAACACGTACTCAACAAGTTGTGCAAGAATGCAATTCTATCATAGCTATATGCAAGGCTTATTCCAAAGGAAGGCTTATGGCTTATAAGCAGTAAAGCAGCATTTTCAAACATAAACAATATATAGATTGAAAAGACAGTAAAACAAATAATAACAAGTAAATAGATTCCATTGTTTGCAAATCAACCCAAGTCTCAACCTAAATCAAATTCCATTATCCACATGGCATCCTGCCATCCCAAACAGTTGTCCATTTTAATTAACTACCCCTTGATCAGAATTCCGAGCATTGCTCAATACCGTGAGCACGGCTATCCTAATAGATTGTACACTCTGCAGAGGTTATGCACTTTACCCACATGATACAACCATGCACCACACAAAGTAACGATCGTAACGAAGCCTTTACAATGCATCCTCTTAACCCAGTGCTACCCGCTAAGGTTTCAACACTTAAGGGCTAAACCACCACAACAGGGCCCCCCTCTTGCGCCATGTGAGTTTCCTCCGTGAACCCGGATCCACACCACCAAGATAGCACTTAAGTTAAGCATTTGCAAATTAGTCAGCTAAGCTGTCCCATTCCAGACATGTGGTTGCAAGTAAGACTCAGGTCAAAGGCTCGCAAGGTTAAGTCCTTAGGATTGATTAAAGCAAGACTTACACATACCCTTTCTCGCCCATTGGGCCCACCCTGGCACCCTTGCCCTTCCACTTGCTTCAATCTAAAGTGATTATCTCGGTTGGTTACCAAGTACCACGTGCTCTTCACAAATCAACATCGTTATGTGACTCATTGCCACAACAACTCAATCTCTTTGTGCGACCACACATGGCCCACAAATTATCATCATTGTTCCATATTCCATTAGTCAAGATTATTAAGCAATATTCCACGAGCATGTGATGACGTGGCATGGCTAAGCATTCTATTCCGTTCTAATCCTCCATGTTGATTTCAATATTAACCAACTATAATGAACCACCCTAAGGTGACAAGTGGATCATGGCATACAATTTAACAAGGTAGGGTGTAATTCAAAGGGTACAATAGCTAATCCCGAAGTTTAAGTTGAAATCATTTATACACATGAAGTAACAAGTAATAAAGTAAATCAAAATAGCATGCAATCTAATCTATGGGTGCAACATGATCAAAGCACAACTTGCCTTCGTTAAGCTCCTGCTCCTGATCTGGAAATAATTCCTGAGCTGAGAAATCCCCTTCCGAAGCCTCACACAATTCAACGTCTACGCGAATCGAGAGAGAAAGCAAATAAAAACCAAAACCAAAGAACAAACAAATTCAAAAATTCAAATAAAAGCCACCATTAGAAATATCTCAATTTTACAAATTTTTAGGAATTTGAATCACCTCAAACGGAGTTCGTATGCAAAAGTTATAAGGTTTCGAAGTTTGGAAAATCCTGAAAATAAACCTAAAATAATAAATCAGGATTTTGTGGAATTATTTTTATAAAGGAAAATCGGATTTTTCCCGCCCGATCGTACGGACGAGACGTGGCTGATCGTGAACCGTTGATCTTGCGATCGACGGCCGAGGCTTACCCTACCGCTTTCCTATTCACCGATGGCGTGGCTTACTCCTGCGCTCGATGATGATCAGCGGTCCGAAACTTCCCGGCGGCGATGGCTAGCGGCGGCGCCGAGTGGCGGAGATGAAGACGAAGGTGAAGGCGACGGCGCCATGAGGCTTCCCACGACGAAGAGGTAGCGGCACGGCTTCTCCTTGGCGCGACGAACTCGATCCGACCCTTGAATCGATGGAAGCGAATCCCTAGCGACGGGAAAACGCGGTGCAACCCTTCGGCAACCTCCTCGAACTCCGGCGAGCACGCACAGCTGCTACGGTGACTCTCTGGCGTTGGCACGTGAGGGAGAAGGCGCGGAGGCTCAAGGTGAGTTTCGGGGAGGGGGTCGGGGCCTCTATTTATACCCGGCGGGGCGCGCAATCCAAGGAAGGTCTCGGCGGGGACGAGCCGGACTCGGAGACGGCGGCGCAGCCTTCCTTCTTGGAGACGATGGCTATGAACCACACGATCGGCGAGCGACGGCTGAGATGGCTTAGGTTAAAACCCGTTCGGCCGGCACAGTGATTGGGCCGGGCCTGACACTGTTCATTCCATATTTCCCCAGTTTTTTCCTTTTTCATTTATTCCGATTTAATGTTTTGATTTATTTAAGGCTTTAGAAATACTCTAAAAATTCCAGGAAAAATCTCAAAAATATTTTGAGATATTTTGGATTTAAATAAAATATTTTCACAAGAAATTTATTTTGCAAATATCTTTTTATAATTATTTCTTGACCAAAAGATAATGTATTTAATTCCAAAGAATTCAAATAAATCTCAGAAAATCCAAATAAATTCAGAAAAATCATAAAATCCATAAATTGCAATAAAAAATATCAAATATTTAGAAAATCAAAAATTGGGATGTTACAAATCTCCCCCCTTAACGGAATCTCGACCCCGAGATTTAGGGCTAACTAGAGAATAGGTTTGGGAATTCTTTCTTCAAATCTTCTTTACGCTCCTAGGTTGCTTCATTTTCCGAATGATTACTCCACTGAATTCTACAAAAATGAGTGGACTTATTTCTAGTCCTGTGTTCCATTATATCTAAAATCTTAACTGGCTGCTCTTTGTAAGTCAAATCTTCCTGCAACTCAATAGCTTCTAACGACGTCTCCTCTGCTGGCACTCGGAGACATTCCTTAAGATGAGACACATGAAACACATCGCAAACTCCTGCTAATGACTGGGGTAACTCCAACTAATAAGCAACCTCTCCTCGGCGGCTTAAGATCTTAAATGGTCCAACCTACCTAGGTGCAAGTTTTTCCCTCGACTTGAAACCTTTTTACACGTTTAAGGGGAGTAACTTTAAGATACACGGAATCATTGGGTTCAAGGCTCAATTCACTATGACGGCGATGGTCAGCATAACTCTTCTGCTTTATGTTAAGATCTGACTGCGTAAATATATACTTCAAGCTCTTATGATCCGTACATATCTCACATCTATTCCCAATGAGATAATGACGCCATATCTTCAAAGCATGCACTACGGCTGCTAACTCCAAATCATGTGTTGGGTAATTCCCTTCATGCGGCCTTAATCGCTTTGGACGATAAGCTACAACCTTGCCCTCTTGCATCAAGACACAACCAAGACCACGTCTTGATCGTCCACATGAGAGATCAAAATCGCAGCTGTACATTTGGCAAGACTAACACAGTGCGAGATGTTAATCGTTTCTTCAACTCCACGAAAACTTTATTCATCATATCTATGACTCACGCTAGGTCGTACAACTCTTGATAGTTTGAACCATAACTAGCGAAGAACCTAAAACTTCAAAGTACTACGACATATCTCCTTTATTACGGGATCGGACCTATGGGTCGTACAATAACGGAAATATTAAATTGGCAACTACTACTTTAGGTACGACAATTGACTGTGAATCATGATCCTAAACATCTGGCTAATCTTCCTCTTCACCGCTTCCACCGCAGATATCAAACGGAGGGTTGCAGGCTCTTGGATAGCTATCTTCATCTTCCTGATTCTGATTAGCGACAAGAGAGTCATCTCCTTGCGGATCAGCGGCGGGGTTTGACGTCAGGTATATCCAGTACAACTTCCATAGTGTCCTGGGCCTCATCTGTCGTGATATGATTGAGTCTTCCTCGTATTGCTGGCTAAGGCGATGCTCTGATCGTCTTTGGTGCCTGTTACTCCCACATTACTAGGGCTGAGACGGGTAGTACTCAAATTGAAACGAACTGGAGTAACGTTTCCCTTCTTCGGACACTTATTGGCAAAATGTCCTGGCTCATTGCAAGAGAAACATTTCTTGACAGCAGACTGACTTCCTGCATGGGTATTGCCTACTGGTGTCGGGGCTTCAACAGGCGGAGTTAGGATTGACTCGAATCGACGGATCGCTTTCTGAGGGCACTTATTGGCAAAATGCTCAGTTTGTGGTGATTATAGCAGAGTCTAGGGTGAACTTTCTTTCTTGAGCATTTGTTGATAGCATCTTTACCTAGACGCCTTTTCTTCGATTGGTTTTCTTGGCAAGTTTCTCCTGCAGCTTTACCGCTCACCCTTGGCGTTATATACCGGACGGAAGTAACTTCTGGTATTTCCATGGCTGTAGGAAATACTTGTTCTCTCCGTGGGCATTGCTTAACAAAATGGCCTTCTTCCTGACAGTAGTAGCACAACTGTTTGCATCGTTTTGCCTTGGTGGGTGCATCTGTACTCATCCTTATTCTTATAATCCGGGGTTGGTTGCTTTAGAGGCACTCTCTAGACCAATGATCTTCTTTATCACATAAGAAACATGCCGCTGGTGATTGCCACTTCATCGCTTTTCGATTAAGGTTGATGAGGTTTAGGAGGCGGTGTTTTTAATTCTCCAAGCGGCGTCTTACGGGCGATTAACTTTCCCCTCTTATTGATAATTCTCGAGCAACTAGGGTCCGTAGATTCTTCCGTTGATGTTGTATCACGGCGGTCATTATCGGATCTAGGGGACATTGAGGTGGGCAATGATCTCGACCTTCACAAAGGTAACATGTGATGTTGCCCATAGGACATTCTCCAGAGAATGGCTTCCTTCTAATCGGAGCAATTGATCGCATGCTCGTCTGCAGTTTGTCCTATCTCTCCACAGCGAATGCACGCACGATCTTATAACTCGTCTAGCTGTCCAGATCTCAAACGAGGTACATTGGTGGTATTCTTCTTTGAATTTATTGCGCCATATCATTCTCGGTGATATTCTCATTTGTTTCGTCATTGCTTGCATCAACTGAGTCTGAGCGGCCAAGAACTCTTTGAAGTTCTGCATATCTATCGGTATTGACGGTTGAGGAACTAATCCATCCTTAGAGTTTCCACTGGTTTGGTTTCCACTTTCACTATCTCCATTGCTATCACTATTCTGAACCATCTGCTTGATTACCTCATGGGTTAAGGAAACGAAATTAGCATAGATAAGAATCCTAACACAGGGAAGATAGGTTTAACCCAATAACTTAAGCAATCAATATTAATAACTTGGTATGGTTGCTTATATAAGCCTAAGAGCTTTGCAACACATACTGCACACCCAGCAATCAAGAAGAACCAATTCAACCTAAAACACACAACAACTACCGTCTACATGGGTGACTCTCTTATTTTAGGAAACGCGACTCCCACACATGAGTCTCAACTGGCTACTTGAAGCACTGAGTCTTCCACACTTCATTGATCCACTCCTCCATGAGCGTGATGATTCCTTCCGTGATGATCATTATGGTAGTAGCAGGTACTCGGTGCCATCTCCAGAAGTGTGGTATATCGTTTGTACTCAAGATAACTCAGGTAAGATTTTAACTCAATTCAACCGAGGTAAGAGAAAGAAATTCAGCAAGGGTAAGAAAGAATTTTGGGTAAGGGCAGAGATAGAAGAATGAGATAAGTCAAGAACATATTATTCTTCTTGGTTAGGTCTTTTACTTAGAAAATAATTTTGAAGGACCTATAGAGACGACCAACCATCTAGGGGCAAGACCTAGAGTTTAATTATTTATGCTATTTACATTTTGTTAAATGCTGCTTTATGAAATTATTACTTGTATTTAAATTTCAATTTCGCTTTATGCAAATGAACCCTATATGCTTCCTTTGTTCAAGCCATGCATTTAGTTACTTGCATTAAGTTTCCGAGACTTGCGAGTATGTTGCATACTCACCCTCGCTTTTCATCGCGGGGCTGCTTATTCCATAAAGCAGATGAAGAGATCAGAGCCTGCGACTCCCCGTTCGACATCTGTGGCGAAGGCTATGATGAGGAGGATGACTCGATCTTCTAGGGAGCGTACCCCAGTCGGTTGCCTGTGGGCACACTGATTGGCTCTTTTTGTTCTACATTTCCGCTGCTACATTTTCACTTAAGCCGTAAGGCTCCATACTTGTAATAATGTGATGATGTTGTTACACTCTTGTGCTTATTACTGTTATTTCCGTTATGATATGTCTGTGTTATCATCACTGTATGACTGTGTGTGCTAGCTGTTCCTGGACTAGCACGGTTGAAACACAGAGGGTTCGGATTTGGTAATCCGGGTCCCGAGACCATTATTCGATAGAGTCCAGATTTTATGAAAACAGAAATGGCTAACCATGCGATGACTTTACCAAGTGCTCATGACCGCGAGCGCGGCTATTCAAATAGTTTTACACTCTGCAGAGGTGTACAGCTTTACCTACAAGAAATGATCAACCTCTTTTGCCAGGCTAGTAACACACTTCCTTCGGTGTGTCGGCAAGGTGATCATAACATAACCGTTACATTACTTAACCCTATCTTTGCACCAGTTTAGTAATGTTAATCCCTTACTACGATGTTAGGAATACACACTCAAGACATGACAGTAAACCCTGTCATTCACAACACAGGCAGTAAACCTCGCCATTTACACCACAGGTAGTAAACCCTGCCTAAACACATTCCTTCTCATAGTAAGACATACATTACTCTCTCCAGCCTACCAATATGCAAAGGTAGTTTTAAGGAACTTAATAGGTTAAGGCTGTCCCATACCAACACTTGTGGTTGTACTGTTATCTTGGCCTGAAAACAACCCATAGTTCGGTCCTTAATCCGACACGGGCAAGAGTCTCCCCTACACTACGTGCAAATCCATGCACCTTCGGCTATTGCCAATAATTGCCCGCATCAAAATGTAGTTTTATTTTCATTTTTAAGATACCAATCATAAAGAAATGTCATACCCATTTTATTGTTGTCCAACATGTTCAACCATATCAAAGTTTTAGAGTCTTTTTAGGCATGGCCAAGTATGACTTCTAAGTGTATAATCTCATGTCAACATTATATATTATCTTCATTATCCCAAGGGTATCAAGGTTCACATTTTCACAATTAGGAAGTTCTGTGGTCTTATAGGTATGTCTACCATTACCGACATATTAACAAGATAAATAGACATAATTTATGCAATAAAACATTTAATGAAAACATTTATAAATCTAGGATCAATACGGTCAAAGGAGGTGCTTGCCTTGTTGATTGTCGTCGATGTTGTATTCACATTCGTCGGCGACTAGTCCTGACTCAACGGGTTCTACACATCGTCCAATAATAACATAGCAAATAACAAGTCTTAATAAGGCAAAAGGAAATAGATAGAAAATCCGAATAAATCAGATTCACAAAATAGGTATGGTCTTAATGTTTTATTATTCATGATATTTTGTTTTTATATTAGTTAACTATTTGCATGTGTGTGTATATATATTTTAATATCTTTGATTCAAGTATTAATGAAATTTGTTTCATGAATTGTATTTCTATATTTTATAATTTCAGGATACCCATATTATGTATTTTATTATTTATAATTTCAGGTTTATAAAACTAAAGTTATTTAAATAAAATTTTAGACTACTTTCTTTCTTATTTACAATAACATGAATATTTCCTATAGTGAACCCTAATTATTTTTGCATATTCAGGTTTCCAAAGACTTATGGAGTCTAACAAAATTTGTTTGGTTCAATTTGGAGGTCATTTGTAAAAATTCTATACATGACATATTTTAGGTTCTTTCTTTAAAATTTAAATTAAAAATTTAAACCTAGTTCAAATTAAAATATTTTTGCATATTATGAATCTACAAGATTTTACATGAATTTAAAAATTTATTTTATAAAATTTAGATTTGTCGTTCAAAAGTTACAAGCATTTAAAAGTGCTAAAGTCTAGAAAATATCAAAAATTGGAAGTTTGCCATTTTCGGAAAGTACGTTTTCATCTAGAAATGCGCTTTCCGTTTTTAGCCTCGCTCAGGTTGAGGCGCTGTTGATTGGGCCAGGTTAAGCGGTGACACAAGGTGACAAGGTTGGCCTTAATGGCGCGATGCAAAATCGTACGCAACCGGTCAGGGGCCCGTGAGTCAGCGAGTCAGCGCGAGTCAAGAGGCTGACCGCCCGGTCCCACCTGGCAGTGATCGCAAGCAGAGGAGCTCACGACGAAGCTCGCCGCCGGCGAGGGAAAGGCGATCATGACGAATCGGTTCCACTTTCACCATATACGGGTCCAGACGCATCTAGAGGAGGTATTCTCTCAGTCGGAGGTGGCCGGAGTTAGCCCGCCGACGAGGACTACTGGCGGAAGCTACGGCCGACTGGTAAAGACGTTTGAACACTAATTCTTCTTGCAATTTTCCATCGGATTAGGCATTAGGGTGGTCTAGAGACTCCATTTTGCCACTTCTTCAAAAGAAAAACAGAGAGAGTGGGTTCTCCTTGTCTTGGTCTGTGGCGGAAGGTTGATCGGGGTTCTTGTACTTCGTCGGAGAAGAAGGGCAGGATTTAGTGCTTGGAACAGGTTATGTGGATCACCAGCGTGCTCTAGCTCTGTTGGTTTGGGTTAATTCGAAGTGTGGTGGTTGGCAATGGTGTTTTCCCCTTCTTCGGGCAGTCGCCGGATTTGGGGAAGATGAGCAGGGTTCTTGAGCAATCGAGGCAATGGGGTAAGGTGATAAGGTGTTATGGCTGGCAGAGGGTACATACGTTGGCTTTTATAGAGGGTAGAGGCGGTTTGGTGCTTCGGTTTGGTTTGTACGCGAGAGGACTGGCTTGGCCGAGAAGGTGCGCGAGAATACTTTGCCGCGGCAGGGATTTTTAGTAGGAACGGCTGCCGTGGAGACGTTTTGGCAAGGCGTGCGGTAAGGGCGCTGCGCTTGTCTGCCAATGTTGTGCCGTGGCAGCAAAACTGCGGTTCAAACCTTGCCATGGCAGGCTTTGGGCAGGGCGGAGGTTGCGGCTGAGATGATCACGCAAGGATTTCATCGTTTCTCACGGGTTCTGACAGCCAAAGCGGTGCCGCAGAGATGATAACGCATGTCTGAGTCTGGGGTTGAAGTTGCGGCGCAAGTGAGACAAGAATGGAGGCGGTGATGACTTGCCTCTACGCGTGAGAGAGAGATCTGAGGAGTGGCGAGGGAAAGAAGAAAGCACTGGTGATTGGTCTGGCATGTGGGGACATTTGGCAAGGAGGTGTAGACAGTACTGACGATTGGGCCAGCTTCACAAGTTGGGCCCACTTGTATGCCACACCAATGGGACAACTTAAGAATATATTCTGGCCGGGACTAGGTAAATCTATGTGATTCAATGGAAGATTTTCTTTAAATTTTTATGAACATTTTTTTAGTATTTTTAAGGTAATGATAAGTCTCCAGTAAAAATTTCAGACAAAAAATATGGGTATTTATTTTATAAAATTCTGACAATGTATTTTCCAAATTTTTGTGTATTCCGTTTTATATTTAATTGATAGTCAAAATGATTTTATTATTTTATGAAATTTTTAAAATGATCTGAATTAGTATTTTTGATTTTCTGTAAATTTTTCAAGATTTTATATCTTATATTTAAATTTTAAAAATTCTGACATTAACATTTTCGATTTTATTATTTTTCTGTTTTTGAATTTCTAAAATTCACTAATATGAGTTTTAATTTTTGATATTTTTAATAAAGGTGTATAAGGTTGTCAGGGTTTCAACGTAAAATTCTCATAATTAAGTTTTTAATAGATTATTTTCATTTTGTTATTTTACTATATTTCAATTTTGAGTTTCCTTTAACAAACAAAACCAAAATAATTCAAAAGAAATTAGAAAATGCAAGAATAATTCAAGTAGAATGTTTTATATTTCTATTTCTTCTTTTATTAAATTCAGACTGTTATAGATCTACCCCCCTTACAAAAAATCTCGTCCTCGAGATTTGACGGGGATTTAGAAGAACTCAGGAAACTCTTGTCGGAGATGGTCTTCTTTTTCCCAAGTGGCTTCGTCTTCGGTATGGTTACTCCATTGGACTTTTAACATTTTGTGAGTTTTGTTCCTTGTTTGTCGTTCTTCTTCTTCCAAGATACGAATTGGATGTTCCTGATATGAGAGATCGGGTTGAAGATCGATGCTTTCTATGTTGGTGAGTTCGGTAGGAACACAAAGACATTTCTTGAGTTGGGATACATGAAAGACGTTGTGAACTTTGGATAATTGAGGTGGTAATTCCAGTTTGTATGCCATCTCACCCATTCTTTCGAGAATTCGATATGGTCCAATATATCGAGGGGCTAATTTTCCACGAATTTGGAAACGACGAACTCCACGGAGAGGCGATACTTTTAAATAGACATGATCACCAACTTCAAAATTGAGTTCACAACGACGATTGTCGGCATAACTCATGTCATACTTTCTATTGGATAAATAACTAGGAAAGAGTACTAATTGAGTCAGAGAATCATACACCCAGCAAAATGTAGTAAAAGATTTCTCTACAGATATACTTAATGATGTGAAACCCCATCTTTATGGTCTCTTAGGAGAAGAACTCTATGAAATTGTTGCTCCTCATCTTATTAGAAAGCTAATGAAACGAATCTATATGCCTCTTGTATATGGTCAAACTAAATTTCGTGCAATTACGAGATATAGAGCAATCTATGGCTCAATTTCTAGGGTGATCTTTAAAGTGGTCGGTGCCTTATATGATTTCTGGAAAGTTAGGTTCCTCTTCAACTTAATGACTTTGGTCAACGAAGTGGGATGGATTACATCCTTTTTGAATAGACCTATTCGTTATCGTTGAGTTGTAAGCTGTCATATCAATCCACTATCGCCAGAACAAAGGTCTAGTTTAGTGTTTTTTATCCTTGTAAATCAACCGTCGTTATAGCTCGTTTTTCACTAATAAAACCACCCCTTGTGGTGCGTCCGTTAAGGCACCTTCAAGCTAGGCCTTGTATGTTTATACCTCTAGTTGGAAAAGCCTATAATCCTATAGTTTTGCAAGCTATAACACACTTTAGGTTTTTTTCATTATCACTTTATTTAGATTTTCTTGAGTTGTCGGGATTGAGCTTCTTTAAGTTGACTTCTTATAATGTCAACTTGTTCTTGGGCTTCTTGAATGAGATTTGGACTGAAGAATTTCCTTTCTCCAACTTCAGACCAGAAAAGAGGGGTTCTACATTTTCTCCCATAAAGTGCTTCAAAAGGTGACATTTGAAGACTGGATTGAAAACTATTATTATAGGAGAATTCGGCGAATGCTAAACTTTTCTCCCAATTAGAGCCATAGGATAGCACACAGGCTCTTAACATATCTTCTAGGATTTGATTTGTTCTTTCTGTTTGACCGTCTGTCTGAGGGTGGTAAGCTGTACTAAAATTTAGTTTAGTTCCCAGAAGACTATGCAAACTTTCCTAGAAACGAGAAGTAAACTGGGAACCTCGATCTGAGACAATGGTTTTTGGAACACCATGAAGGCGGACAATATTTTCCAAATATAGTTCAGCGAGTTTGTACCCGGGGTGAGTGGTTTTAACTGGTATGAAGTGAGCTACTTTTGTTAATCGATCAACAATAACCCAGATAGAGTCATGACCTTTTTTAGTCCTTGGTAGACCAGTGATGAAATTCATACTGATATCATCCCATTTCCATTCAGGGACTTTCAAAGGTTGAAGGAGTCCAGCAGGACGTTGATGCTCGGCTTTTACGCGTTGGCATACATCACAGATTGCAACATATGCAGCAATATCCTTTTTCATGCCGGGCCACCAAAATTCTCATCGGAGATCTTGATACATCTTTGTACTTCCAGGATGGATTGAGAGAGGTGACTCATGAGCTTCTTTGAGGAATAATTCTTTAAGCTCAGAATCATTAGGAACATATATTTGATTCTTGTACATGAGTATTTCATCCGAACTTTCATGGAATCAGATTCCACTCCTTGTTTTAATTCTTCATGAAGTTTGATAATGGACTCATCTTTGAGTTGAGTAGCCTTAATTTGGGATTTAAGAGTTGGTTGCACCTCCAGTGCGGCCAAAAATCCTTTTTCAACGATTCCCAAATTAAGCTTCTGGAATTCTTTGATCAGATCTGCTTGATTGGTATGGAATGAAACAGAAAGACAATGAAGTTTACGGTTTAAAGCATCTGCTACGACATTAGCTTTTCCAGGATGGTATTGAATGTTAAGGTGGTTGTCTTTTATCAATTCAAGCCATCTTCTTTGCCTTAGATTTAGATCTGGCTGGGTAAAGAAATATTTCAAACTTATATGATATGTGAAAATGTTGCATCGATTACCGATGAGGTAATGACGCCAGATTTTGAGAGCATGCACTACGGCCGCTAATTCTAGATCATGAGTGGGATAGTTGAGTTCATGAGGTCGTAACTGACGAGAAGCATAAGCTACGACTTTTCCTTCTTGCATCAAGACACATCCAAGACCGTGTCGCGATGCATCACAATAAACATTGAAGTCTTTATGGACATCAGGTAACACCAGCACTGGGGTTGTTGTTAATCTTTTCTTTAATTCCTGAAAGCTTTCTTCACATTTAGGTGTCCATTCAAACTTCTTTTCTTTCTTTAGGAGTTGGGTCATAGGTCGAGCTATTTTGGAGAAATTCTCGATAAAGCGGCGATAGTATCCCGCTAAACCAAGAAAACTTCAAACTTTGGCGATAGATTGAGGAGATTCCCAATCTATGATAGCTTTGACTTTACTAGGATCAACTGCGACAGCATTTTTGGATAGAACATGCCCGAGGAAAGCAGCTTCTCTTAGCCAAAATTCACATTTCTCAAATTTGGCATAGAGTTTATGTTCTCGGAGTTTCTCGAGTGTCATACGCAAGTGATGAGCATGATCTTCTTCCGTTTTAGAATATATAAGAATATCATCAATGAAAATCACTATGAACTTATCTAAATACTCCATAAATACTTTGTTCATAAGGGTCATGAAACTGGCTGGAGCATTTGTAAGTCCAAAAGACATTACGGTATATTCATATAACCCGTAACGTGTAGTGAAAGCGGTTTTCAGAATATTCTCAGATCTGATTTTCAACTGGTAGTACCCATGCCTCAAATCAATTTTAGAAAAGATATGAGCACCAGTTAACTGATCAAATAGATCATCAATACGAGGAAGAGGATATTTGTTTTTGATTGTGGCATCATTTAAAGCTCAGTAATCTACGCACATGCGTATACCACCATCTTTCTTAGGAACAAAAAGGACAGAACTACCCCATGGAGAAGAACTAGGTCGAATAAATCCTTTATTTAATTGTTCATTGATTTGCTTCTTTAATTCGACCAATTCATCCAGGGGCATACGATAAGGGCGTTTAGAGATAGGGGCTGTTCCTGGAACAAGGTTTATAACAAATTCCATATCCCTATCTGGAGGAAGTCCTGGTAATTCTTTTGGAAAGACATCCGGATACTTAGAGACAACAGAAATTTGACTGAGATCTTTTACTGTAGCTAAACATAAGAAGGATTGTGATTCTGAAGTATTTTGGATGGATGAAAAATGAACGGGAATTCCTTCAGAATTAACTAAGGAGATGGATCGATTGGCACAGTCAATGCATCCTTTATGTTGGCTAACCAATCCATACCAAGAATTACATCTAATCCTAGGGTTTCTATGAGGATAAGGTTAGCATGAAATATTATTCCATTTATTTCAATGCTAACCCTAGAACATATTTCTGCTGATTTCATAGTAGTTCTGGGAGAATAGATCAACATTTTGGTGGTAAGAGGGTCAGATTTAATGTTGTTTTGATCAGCAAACTTTTTAGAGATAAAGGAATGTGTTGCTCCAGTATCAAATAATACCAAAGTAGGTATTGAGTGGACAGCAAACATACCTAGTACCACATTAGGTGCATCATTAGCTTCTTCGGCCATCATATGATGCAGTCGACCACTATTAGTGCCTCGATTTATAGTTGGTGTTGGTTTGGGGGCTTGAGAACTTCCAGATCCTTGGGGTCGGCCTGGGGGTCGCTGAAAAACTTGTGGTGCTTGCTGGCGTGGTTGACTTAAATTCTTAGTAGGGCAACGGTTGGCGAAATGTCCACGTTCTCCACAATGATAACATGTAACATTTGCCGCATTGGGTCGAACTTTAGCAGATCGCCCATCAGTATCACCAGGTGGTCGAACATGAAGTTGTTGTGGGCGAAATGTTTGAGTTTGTCGTCGTTGTTGCTGGGGTGGAGCAAAAGACTTTACATTAGCTAGCGGGCCAATGCGCGGCTTTGATGAGCTGGTATTAGCAGTTTTCCGTGCCATCCATTTCCTTTTACGACTTTCCATCACATCTCGTGAGCTATGCTCAACTATGATAGCTTTATCCACGAGAGTTTGGAAGTCGTGGAGAGCTAAAGTATGCTCGATTTCATCATTCAGATTGTTCCGGAATTGGTCGATCTTTCTTGCTTCAGGGGTTACTTCAGAAGTAGCATACCTGGCGAGATAATTAAAGCAATGGAGATATTCCATTACTGTCATATTTCCCTGACGTAAATCAAGGAACTCTCGCTTCTTTAAGTTGATTAGACTTGAAGGAATGTGAGTTCTTCGAAAAGCCTCCTTAAAGTTTTCCCATGATACTTCTGATCCTTCAGGTTGAATTGCTTGGTAATTTTCCCACCAGACAGCAGCAACACCTTGCAACTAGTATGAAGCATATAAAACTTTTTCCTGCTCGCTGCACTGAGCAGTGATTAACTTGCCTTCAATTGAACATAGCCAATCGTCGGCATCCAAAGGATCAGTTGAAGAGGAAAAAGTTGGGGGTCGAGTTTTTAAAAACTCTCCCAACTTGGATTGACGATATGTCTCCACACCTCCAGCTCTAGTAGTAGTACCAAGGTTGGCAGTATTCTGAACAAGCTGTTGAAGAAGAAGAGTATTTGTCTGGCGACCTTGTTCTATCATGGCTAGAACCTGTGCCATGGTTGGAGGTTCAGGTAACTGCTCTTTAGGGAAGTCTTCTTGAGTTTGCAGAGATGAAGGTGGGTCATGAAGACGTCGAGAGGATGGAACTCTAACCACAGTTGGATGAACCGGATTAGGTTGCATTGGCGTGGTCAATGTTACTCTCGGGTTTTGACCCTCTTGTGATGTCTCGCCTCACAATATCTCATTCAGTGACCTGGTAGCAGGCATCTGAAATTTGAGAGAAGATTGATAGGTAAGTTTTATTTCATTTAATTTCTGAATGTTGCTAGTTATTATTTTAAGGATCACCACGTCATAAAAATTTTAACAACGTTAAATGTTTACGAGTAGGAGCCAAAAGCACACAATAAATACACAACCAAAAGCTTTATTTCATCTTATAATATTTACAGCAAAAGTACGACAACCCAACAGCCAAGACCTTCTACTATACTATTTTAGTGAAGGTACATTTACTCGTTCAACTACTCTTTATTCTAGATTCTAAGTGGTACTACTCTCAGCATCTGACAAGGTACCACGACGGCGATACACCTGTGGTCCTTGTGGATGGCGAAGAGTAAGACTGCTACGATCTATATGAATACTAGCTAAGCGGGGACGACTCCCACCAACTGACATCCTAGCCTGTCGTCGACGCCTCAGGGGTGCAGTAGCTTCGGACGTCTCCTGGACCATTGTCTGTGGAGCATCTCCTAGAGGTGAATGCGGAATCAATCCCATTGCAACATAGGGAGCTATAGTATTTTCCAAAGTTGCCACCCTGCGACTAGTTTCCCTAAACTCTGACATCGCCTGGTGATAACTTTGATACAAGGCATTAATAAACTCCACTAGGTTGCGCAAAATCTGATTCTGTAGTCTAGTCGAATCCATGTAGACATTCTCTCCTCCTGGTGGACATGACAGGAATCTTCTATAAGCACCAGCCAACTCAGGCAAAGCATGATGCAACCGGACTATAGCAACATATGCAGCCTCATTCATTGCAGCCTGAACTGAGCGACCAGGTCCGTCAAATGCTCGATCTCCTTCTTCATATATATATATATATATATCTAGCTGGAATTATTACCCTTGCAATATATTCTACTGACACCGGGCTCACAGGGGCATGGAATACCACATATCTTGGATTTCCCAGAAAATGAGCAAACTCTAACATATGGGTAAGTACGCCCATCATGCCTGAGTCCTCCCGGCTATCAGTATAATAGCATGGTATAAATTCCCCCATCTGCACATTTAATAAGGAATTAGTATTCCCGATTAAATGCAAGATAGTAAAGAAATTTTAGGGGAAAATATTCTAATAGAAATTGATATAGAAAAGAATTATTAGACATAGCACCATTAATGATTATTTCATATATAGGATGAATAGATAAGATGTCCTAATTTCATTATTTTAGTTTTAGGTCCTATTTTTAAATTTTAAGTTTACAATTACGCCCAGTCTACCTAGGGTTCCCTACAGTCAGCATGGCTCTGATACCAACTTGTAAAGCCCCCATTTTTGATATTAAATATCAATAATGGGTACTATGTGCATACAGTACTAGTCCCATGATCAGTGGCTAGTACTCACATTCACAAATTGATATTACAGTCACACTCTTATTATTCTTATAACAGCGGAAGTAGCTCTTACATAGTACTTGTACAATACCAAAAGTACAGTATTGCGATAATGATCAACATGTTATAGTATGCCTTTAGCCTATTATACCCATAGGCAACTGACAAGGTAAACCCTAGTAAAATTCATCGACGTAGTCCCCAAATTCTGCATTGATAACTGTATCATCGGGATAACTTGTTTCTTCACCTAAAAATATCAACAGTGGAAAGTTGAGTACTTACGTACTCACAAGACTTTTGCAAAGCCTAGAATATATGCAGGCCAATTCAATGGAAAGGCTTTTACGGTTAATTTTGCGTAAAGCCAAATTGAAATGTAAATACTGAATAGTAGATTGCAAACGAAATATAAATAAAAGCAATATAATATAATATAAAATAACAGAAAGTAAATGCTACTAAATAGAATCATGAATTAGGGTATTGTGGAATATACACGTCCAGATGTCTGCATGGCAGGCCAATGAGGCCCAGCTGGACATGGATGGGTCGGGCCGACTGCAGAGAGATAGAAGTTATCAGGGGCGCACCAAGACGTGCCGAATAAGGAAGCCCTGAAGATAGCAACTGAATCGGATTAGGTAGGATACGATTGTAATCTAAACCGTTGCCAAAATGGATAGGTGCAGGAGATATGATTCCTACTTTGTATCCGACTAGGACTTTCCTTGTAACCGCCCTCCTCTACTATATAAAGAGAGCGGCGGGGGAACGTTGACGGACAATCTCATCAGCAAATAAGCTAGCCACACATAATTCCAGAGCATAGGACTAGGGTATTATCTCCTCGCGAGCGAACTCAGATACATCTTGTGTCTTGTGCTACCATCGAGTTTGGGTCCAGCGTATAGCCCCCTTTTCATTATTGCCGACAACAAACGTCGACAGTTGGCGCGCCAGGTAGGGGCTGCGCTAGGGTCAATCGCAGCAAGCTCGATGGCGATCTTCAACGAAGACATGGTCACCTTCGCTCCGGCTCAGGCGTTCCTCTTCGGAAGTCTGGACTTCATCGCCGACAAGTTCGGTCAACTCACCCTTTCGGATTCAGATCAGATCCGATCTGGCGGGGATTCCATCGCGTTCCTGACCAACCAGCCACTCGGATCGGACCCAGACATGGCCATCTGTCCTTCGACGGTAAGCCAGCAGTCTATTCCCCGGTTTGGGCAAGGCTCGGCAAAGGACGAGCACCGAGTCCCAAGGGGCACCAGGAAACCACTCGGATCAAAAGGTCAGCCCAACCTATCTTTGTGCGTTTCTAATCAAGAAGACAGGGCGGAAGGTTTTCAAGGCTTTCGTAGCATCTTCATGATCGAAGACCAACAAACTGAGTCCCAGCAACAGAAGGACGCTGCAAATGCTGCAGAGGCAGATCGCCTCCGTCAAGAAGGCCGCGAGAAGTCTCTCCAGAACAGAGGTCGCAATGTTAATGAAGAAATCTTGCAGATGAAAATGGGGAACCAGTCGGTTTTTCATACTCCTCAGCAGAATATTGTCACCTCAAAGACGCTTCTCGACACACTGGGGCCATTGCGGGCAGACCTGAATGCCAGACGGAGGGATCGGGAAGATGAAGAGTGCCGCAGGCACAAAGATGACTATGAGAGTTTTGGCATCCGCCACGACGACAGAAACGATCACAAAGGCCGACACCATCACGACAAAGATGATAGTGAAGACCGCCGAATCAGGTCACCATCCCGACGCTCCGCACGCCGGCGCGACGACGGGCCTATTGAAGGAATTCGGGCTTTCACCCCACGGCTCCGCCGAGTAATCTGGCCTGAAGGGTTCAACCCTAAGGGCATCACAAAGTTTGACGGAGAAAGAGATCCAGAGGCTTGGCTGCAAGTCTATTCTTTGGCAATCATGGCAGCCGGAGGCGACCACAACGTGATGGCCAACTATTTGCCGGTCATGCTTACCCCTTCGGCTCAAGCTTGGCTCACTGGACTTCCAGCGAATTCTATAGATTCCTGGGGAGATCTTTGTGAGCAGTTCATCACCAATTTCCAGGGCACTTTCGAGCAACCTGGAACCCAATGGGATCTGTATCAGCTTATCAAAAAAGGAATGAAACACTCCGAGAGTTCATCAAGCGATTCATGCAGAAGAAGAATACGATCAGGGATATCTCGGAGGCTACAGTCATAGCGGCGTTCCAGAAAGGTGTCAATGATCCAGACCTGATTAAGAAGATGTCCCGGAAACCGCCAGCCACGGTAAGGGAGATGTTTGAGTTGGTAGATCTCTACGCAACAGCCTCAGATGCTTTGGCAGAACGTCAAGATGACCGCCCACGGCATAAGGACAAGAAGGATCACGCAGAGTCCTCCAGGCATCGTGATAGGAAGCGGAAGCCTGAAGAACTGGTGGCGGCAACCGAACAAGGCCAACATCGCGCGCCGCGAACAGACGATTACAATGAGGTAATGGAAGCTCCTTGCCCCTTCCACCCTAAGGGGAAGCATGCTGCGAAGGATTGCTTCACCTTGAGAAGGTTCGCCAAGGAATCCAGAAAGCGACCAGCCAAGGGCGAAGACAAGCCTGAAGATAAGTAAAAACAAGATTCCCCCGAGGATGATGAGGGCGAGTACCAGAAGACAGAACGCGAGCTCAACTATATATTCGGAGGTTCGGCTGCTTACGAGTCCAAGCGAAAGCAAAGCTTACCGCTCAGGACATCAATGCAGTTTTGCCAGCAACCCCCCAGTACCTCAGATGGTCCGAAGTCTCGATTTCTTTTGACCGCTCGGATCATCCGAATCACATCCCGTATCCAGGTAGATTTCCTCTTGTTCTAGACCCGGTGATTCGTAACGTCAAGCTCAAGAGGGTGCTGGTGGATGGAGGGAGCGGACTCAACGTTCTTTTCTCCAAAACTTTTGACGACATGAAGATTCCTCGCTCAAAGCTAAAGCGGGGTTCGTCACCTTTTCATGGGGTAATCCCCGGGACCTCTTCGGTTCCACTCGGGCAAATCACTTTGCCGGTTACGTTTGGGACCAGAGACTATTACCGGACGGAGTATCTTAATTTCGAAGTGGTTGATTTCGAGACGGCATACCACGCCATCTTGGGAAGGCCAGGCTTAGCCAGGTTCATGGATGTGCCCCATTACACCTACCTCGTTTTGAAGATGCCAGGACTAAAGGAATCATCTTTGTGCGCAGCGACGTCAAGCAGTCGTTCGTATGCGACAGAGAAAGCTACGAGATGGCTGAAGGTCAAGAAGCGGCAGCCGACAGGGAGAAGATCCGACAGGCGGCCGCACGTCTACAAGATGAAGATGAAGTCCCAACCAAGAAACAAGCCAAGGCAAGCATGAGGCCTGATGAGGGGACTAAGAAGGTGATCCTTGACCCATCCAACTCGGCCCAAACGGCTTTGATCGGGACAGGACTCAACCCCAAATAGGAAGACGTGCTCGTCACCTTTCTTCGGGCCAACCGGGATATCTTTGCATGGAAACCTTCCGACATGCCTGGTGTTCCTAGGGAGGTGATCGAGCATTCACTCAATGTTGACGAGAAGGCCAAGCCCATCAAGTAGCGACTCTGGCGATTTGCCCAGGATCGCCGAGAGGCTATTAGGGAAGAAATCACTAAACTTCTAGCCGCAGGCTTTATAAAAGAAGTGTATCATCCTGACTGGTTGGCGAACCCAGTTCTTGTTCGCAAAAAGAATAAAAGCTGGCGCATGTGTGTTGATTATACCGATCTCAACAAGGCATGTCCGAAAGATCCCTTCGGGCTGCCCTGCATTGACCAAGTGGTAGATTCAACAGCAGGCTGTGAGCTCCTAAGCTTTCTGGATGCCTACTCATGATATCATCAGATAAGATTGAAGGAAGAAGATTGCATCAAAACTTCGTTCATCACTCCGTTTGGAGCATTTTGCTATGTCACGATGCCATTCGGTTTGAAAAACGCTAGTGTGACTTATCAACACGCAATACAGCGGTGTTTTCACACTCAAATCGGACGCAACGTGGAAGCATATGTCGATGACGTCGTTGTCAAAACCCGTGCCAAGGAGGACCTCATTTCCGACTTGGTCGAGAAATTTGAAAGCCTAAGGGCCTACAAGATGAAGCTCAACCCTGAAAAGTGCATTTTTGGAGTTCCATCAGGAAAATTGCTCGGATTCATTGTATCGCAACGGGGTATCGAAGCGAACCCAGAAAAGATCAATGCTATCCTGAAGATGAAGCCTCCAGCTAGTCAGAAAGATGTCCAGAAACTCACAGGCTGCATGGTGGCGCTCGGCAGGTTCATTTCCCACTTGGGATCGCGGGGAATGCCTTTCTTCAAACTTCTAAAGAAGCAGGGTAATTTCTAATGGACGGAGGAGGCACAGCAAGCATTTGAAGAACTCAAAGCCTTCCTGTCATCACCGCCAGTGCTGGTCTCCCCTATGCCTGAAGAGCCTCTTTTGCTTTACATTGCTGCGACGACTCACGTAGTCAGCGCCGCAATCGTGGTGGAGCGGAAGGAAGAAGGACACCTTCAAAAGGTCCAGTGGCCGGTTTATTTCGTCAGTGAAGTGCTGGGAGAATCCAAGGAGCAGTATCCACAGGTACAGAAGTTGTTATACACTGTGTTGCTTACTTCCCGCAAACTCAAACAATACTTTCAAGAGCATCCAATTTCGGTGGTTACCTCTTTTCCGATTGGGGATATACTCCACAATCGGGAGGCCACTGGGAGAATTGCCAAATGGGCGGTCGAGCTCGGAGCTTTCGAAATATCCTTCAGGCCGCGAACTGCAGTAAAATCCCAAGTACTTGCCGACTTCGCTGCCGAGTGGATAGAATTATAGACCCCTTCAGCCACTGAAGATCTTGAGTATTGGACAATGTATTTCGACGGCTCCCTCATGCTCAGCGGCGTGGGGCCTGGTGTTGTGCTTATCGCACCAACAGGCGAGCGCCTGAAGTACGTCCTTCAACTTCATTTCCCAGCATCTAACAATGCTGCTAAGTATGAGGCTCTCATTCACGGACTTCGCATCGCGATATCTCTTGGTGTTCGGTGACTGACAATTCGTGGTGACTTCATGTTGGTAATCAATCAAGTGCAGAAAGACTGGTCGTGTGTTGGAGACAACATGGCGGCATATTGCCAAGAAGTGAGGAAGCTCGAAGACAAGTTTGATGGTCTGGAACTCATTCATGTGCTCCGCCGCGACAATGAAGCAGCAGACAAGCTCGCAAGGCTAGGCTCCAGTCGGGCAACGGTATCGACTGGCGTGTTTGTCGAAGAGCTCCATAAACCTTCAATAAGCCAGCAACAGGAGCCAAGCAAATCAGAGGAAGCACCGGCTGAAGAGGAAATCTTAGTCATCAATCCTGATTGGACAGTTCCTTTCCTGAACTATTTCTTAAGGGAGGAGCTACCCGAAGATCGCGTAGAGGCAGAACGCGTCACGCGCCGATGCAAGAACTATGTGGTGGTCGGCGACTAGTTTTTCCGAAAGAGCGCTTCTGGAGTTCTCAGGCGCTACATATCAGAGCAAGAAGGAAAGAACCTCCTCAGAGAAATCCACTCGAGAATCTGTGGGCATCATGCAGCATCAAGCACCCTAGTGGGCAAAGCTTATCGTCAAGGCTTCTTCTGGCCGACTGCTATATCTGACGCAGAAGACATTGTTCGCACTTGTGAAGGTTGTCAGTTTTTCGCTCGTCAAATACACATGCCGGCACAGGAGCTGCAAACCATCCCAATCACCTGGCCATTTACAGTCTGGGGGCTTGACATGGTCGGCCCACTGAAGAAGGCTTAAGGTGGTTTCACTCATCTCTTCGTTGTCATCGACAAATTCACCAAGTGGATTGAGGCAAAGCCCATCGCCACAATCACGGCGGCCAAGGCCAAGGAGTTCTTCCAAGAGATCGTGGTAAGATTCGGCGTCCCAAATAGGATCATCACAGATAACGGAACTCAATTTCGAGGTGAAGAATTCCAAGATTGGTGCGACGAGCTTGGCATTAAAATCTGCTTCGCTTCCGTGGCTCATCCGAAGAGCAACGGCCAAGTGGAGCGAGCAAACGGCATGGTGCTGCAAGGTTTGAAAGCAAGGATTTTTGATCGTCTCAAGCCATACGCTACTCGATGGGTAAAAGAATTGCCTTCGGTGCTCTGGGGGCTGAGAACCACTCCTAGCAGAGCTACTGGGCAGTCACCTTTTTTCCTAGTATATGGCTCAGAGGCGGTCCTGCCCACCGAGTTGACATTCGGATCCCCCCGGGTTCGGAGTTACAAGGAGGCCGAATCAGAAGAGAGGAGAACAGAAGACATTGACCGACTGGAGGAGGCCAGGGAAGTTGCAGCAATCCAGTCAGCCAAGTACCTCCAGGGCTTGCGTCGCTACCACGACCGAAATGTTCGGAGCCATGCTTTTTCTAAGGGGGATCTGGTCTAATAAGGAACCAAAAGTGCGAGCACAAACTCCCTCTAAGCTGGGAAGGCCCCTACATCGTTGATGAAGTGACACGCCCGGGGGCTTACAGACTTAAGCGAGAAGATGGCGTAATCATCAGCAACTCGTGGAACATAGAACAGCTACGTCGTTTTTACTCTTGAACATTCTGTACGTTAATGCTATATGTGAATAAAGCTTTTCCTTGACTTGCTACTCAATTGATACTCAATTAAGCAGTAAGTCGGGGGCTACACCTAATAGTGTTGCGCAGGCGCAACATCTTTTCTGAGTTATTTACTATTCACATTAGCCATGCAGTTTAAAACCTTTCATTACCTGACTTGCTACTCAATTGATGCTCAATTAAGCAGTAAGTCGGGGGCTACACCTAATAGTGTTGCGCATGCGCAACCCTCCTTGTGAAATATTTATTATCCTTTTTTTCTCCCTAGCGATAGCGATTAAGTCCGAGTGCGTTAGCTCTTGATTGTGAAACCCTAACCTATAAACGACAAAATCTAACTACCCAGAGAGCGTAGTGGGGGGAAAAGGCCATGCGCCAATTCACGATGCTCGGGGGCTAGACCAGTCGGACAGAGTGCTTAAACATAAAGAACGAAGAAACCACTCGGATGAATTGAAAGATCAAAAGGGGAAAAGAAAAGGCAGACGTTAAACAAGATAATATTGCGCAAAATAATATCGTTCCAAATGTTTAAAGCCTGCATACGCCAAAACAAGTGCAGGATCATTTTTTGCAGGAATTTTAAAAAAAAGAGACTACGCCCGGCGTGCACGACCCACGGCCTCTACAAGGGGGTCCCTGGCCTCGATGAGCTTCGGGAAGACCTCGATCAGAGCGTCGACGGCGGCGGTGTCGCGAGCCATGGCCTCCATCTCCGCAAGCTCGGCCAAGGCGAGCTCGTACTGGGCCCAGAGAAAGGCAAGCTCGTCCTCCTCCTCATTGGGCGCCGCAGGGCCTTCGTCTTCAAAATCAAAGACATCGCCCTCCGCTGGGGGGGGGAGACGGAGGAGCCTCATCGTCAGATGGGAAGAGCTCGGGGGAGGACGCCATGGAGGACCTGAGGAAAAAGCAAGAACAAAAGCTTAGAGGAGGGCGATCGCCCACGCAACACTACACGAAGAGTGGAAGCCAAGAAGACGTACGAATGTGAGCCCGAAACTGGCGGATGAAGAAGTGCTTGAAGAAAGAAGGAGAGGTGGAAGGACTCACTCTTATAAAGAGCAGCGTCAGCCCCTGCTTTAAGCGGGAAACGCCTCGCCTTCCGTGTGAAGTAAGCAGGCCTTACCACACGTTTCGAGGAAGGCCAAGAGCCGTGCTTGATGATTGCTACACGTAGGAGCCTCAAGATGGGCCGAATTTGGTCTAAGTTACGGTACGCCCCACGATGGGCCAATGACCATGCTGAAGACGGGAATTGGGTACCTTTTAACCCAAGATCAACCCCAGAAGAAAAAGGTTCCTCTACTACATCATTCAGAAGCAAGACATAACACAAATAATCAAGCATTTCTCCAGTCGACAAAAATAAAAAAGAACAAGGGCAGCACGAGTTTCAAGATACAATGTCTACACAGCACCCAAATCCAAGTTTTCAACCAAAGCAGAAGCGGTGTCCCTAACTTCGTCAACAAGGGAAAACGCTTGATCATCGTCAACATTGCAAGCAAAGCCCTCCTTGATCGCCTCGAGTTCTACTTGGGGTACAAGGATTTCACTATGGCCAACGCCTGGCAGGTGCTTGTGGTTGCTATCTCCTTCAAGAGCACCACCAGCTTCTTGGGCCCTTCGCCTAGTCACTGGATCGTGGCGTCCGCATCATAGGGAACGTTGCTGGGTCCGGCCTCGTCAGGATCCAACATCCGTAGTATTTTCTCATAGCCTTCCTGAATCCTATTGACTCGCAGATCAGTGGACTTGATCTTCTCGTCGAGGGCACGGAATTGGGCCTGCGAGTTGACTCGGTACACTGTATAGCCAGTCGGGTTAGTTCAAGGTTGTGGCAAAGAGCAAGAAGGAAATAAAAAGCGAGTCAAGAGTAAACCTTCCAGCTTTCTCTCCAGTTTGGCCGCCTCGGCTTTGGCCTTCTTCTCAGACTCCTTTACCTTCTCGGCTTGCTCGTTGGAGGACTTGAGTTTTGCCCGAAGGTCTGCGGTGACGAAGACAGAAGTTAGGACAAAGAAGGGCGAATAAATATGGGACTATGTAGCTGGTCAAGGGAGTTACCATCAAGGGAGAACGAAGGTTTGCTCGTTGGAGGACTTGAGTTTTGCCCGAAGGTCTGCGGTGACGAAGACAGAAGTTAGGACAAAGAAGGGCGAATAAATATGGGACTATGTAGCTGGTCAAGGGAGTTACCATCAAGGGAGGACGACAGGTTTAGCTTTTCCGCCTCAAATTCAGAGACCTGGGCCCGAAGCCTTTCCAGTTCCTCCCGGTTTTCGACCCGAGCCCGGTTGAGTTCCTCCTGAAGTCGGACGCGAACTCGCTCAACCTCAGCTTCATAGTCCTTCCTCATCTTGGTCCTCGGAAGCAGTTCCCGGATGAGGGCATTCCGGTCTTGAGCACGTTCGGCCAGGCGCTGAAGACAACGACAAGAACAATGAAGACACACTGTGCATCACAGACAATAGAAAGGAGACACTGAAAAATGGCTCAGCATAAGCAACTCACGCCGCCAAGACGAAAGCAAGTATAAGCAGCTTCATGGACTGTCGCCCACTCCTCAGCTTCATCCTCGTCATCAAAGTTCCTCCCATCGTCATACTTGTCAAAAAAGGCAATTCGTATCGGAGAACTTGGGCAGGGAAGCTGAGGGAGTTCTTCTAGTGGTGGCGAGTGGCGAAATGGTTGAGGGCGCTCTTCGGGAGGAGGATCAGCGGCAGGATCGGCGGTGGCCTCGGGAGGCATGGCTTGACCAGTCGGCTCGGGAGGAGTCGGCGGCCGGGGGCTGATCGGATCCGAGCTAGCCTTGGCGTTCGCAGCTACGGGAGTAGTCGGGGGAACTGCGGTCGACTTATTCACGACGGTTTCAGAAACATTGGGCTCGGACACTGCCGGCGCACGGTTTTCTGGGACGCTTGTGGTGTCTTCGGCAGCTGTTCTCTGGGGCTCCTGATGCAGTGCCTCCACAGGAACTTCGCTGGAGGGTCCTCTGAAAGAAGAATTAGTCAGAACATGACGTGAAGGAATAAGGAAGAAGGAACAAGGAAACCAACCTGCCGGATCTCGTTACTTTGAACGCCGAGTTCTTCCGGGCAGAAGTCCCATCGAAAGAAGAACCAGTCTGCACATCTGGAGCGGGGGACAGGGGGTCTCTGGCTGGGCATGGAGGCGTAAACACGCCGGCGAAAATCTTGAGCGAGGTTCAAAGGCCACCAGACCTGATAGCTTGAAGATGAAGAAGTTGCGGCAGGGAACCTTGGCGCTGCCGGGTCCGAACCTTCGACCCCCAGTTGAAGCGTTCATTGCCGATTTCCTCTTTGCTTCCTTGGCTGCGTGGACGACTGGGCGCTTTCCCTTTCCCAAGGGGTCTTCGACTTCGTTTGTTTTGCTCCTCTTGGTGCTTGGAGTCGGGGATGGGGAGCGGGTAGGCCGTTTACGCCTAGCGCTCTTGTGCACCGGAAATTCGGGCAAGGGCGTGTCAGAAAAGAAGGTGTCACGACTCTGAAGATATAGACAAGGCACGCGCAAAGTTACAGCCAAGCAAAAACACGAAGATCAATTTGCGGAAACAAAAAGACGACTTACTGAAGGCGGAGGATTTGATTTCTTGAAGGGTCTCGGGCATCCCTCGTTGGCGATCCGAACGCCCAGGGCGAACAAATCGGCAACGCGATCAAGGAGTTCCTCGTTTGAAATCGGCTCAGGCACCTCCCGGGTAGGATCGTTCGGCCCTCCGTGATCATATCTGAGATGAATTCGTTCCTTAAGGGGCTGAACTCGGCGCGAGCCAAAATTGAGGACAATTACCACTCCGGTGAGCCCACGCTCCTTTAATTCGGCAATCATCCCTAAAAGGTCTACCACCTGGTCCATCCCTTCACCCGAAGGAAGCGAAGTCCAATTGGCTGAAGGTTTGGGTGGCGATCCGGAAAAAGCAGGCAGGGAGGGCTTAGGATTGGCACAGTAAAATCACTCCCGGTGCCAGCCCTTGTTTGATGTTTTGAAGGGAATGGCTAAATAGGCTTTCTTCAGGCCATCCCTCAACTGGAGTCCGGCGCCTCCAAATGCTTTGGGGGAGTTTTTGCTGGGAAAAGGTTTGAAGAGGAAAAGGTGGCGAAAAAGGTTAAAATGCGGGCGAATGCCAAGAAAAGCCTCGCAGAGGTGAAAAAAAAATGGTGATTTGGAAAATGGAATTGGGGTTAAGATGATTCAATTCGATTCCATAAAACTCAAGAAGACCTCGAAAGAAGGGGCATGTGGGGAGGCTAAATCCGCGCAAAAAGAAAGATTCGAAGACAACTACTTCTTCAGAACGGGGAGTGGGACAGGATTCGCCGGCAGCAGGACGAGCAAAAGGCATTACCAATGGAGGAAAGACGTCGGCGCAGACTAGTTCTTCTAGTCGTTTGTCCGTCGTCACCGAGGTAGCCCAATCCTTGGCTGACGCGGATGAAGGAGCATCCTTGCGAGGAGAAGAAGATATTTTCTAAGCGGGATTAACTTGCAAACGCGCCGGATTGGGAAGATGAAGGACGCTAACCCTAGCGGTGGAGTTTGCAAGAAGAACACCGAACAAAAGAAGAGGAAGGAGCGAATGAGCACAGTGCGCAGAAAACCGTCTCGATCACACCTGGCCTCATATTTATAGGGAGCGAGGCTAGCTTTCGCTTCGAGCGGGAAAATGCTTTGCCTTCCGCAAGACTTGGGGTTGCCCTAGGGCACGCCTCAAGGTGGGCCTAAAGCCGTGTGCAGTGAATCACTGCGCAAAGGCTCAATTGGGCCGAAAATTGATTTGGGAAATGGTATGCTCCATGATGGGCCAAAAAGCCAATGACCGTATCAGACAGGATTTGGGTACCTTCCAAATATAAACATCCTCTTATGATATGCCTCATGATAGGCCGCATGCTGGATACCGTTCAGAACGGGACCAGATATCATAAAGATAGTTTAAAACACGAAATTCAGGGATATGCCTCATGACAGGCAAAAAGCTGTGTGCTCTGGTGCGCAGGTATCTCTTGGCTAAAAGACAACTTAAGTGGAAATATTCTTCAAGCCGAGTCGTGTGCTGACCCGAAAAATCGGGTTGGGAGCCACTCGGAATAGTGACACGTGGAGATCTGTCGAGTCCCTCACAGCCTACATGCCTTCTATGAAGCACTCGGCGACATCAGGAGCCAGTCGGGAATCCTTAGAAGTAAAAAGGCAATTCGACCGCGAAGCACTCGGGGGCTACTGTGGAATATACAAGTCCAGATGTCTGCATGGCAGGCCAATGAGGCCTAGCCGGACATGGATGGGTCGGGCCGACTGCAGAGAGATAGAAGTTATCAAGGGCGCACCAAGACGTGCGAATAAAGGAAGCCACGAAGATATGGCTGAACGGATTAGGTAGGATACGATTGTAATCTAAACCGTTGCCAAAACGGATAGGTGCAGGAGATATGATTCCTACTTTGTATCCGACTAGGACTTTCCTTATAACCACCATCCTCTACTATATAAAGGGAGGGGCGGGGGAACGTTGACGGACAATCTCATCAGCAAATAAGCTAGCCACACATAATTCCAGAGCACAGGACTAGGGTATTATCTCCTCCGTGAGAGCCCGAACCTGTATACATCTTGTGTCTTGTGCTACCATCGAGTTTGGGTCCAGCGCCTAGCCCTCTTTTCATTATTGCCGACAACAAACGTCGACAGGTATCCTGACTTTATTCATAAACTAATTTCTACCAATTCCCGTAGAATCCAAATCCACATCTACCATTATTCGGTAGAGTCCAGATTTTATGAAAATAGAAATGGCTAACCATGCGATGACTTTACCAAGTGCCCATGACCGCGGGCGCGGCTATTCGAATAGTTTTACACTCTGCAGAGGTGTACAGCTTTACCCACAAGAAATGATCAACCTCTTTTACCAGGCCAGTAACACACTTCCTTCGGTGTGTCGGCAAGGTGATCATAACATAACTGTTACATTACTTAACCCTATCTTTGCACCAGTTTAGTAATGTTAATCCCTTACTATGATGTCAGGAATACACACCCAAGACATGACGGTAAACCACATCATTCACAACACAGCGATAAACCCGCCATTTACACCACGGGTAGTAAACCCCGCCTACACACATTCCTTCTCATAGTAAGACATACATTACTCTCTCGACCTACCAATATGCAAAGGTAGTTTTAAGGAACTTAATAGGTTAAGGCTGTCCCATACCAGCACTTTTGGTTGTACGGTTATCTTGGCCTGAAAACAACCCATAGTTCGGTCCTTAATCCGACACGGGCAAGAGTCTCCCCTACACTACGTGCAAATCCATGCACCTTCGGCTATTGCCAATAATTGCCCGCATCAAAATGTAGTTTTATTTTCATTTTAAGATACCAATCATAAAGAAATGTCATACCCATTTTATTGTTGTCCAACATGTTCAACCATATCAAAGTTTTAGAGTCTTTTTAGGCATGGCCAAGTATGACTTCTAAGTGTATAATCTCATGTCAACATTATATATTATCTTCATTATCCCAAGGGTATCAAGGTTCACATTTTCACAATTAGGAAGTTCTGTGGTCTTATAGGTATGTCTACCATTACCGACAAATTAACAAGATAAATAGACATAATTTATGCAATAAAACATTTAATGAAAATATTTATAAATCTGGGATCAATATGGTCAAAGGGGGTGCTTGCTTTGTTGATTGTCGTCGATGTTGTATTCACATTCGTCGGCGACTAGTCCTGACTCGACGGGTTCTACACGTCGTGCAATAATGACATAGCAAATAACAAGTCTTAATAAGGCAAAAGGAAATAGACAGAAAATCCAAATAAAACAGACTCACAAAATAGGTATGGTCTTAATGTTTTATTATTCATGATATTTTGTTTTTATATTAGTTAACTATTTGCATGTGTGTGTATATATATTTTTAATATCTTTGTGACGAGGGCTGGGCGTCCTTTGGCCGGTGTGCAGATCAACGGACCCCGAGCTCGGGAGGCCCCTACCTCGACACAGATGCGTCTCAGGCGCTCGACCTAGGCCTGCGCTAGATCGAGCACGGCCCGCTCGACCTCGAGCTCGGGCGGGCCCTTGTTGAGAGCCACGATCCACCCTTGGATTCGGATCAAGCATTTGTGAAGCCGACGGTTTCTCAAGCGAATTCGTGGGGCGGTAGCGAATGCATGCAACAAGTTTGGGCGATTCTGGTGGCCCTCGGCGTGCGTGAAGGCCACTCCCGGAATCTAGCCCGGCCGCTTGCGTCTTGAGGAGGCATAAAACCGGGAGCATGATCCTTTGGAAGGCGGAGACAACACCTACAACGCACCCTAGCTCGAGCTTAGACTTAGCCATTCTTGAACTTGGTACAGTAAAACACCCTTGTACTCGAATTAGCCAAGAAAACAGCCGCAAAGGCGGCCCGGAATAAAGCTATTACCTTCCACGGAGGCTCGAACCCGTATAAATCCGGTCTCCCTTCGTTGTCGTCTCGCTCCGACCATAACCTCGTGCATACTTTTCTTTCGTTTGAGCGAAGCGGCCTTTCGATCCCATATCACTCGAGACCCTACCACCTTTCTTGCGGTCGGCGATCGATCGTCGACACTTTGATTCAAGTATTAATGAAATTTGTTTCATGAATTGTATTTCTATATTTTATAATTTCAGGATACCCATATTATATATTTTATTATTTATAATTTCAGGTTTATAAAACTAAAGTTATTTAAATAAAATTTTAGACTACTTTCTTTCTTATTTACAATAACATGAATATTTCCTATAGTGAACCCTAATTATTTTTGCATATTCAGGTTTCCAAAGACTTATGGAGTCTAACAAAATTTGTTTGGTTCAATTTGAAGGTCATTTGTAAAAATGCTATACATGACATATTTTAGGTTCTTTCTTTAAAATTTAAATTAAAAATTTAAACTTAGTTCAAATTATAATATTTTTGCATATTCTGAATCTACAAGATTTTTCGTGAATTTTGAAATTTATTTCATAAAATTTCAATTTGTGGTTCAAAAGTTACAAGCATTTAAAAGTGCTAAAGTCTAGAAAATATCAGAAATTGGAAGTTTGCCATTTTCGGAAAGTACGTTTTCCAGTTAGAAAATGCGCTTTCTGTTTTTAGCCTCGCTCAGGTTGAGGCGCTGTTGATTGGGCCTAGGCAGACGGTCGTGATCCGTAGTCCCCCGAAGACGCTCGTCGGATGGTGCATGTCGCCATCAATCAGGCCATAACTGCCCTCTAGCGAGAGGACCAGGAGAAGGCCGGTACTTCGTCTGGGCATCCCAGACTTCCTCCTTCGGGAGAACGCCTCCACGCTATCGCTCGGGTCATGGTCAATCCTGATAGGGTGAGGTCGGAACTCTTCGGCCGAGCTCTAGCTGAAGAGCTCGACCGGGCTGCAACCGAGGTGATCATACCTCCGCAGCACCAAAGTCGCCACTCGGGGACCTGCTCCCTAAGGAGCGACGACAACGCATCACGCCGTCACCAGCGTACTCATCGATCGCCTCCCCGGCAGGAGGCGCCTTCTCGCCAGCAATCCTGGGACGTGACTCTGACTCCACCACGTCGTCGTCCCGCGGGCACCATCCCGAGCAGGGTTTGGCGCGAACCGAGGTACATCAGCTCCCCGTCAAACGGCAATAAGTCCAGAAGTCTTTCCCCGGATGTTCTGCCTAGGCGCCGCAGGGTCCAGGACCGCCTGCGCTATCTCCCAGGTGATTCCCGTGCTCGGCGTCACGATCATTCTCATCGAAGGTCGGGCCGCCGAGGTAGCCTCGACTCCGAATCCAGCAGCAGCGAGGGTTTCACCGGCGACGATTTCTCGATCGCTTTGTCGGCCTACTCAAGCGACCTTGGTCGAATGCTACTTCTAGCTTCGATTCAAGCGGCATTGATAGAGCGCTTCGACGGAACCAAGAATCCTGACAAGTTCCTGTCAATTTACTCGACTCCCATCCTGGCGGCCAGAGGCGACGAGCTCGTGATGGCCAATTACCTCCTGACCGTGTTGGACGGCGCCGCACAAACTTGGCTCTTCAACCAGAAGCCCGGTTCCTTTAGATCGTGGCGCCAAATCCAGAGCGCCCTCCGCTCCAACTTCCAGAGTTGCTACGAGCGTCCAGGAAGGGAGAAAGACCTGGATCGCGTCATCCAGGGGAAGAGCGAGCCACTTCGTGACTTCGTGCGGTGGTTCATCTGCACGAGGAACTTGATCCCGAGCATCTCCGACGAGGCTGTTATCAAGGCCTTCATGTTTGGCGTCCACGATCGGCGCCTCACCGAAGACCTGGAGATCACATCGAGGCTCAGCGTCAACAAGTTGTTCCGCATGGCGGGCGATGACTGTGAATCACGGATGGCGCCGTCGGCTGGAAGCGATTCGAGCAAGGTAAGCTTGGTCTAAACCGAGCAATGGCCCATCCAACTCCAAGGGCACCGACTATGGCTCCGCCACCAAGAAGCGGAAGCGCGACCGCAGGAATGGGAATGGCCTGCCACGAGTGATCGTTTCGGCAAGCGGCCAGCGCGAAGTCCTGGAGGTTCGAGATCCAACTCGGGAAGGGTCCCGACGTCGCCATGGTCGACCTCGACCTCGCCAGACGCCAACCAGGCCCTAGCGAGGGCGGCGACTGGACCTCGGGGGCGGCTCCGGCGCGAGGTGCGAAGAGGCGCTTAGGATGCGATGAAGTGAAATTCACTGTTTCACGCAGGCGGCCGACCACGACCTGCGGACTGCGAGGCTTGGCGGAAACAAGCCGGAGGCCTTTCACGATGGGCGTGGAGAAATGCCAGTGCTCCCAAAAGAGGACGACCAGCCGGACAGGGTGAACGCTGGGATGGACCATGACGACCTCGACCTAGAGTTCCAGCAGGGCGAGCGCCGGATCGACATCATCTTCGGCGGCTTACCAGTCCCGGTGCGAGCTCAAGGCCGCCTTGTGAACCATCTATCAGATCGCCGCCGGGAAGCCCATCGAGCAGCACTGCAAGTGGGCTGGGGCCACCATCACCTTTTCTCCGGAGGATGCTCTCCAAGGTATGGCCCGAGATTTAAAGACCGCCTTGGTCGTGACCTCGACCATTAGCAACACCATGGTCGGGCGCGTCATGATCGACGGCGGCAATTCCCTTAATCTGCTTCAGGCAGGTGCGCTCGACCGGATGCAGATTCCCCGGTCAAAGGTCAAGAATATAGCGGTCCCCTTCTTTGGAATTGTCCCTGAAAGCTCGACCGTCCCCTTGGGACAGGTGGTCTTGCCCGTCACCTTCGGCGACTCGGACAACTTCCGCACCGAGTTGATCACCTTTGAGGTGGTCGAAGGAGACCTTCCGTACAACGCCATTCTCGAGCGGCCTGCCTTGATCAAGTTCATGGCGGCCAACCATTATGGCCACCGATGTATGAAGCTGCCTGGCCCCAACGGCATCATAACCGTGCGGGGCAACCTACAGGTGGCACACGGTTGCGAGACCAAGGCTTTGGCCCTCGCCCGATATCTTTGCCTCGGCCAGGGCCCAGAGGCGACAGATGAAAGCGCTTCGTTAGAAGACGGCGATCGGCCCGGTGGTCGGCGAAAGCTGTGTTGCGCTCGAGGCGACCCGACCAGGTGCGTCCACCTCTCGACCGAGCTGAGTTCCAAATAGGAACTCGAGCTCATCACCTTCCTCCGCGCCAACAAGGACATATTCTTCTGGGAGCCCGCGGACATGCCCGGCGTCCCAAGGGAGGTGATCGAGCACAAGTTGCAGGTGAGACCCGACTCCCGACCTGTGCGCCAGAAGCTGCGTCGGTTCTCCCCGAGAAGGTCGCTGTGATCAAGGAGAACCTTGACAAGCTCTTGAAGGCCAGCTTCATTCGCGAGATCAACTACTCCGAATGGTTGGCCAACCCGGTCATCATCCAGAAGAAGGGCGGAAAGTGGAGAATGTGCGTGGACCATACAGGGTTGAACTCGGCCTGCCCGAAGGACAACTTCCCGCTCCCGCGCATCGACCAGATCGTCGACTCCACCGCAAATGCCAAGATGTTAAGCTTCTTGGATGCCTATTTGGGGTACCACTAGATCATGCTGGCGGTTGACGACGAGAGCAAGACGTCGTTCATCACACCGTTCGGCACTTATTGCTACACGACCATGTCGTTTTGTCTACGCAATGCCGGGGCCACATTTCAGCGTCTGATGACCAAGACGTTCGACTCTCAAATCGGCCGAAACCTTGAGGTCTACGTGGACGACATCATCGTCAAGAGCTCCTCCGAAGGCGACCTCGTTCGCAACCTCGAGGAAACCTTCACCAACCTGAACAGGCACAGGATCAAGCTCAACCCCGAGAAGTGCGTGTTCGGCGCCACGTCAGGGAAGGTGCTCGGCTACATGATCGGGGGCTCGGGGGTTGGTTCGAACCTAGAGAAGATCGAGGCGATCGAGAAGATGGCGCCCTCGACCTCTGTCAAACAGGTGCAGAGCCTCACTGGCTGCATGGCCACCCTCAGCCGGTTCATCTCGAGGCTCGACGAGCGCGGGCTACCATACTTCAGAGCCCTACGCAAACAAGGAAGCTTCGAGTGGACCCCAGAGGCGCAGCGGTCCTTTGATGAATTGAAGGTATACCTGTCAACCCCACCCCTACTTACAACTCCGCAGCCTAGAGAGAGATTGTTGCTCTACCTTGCGGCCACCACCCAAGCCATCAGTGCTATCTGGTGGTGGCGAGATCCTGTGACACCCAATCTATTATGTCGTGAAGTCTGCCTGGCGAAGGGCGCTACCCTTAGTCTGGTGATGTGCGCTCTCTAATGGCCAGCGCAAGCTTCGTCATTACTTCTAGGCGCACTCCGTGGTCGTCCCGAGCAACTTTCCGCTCGGGGATATTTTGAGGAACCCGGAAGCCGGTGGACGTATCGCCAAGTGGGCCATGGAGCTGGCGGTGTTCGATGTCCAGGTCGTAGCTCGAACGGCCATCAAGTCACAAGTGCTCGCCGACTTCGTGGTCGAGCAGACGTCGCAACCCGCTCCCGAGCTTGAGGTCGAGGAAGAGAAGCCCTGGATCATGTTCTTCAATGGCTCGAGGTCCTTCAAGCGCTCGGGGGCTGGAATCCTCATTCTTACCCCGCGCGGTGATCAACTGAGGTATGTGGTTCGTTTTGGGTTTCCAGCGACCAACAATGTGGCAAAGTACGAAGCTATCTTGGTGGGCCTGCGAGCTTGCAAGGCATTGGGCATGCGCCGGTTGATCGTAAAGGGCGACTTCCAGCTCATCGTCAATCAGTACAACAAAGAGTACCAGTGCTCGGGAGATTCGATGGCAAAGTACCTCGCCGAGGTACGCAAAATGAAGAAATGGTTCCCGAACCTGGAGCTCAAGCACATACCCGGAGGGACAACTCCAGCGCTGACTTCGTTTCCAAGCTCGGCTCCTCCGACGACGAGATCCCCTAAGATGTCATTCTGGAGACACTGGCGGCCCCCTCGATCTCCGACCAAGAGGTCCTGCTCGCCGTGGTCGAAGGTATTCCCTCCTGGGCTGAACCCATTTACAATTTCCTTGCAAAGGGCGACCTACCATCCGACCCTGCCGAGAGGAGCAGAATCAAGCGCCGGGCGAGTTTATACATGCTCGTCGAGGGGAAGCTCTACAGGCGGAATGTATCCGGAGTTCTAACAAGATGCGTCACCACGGAGGAGGGTAAGTACCTGTTAAATGACATTCACTCAGGCCTCTGTGGAGCGCATTCTTCATACAGGACAATGGTCGACAAGGCCTTCCGCATGGGGTACTATTGGCCGACGGCACTTCAGGATGTCCGTGACATCGTCCGCACCTGTCGAGCATAACAGTTCCATGTCAGGAAGTCACATCAGCCCGCCTACGCGCTTCAGACCATCCGACTTGCTTGGCCCTTCTCGACGTGGGGGCTGGACATCCTCGGTCCTTTTTCGTCGACAGTTGGGGGTAAGAAGTTCTTGTTCGTTGCTGTTGACACTTTCACCAAGTGGATAGAAGCCGAACCAGTCTCGACCATCACATCTCGGGCGGCCGTCAGATTTTTCCGCCTATTCGTGGTCACCAGGTACGGGGTTCCGTGCAAAATTATCACTGACAATGGTACCGCTTTACGGCCGAGTTGTTCGGGAATTTTGCGAAGACCTCGGCACCAAAGTATACTTAACCGGTGGCTCACCCTCAAAACAACTGGAGACAGCGAGCAGCCAGCGGACAAATCGTCGAGGCGTCAAAAATGAGTTCGGATGAGCTCGAGCGCTACTGACAAGACACAGGTGGGCGAACTTTCCAGCGTCTTATGGTCTATTCAGTACCACAACCGGTAGGCGGCAGGGGTCCACACCCTTCGGCTCGTATTGATCTTGAAGCCGCCCACGCCTCCCGAGGTCCTGTTGGGTTACTGCGAGGTCGACAGTCGACCAAGTCAACTTCAAGAAAGAGCGGTCTCTCGACCTTACCTGGCGAAGAAGTAAGATGCTGCGTGCCTTTGCTACAATCAACGCACTACCTGCAAGCTCTTTGCAGACATGCGTCTCGATCGGTACGACCTAGGGAGCTCCTTGTTGGGGACCTAGCCCTAAGACGAATCCAGGGCTTGTCCAATACCAACAAGTTATCCTTGATGGGAGGGCCCTACAAAGTCGTTTCAACAGATCGCCGCGGGGCTTCACTTAGCGATGCCCGATGGCAAAGAGCTCTCTAGCTCGTGGAACATAGATCAGCTTCGGAAGTTTTATGTGTAATTTCTATACCTTAAATCTCAATAAAGTTGTTCTCCAACTCTCGGTCTTTACGCCTTTCTTTTAATTGTATACTTTGCCGTTTCGTGATTGAGACTTCTTCGAATCCGACCTACGTACAAGCGCACTTGCTCTTGGTCTCAGCGTTGCGAGCTTAACGTTCACCCCCAATGGTGAGCTAATCGTGGCGAATCTCTTGCAGATCCGGCTCCCCTGTGCGAGCTCGAACCAAAGCCTCGCGATTCGGACCGTGAAAGCGATCGCAAAGGTCGTGGTTGGGATTCGAATGCTCGATCTGGACGTGACCATTTCGCCTTCGAGCTCGTTTTTGTCACGTTTGTTTCCTTGTGGATCTTTCCTCAACTTTGCATGTCGCGATCATTTGCTAGCGTCTAAATTTGCGCCCAAGGCGGCGTTGCTCGACCTTGGACCCAACAAGGGCTGGATGAGGATATGCCATCAGCGAAAGACTAAGTGCATGACTAAAGGCACGAGCGTACGCAAAATATCCTCAGCCAAAAAAAAAACTTAAAACGAGACGAGTCTTTTGCCCCCAAAAGAAACGTTGCTCTATTAAACATTTTCTTTCTTAGTACTTTTTTTTACAAGAAAGCAGGCCTAGACCTATCTACAGATCGGCCATCTCGCGGGCGAGCTTCTCCTGCTCGAGCTCGGCGACCCTGGCCCTTAGGGTCGACAGCTCACTCTGGAGCTGGAGGGCTTCCTTGGAGGCGTCGGCAGCGTGGTGCCGCTCGTCCTGGAGTTGGGCCAAAGCGCTCTTCACCACTTTGTTGGCCCTCCCCAGTTTCTCCTCAAGCTCTTGGACCTTGGCCTCGAGCTCGGGGAATGCCTTCGACGAGGAAGTCGCTTGGTCCACGGTGGACTTCACCAGCTCCTCCGTCTTGGCCCGCTCGGCCTCGAGCGCCTTGGCCGACCGCGCGCGCTCTTGCTCCACGGCCTGGAACGCATGGTCGCGCTCAGTGGCGATGGGCCGCTCGAGGTCGGCTACAGCCCTTGTCAGGAGAAAACAAAGAGAATTCGAGCTAACACACAACGAAGAACATGAAGGGGACTTTACCTCGCAAAGCCGGTTCTCGATGTGCATGCGGGTGAACTCCTCACGCTCGCTGCCCAACAGTCCCGGGCCGGTGTTGACCTCGACCGCCACCGAGACGCTCGAGCCAGGACCTCCAGGCTCTCTGCCAGGGGTGACCTGGCGTTCTGCTGCCTCCATTTGGGGGCTCAACTCGTCGCCAGGACTGGGCCCGGCGGTGACATTGGTCTCGACCTCCGTGGTCGGGACCTCGACCGCCTTCACCTCCGTAGGAGCGTCGAACGAATCCTTCGAGTGGTCCTCTGCGGCGCGGTCAGCCTCGACGGCCGGGGGTACCACGACTTCAACGCCCGAGGAGGCCACGGTCGGGCAGGCCTTGGGTACCTCCGCGTTTGCGGCCGGGGCGCCCCGGACGCCTTCCTCCGCGACGGTCTCAGGAGGGACGATGACGTCCTCGGCGTCCACCTCGCTGGTGTGGTAATCCTCACTGGTCGCAAGCTAGTTTTCTCCTTCGTCCGGATCGTCGACCCCTTAGTCGAACTCGCCGGTCGGGACCCAGCTCTGGGGCCCAAGGGGAGTACGCGCCCGGCCCGAGGATCGGCGTGGGGCCAGTACGAAGTCGTTCTCCTCCTCCTCCTCGGACTCGAGCTCACCTTGGACAATAGCCATCGTCAATACGGGCAAGTTTCGAGCTCTGTCGCTCAAGGTCTGCGATCAAGAGCAGCTTCTAAGCCAGAAAGATGTGAAGGGTGCCGAGCAAGATCGGGGGGTCGGAGGCTTACCTGAGTCATCAGCCTCCGTCTCGCAGGAGGCTGGTGAGGGCTTTGGAGCCCTGAGGACGAGGGGGCGCTCCGCTTCCGGCCTCCGCTAGCCTGGGGCCTTGGAGCTCGCGCTGGCTCCAAGTCACCCGTGGCAGAGGTCCTGGGGGCCCGAGCTTGGGACCCCTGGGCCGGCTGGGGACTCGAGGTCCTGGTAGCGGCCGCCGCGCTCTGCTGCTGCAAAGAGGGGAGTATGTCAGACAACGAGAAGATGTGAGCACAAGCTCAGGGGCTTGACTGTGGAGAACCTTACCGTTGCGCGGTCACCCCACTCGACGTGAGGCTTCTTCGCCTCCCGGCCACTCGACTTGTCCGAGGGCGGCTTCCTCTTTCCCTTCTTGCCCTTGCCCCCACCGGGCAGCGGGAGAATTCTCCTGGCTGTCTCAAGCAGCTTCTGGTGGTCCTACGAGCACATTGAAGGGTCAGGGAAAGCTCTAAGGCTGTTCGGGCCAAAGGGTTTGGTCGAGAGGAGCTTACCTCAGCCTTCCGGCGCAGTACGTTCTTCGGGACGGGGTCGTCGATGGGATAGTCATGCGCCCCTTTCTCGAACATCTCGTTCATCCTGTTGGTGATCCAGGACTCCTTCGGCGCTGCAAGGGATTCAACTGTTAAGAATGATTGAAGGTCAGGTTCGACCAAGGATTTCAGGACAAGAAGACTTACCGGACGTGCCCTCGCGGGTTGGGTTGTCGCGCCCCTTGATCTCGAAGAACGGGTGCACCCTCCTCCGTAGAGGGGACACCCGGTTCCGCAGGAAGTCATTGGCGACCGCCTGCCCGGTGAGGCCGCACGAGGCGTAGATGTGTATGGCGGCAATGGCCTCCTCGTCGACCTCAAGGTCGTCCGCCTCTGGGGTTTCCTTCTTCTCAGTGATGGGGGCCCCTTCGTACGCCAACGCGCCGTCCTCCCCCTTCTTCAGGTAGAACCATCGCTCGGTCCACGGGCCGAGGGAGTCCCGAGAATGGATCTTGGGGAAGGCCCACAGGATCCCCGTCCGCAGCCAGAAGTAGAGGCATCCGACCACGGGGTCCTTCCCAGAGCGGAAGAGGCTGAAGTAGCGGAAGAAAAGCGAGGGGGTGGGAAGGATTCCAAGAAACCCCTCGCATAGGTGGGAGAAGATGGAAAGAAGGAGAATGGAATTTGGGACCAAGTTGATGAGCTCAATCTTGCATTGAGCAAGGATCGCCACTACGAATTCACTCTCTGGTGTCCGCAGACCGAAGAGCGTGTAGTACTCGGTGCAGACGATCTCGTTGTCCCTGGGGTGCGGCTCGGTCTCGCCGCCCAGCAACCGCCATGCCGTCGGGTCTAGCAGCCCTAGGCTCTCGAGCTCCTTCATCCTCGCCAGTGACATGGAGCTTCTCCCAAGCTTGTCCATGGTGGTCGTGTCGAGCTTGGTCGAGGAAGAGAGAGGTTTGCTCGAGGCAAAGGGCTAGAAGATGAAGAGCGCAAGAGGATCGGGAACTTCTCAATGGTCATTGCGGACAAGTTTATAGGCCCGAATCGTCGCCGATTCAAGTCCACGGTGCCTCAAAAGGCGTACTAGCGGTGATTTGACAGGCGCAATTAAGGCTTGGGCCGCGGGCTCGTGGCGCTGCAGGTGTCCACCGGCCGTTCGCATCCGTACCGTCATCGTGAAGTCCAAGGGGCGCCAGGTGTCGAAGCCGAAGGCTTTCCTTTGTGATCTCCACTCGACCTCGACCAAGGGTTTAAAGGCCTCCGAAAGCTTGTCCCCAGCGTCTGCGACGTGAGGCTCGAGGTCGTTCCAGGTGTCCTCCTCGACCTTGAGCCTCGGGGGCTAGCTGACGGGGACTGGGCGATCCTTACCCGGTCAAGGCACGGTCAACGGAGCTCCCTAGCTCGGGAGATCTCGACCATGACCTGAACCGTGCCATATCGCATGACCTAGGGCTTGCTTCACCGGAGTTCAACCCCCGCACGACCTCGGGCTAGGAGGACGCGAGATCAGCTCTTGCTCAGGACGGTTTCCCTTGGATTCCGGAGCATGCGTTACCCAGCGGTTACCAAGTCGTGGGATCGTGGAAATAAGGAGGGCGTGCGCGGCGCTCCGGGATAGTTACTGCCGACTATCAATGCACATGAAGGCCACTACCCCGGGAATCTCTCTCTGTCCATTACAGGCGACGGCAGGGAAGATATAAGACTCCACACAGTGTCAAACGACATGGATGGCAAGACTCAGACACACCGCACCAGAGCTCGAGCATTAGCCATAGCCATTGTTGAGCTTGAGCTGTAAACATCCCTGTACTCGAGAATAGAAAAGATCATCACCTCAAGGCAATTGGAGTAGAGCTGTTACCTTCACAGGGGCTCGAACCAGTATAAACCCCCGTGTCACGCTCGTTGTCGTCTTGCTCCAACCAACACCACGTCAAATCCGTTCCTTCGTTGAGCAAAGCTCTGCTCGGGTCCCTAATCTCACTGACCTCTTTCCATTTCTGCGGTTGGCGATCCCGATCGTCGACACTACCATTACCTACAAATTAACAAGATAAATAGACATAATTTATGCAATAAAACATTTAATGAAAACATTTATAAATCTGGGATCAATACGGTCAAAGGGGTGCTTGCCTTGTTGATTGTAAATCGATGTTGTATTCACATTAAATCGTGACTAGTCGACTCAACGGGTTCTACGTTGTCCAATAATAACATAACAAATAACAAGTCTTAATAAGGCAAAAGGAAATAGGCAGAAAATCCGAATAAAACAGATTCACAAAATAGGTATGGTCTTAATGTTTTATTATTCATGATATTTTGTTTTATATTAGTTAACTATTTGCATGTGTGTGTATATATATTTTTAATATCTTTGATTCAAGTATTAATGAAATTTGTTTCATGAATTGTATTTCTATATTTTATAACCCGGATACCAATATTATGTATTTTATTATTTATAATTTCTGGTTTATAAAACTAAAGTTATTTAAATAAAATTTTAGACTACTTTCTTTCTTATTTACAATAACATGAATATTTCCTATAGTGAACCCTAATTACTTTTGCATATTGTGTCGGTGTTTTCGACAAGATAGGACCCCGTCGACAGACTGGGCTTCCCCCAACAAGGGGATTGTATGGTTCGGTAGAGAGCATCTTCGCAGCTGGCAAACCCTAATGACTCTCACAGAGCGGAATCCAGAACAAACAGATCAAAAGAACACAACAGTTTACCCAGGTTCAGGCCCCCAAGATGGGTAACAGCCCTACGTCCTGCAAAGATCTTTGTTGAAGGAGTTTGAGCAGGCTACAATGCTTTTTGGCTAACACTCAGCCCTTAGCTTTCCCGATTCCAAGTTCAGCTCCCGATCCTTGGATCCGGATCCCCTTCTCCATGCAAAAGGACCCCCTTATATAGGCGGGGCTAGCTGGGGTAGGTGAAGGGATGATATCATGATGACCTTATAGTACATTTATTACACTTATCAGAGTAGTCTTGTTCATCTAGCCTCCATTAATGCCGGCGCATGGCTTCATTTAATGTGGGCGCATGCCTTCACCCCGGTCCTTTCGGGATATGACCTCTTTGTGACGGGTTAGGTGTGAGGTGTCAGAGGAATGGGCAGCAGTCTCGTCGATGGTAGAATTCTTGGCAATCAACGGGCCTGACACAGCATGTTCGGCTCTGACACAGCATGTCAGAGGAAGGAGACTTAGAGGCGAAGCCTCCCTATCATCCCTTTGATTTGCTGTACGGCGGGCGAGTAGGGCGTGGTCGCCCACCTGCTCGCCAGGCCGCCACGTAGGCCGATGCCGGGCGAGCAGGGCGTGGTCGCCCACCTGCTCGCCAGGCCACCACATATATATGCTTTTTATGCGGTGGAGAGGGTACCCTAGCGTAAAATACACCGATAGTAGCCCAGGGGCGTCTGGAACATCGCCCGATTTACCGAGCCTTATTAAATGTATAATGCGTTCCTGGATGGACCCACCACCTTTAGATCGTGCAACCGCCTCGGTCCCTTCACCTCCGCCGATTTTTCTTAGGACCCGAAGTGTCAGCGTACTCTGCGCTGGGGTACCCTCTATGCCGCCTAAAGCAGATCAACAAAGCGATCCACAAGCGGTTGGGCGAGGCACCTGCTCGCTCGCCGCCAAGACAAAAAGGTGGTGCGAAGTGGCTTCGCCTCGAAGTCTCCTTCCCCTATCGTATCGTTCAGGCGGCGGGCCTGCGGTGTCAGATCTATCAACTACGAGGATTTCTGCTACAAGCCCATTCCTCTGACGCCTCTCACCAACCCGTCAAAAAGGGGTCACATCCCGGGCGGACCGGGCGAAGCCATGCGTTGGCATTTAATGAGGTTGGAGGAACGGGACAACACAGGAAGGAGTAATAAATGCATAAGGACCAGCATGATGACCCCCCTTTTACCTACTCCTGTTAGCCCGGCCTATATAAGGGCCTTCTGGTGCATGGGAAAGGGGGACGACAAGTCGAGCAAGCAAGAGTTCTGCAGTAGAGCCTAGGCAAGAACTTGTAACCCAAAGACTCTGTACTGCACTAGTTCAAAAACACTCTACAAATAATCTAGCAGGAAGTAAGGCTATTACCCAAGGCAAAGGGGGCCTGAACCTGGGTAAAATCTTTGTGTCATCCCTAGTTCATAGACATCGGGATCCTTCGCGTGGGGGTCTCTAGGGTTTTCACCCTCTAGGGTTAGCCCGGCCATGACGCCCTCATACGAACCAAACCGGTCTGTAGACTCGGGACTGTCGAGAGAATCGCCCGGCAAAGGCGCGCCGGAGTAGGGGCTAGTGGTTGGTTTTTCCGGCTAACTCCCCGGTGGACTTCGGCGTTCGTGATTTGGAAGTAGGCCCGTGCATCTGAAGATGGCGGATTCTCAGCACCAGGATGTGGCGGGAGCAGCGGCATGGCGCTTCCCGTGATCGCGCCGGTCGAGGGACCGTCTCACCCGCCCTGCGGCGGCGCCATTGCTTTTTTTGGCGGTGGAGCAGCCCGTCGCCGCCTTGGAGTTAGCCATGGGCGGCCCTCCGCCCGAAACTTGCACGACTCGTGCCCTTACGGACCACCCACCGGTGGAGTTCGCGGGAGACTTCCCGGCCACTCCGTGGCTGCGGAGCATCGCCGGTCTCATGGATGCGGCCCAACTTCGGGCAGGGCTCCCCGGCCGGTCAGGTACCGTTGGTACCTTGTCGCCTAAGGCGCATGCAGAGCGCACTTTCAGGCGTCCGGCCGCCTCTAACGGAAAGGCTCACGGCAAAGCGGTGAGGTCGAAGGAAGGGCGCGCCAGTGCTGGTCCCGGTTCCACAAGGGACCGTGGGGACCTCCGCTCTCATTTGGATGAGAGTCGCCCGTGATGTGATGATGACCTCCATGATGCGCTGCCGCACCACCCGGACCAGAGGCTGCTGCCAGATGGCGAGTAGCATCGGCGGTGAAGTTCCCCGTGGCTCTCACTCTCGGACCAAGGAGGAGGTTCCTCCTCCAGGCTCTATAAGGAGCAGAGTCCGCGTTCGAGGTCTCCGGATCGGGCCCCGATGGCGGTGAGCTCCCTCTGGCGTCAGGTGCGAGCCTTCTCAGTGGCGTGCGCCCGCATGACGTGGCCGGACGGGTTCCGCCCGTACCATAGAAAAATATGGCAGCACCACCAACAGGAGGAGTTCCTCCAAATCTATCTGACGATGGTGCGGGCGGTGGTGGATCTGAAAAGGTCATGGCCAACTACCTCCCAACAGCCTTGACGGGCTCTGCCCGCTCCTAGCTGTTAAATCTCCCCCGAGGATCGGTGCACTCGTGGGGGAAGTTGTGCGACCTCTTCGTCGCCAACTTTCAGGGCTCCTTTGTGCAGCCCGGCATGGAGGACGACCTCCACACTCTGGAGCAAGAGAAGGGGGAGTCGCTTCGCGACTTCATTCGGCGGTTTTGCCACCGTCGCAATACAATCCCCCACATCTCCGAGCAATCGGTCGTCATCGCCTTCAGAAGGGGTGTACGCGACCGCAAGATGAAGGAGAAGATGGCCACCCGTACCATCAGCTCCACCTCCGAGCTTTTCTCCCTCGCACATAAGTGTGCGGGCATGAGCGAGGAGGCGGCGGCTGGCCCCAAGGGTGGCCAGGGCAAGGACGAAGCCGGGACCTCGAAGGGTTCTGGCCGTCGCGAGCAGAAAAGCGGAAGTCTGGCGAGAGAGACTAAGCGAGCCTTGCCGCCCGCGCTTGACAACGAAGGACCCGCGCCGAAAGCATACCGCCGCGGCCGTATGATGATCGCCGTGGCGACATAGCGGCCGTCGTGACCGGCGTGGCGATCACGCGATCGGCGCGATGATCGCCGCGATGCGTGGGAGCGACCGTTGCGACCAAAGGAGGCGAGCCCTCTTGCCCAATACATCGAACCAATACCCATGACCTAGGCGGTACAGCCGGTGCGTGGACAAAATAGTGGAGAAGCGGCTCAAGGAGCGCCCGCCCGGCGGCGATCAAGATGAAGATCCTACCGGCGGCCTTCGGCGAGGCGGATCCTGCTGTGGCCTACATTTATGGTGGTTCGTCCACCTTTTCCTCAACGCCACTTGGCGGTTGAAGAGGGAGGTGTGCGCCACGGCGTCGAGGCTCGGTGGTCGGATCTTTGAAGTGGTCGAGCAAGCGCTCACTTTCGGCCAGGCGACCACCTGAGGGCGCCACCGCACTGGGCATCTCCCGTCGTGGTGTCGCCCACCATTGAACATGCGGCTAGAGCGCGTCTTTGGTGGAGCGGAGGAGCTCCATCAACCTCTGTCCTCTTGGCGTTCTCGGTGCTCCAGATCCCGCGGCGAGATCTGCGCCCAGCTACGCCCATCTTTGGGTGCTGCCGAGTGTGGCTTAATGCCCATAGGTCAGGTGTGCCTCCCCGTCACCTTCGGGGATGAAGACAACTACCGCACTGAGATGGTGGATTTTGAGGTCGCCGACTTCGACCTCCCCTACAATGCCTTGCTTGGCCGACCGGCGTTGGCCAAGTTCATGGCGGCCACCCACTATGCTTACATGGTGGTGAAGATCACCGGGCATGCGGCCCCTTGCGATCCGGTGGATAAGGCCGAGGCCTTCTTGCTGCCTGAAGTATCTTGTTGGACATGTCGGTGCCACTGCATCAGGCGCCAAGCGCCACTTCTCGGGAGCCCCTCGGGCCGGGACCAGCGCCTCACACAGCTCACCCGTGAGGTTAAGGTGGTCGCCTGACTGGGCGAGCCGAGAAGATCATCAACATTGGCGCCAACCTCGGCGCCAAATAGGAAAACAGCTCGGCACCTTCCTCGATCCAACTCCGGCGTGTTACGCTGGCAACCGTCCGGACATGGTACAGGGTCCCTAGGGAGGTGATCGAGCACCGATTAACAACGCCCCCGAGGTGTGTCGGTCCGTGAGAAGGTCGGGCGCGCCCGCGCCAAGATGCCATTCGAGAGGAGGTAGAAAGGCTGCTGGCGCGAGGATTGTTAGGGAAGTCTCTCATCTGAGTGGCTTGCCAACCACATGCTTGTCAAGAAGTCAACGAAATGCGCATGTGTGTCGACTTCCCAGACCTCAACAAGGCTGCCGAAGGATCCATACCCCCTGCGCGAGTTGACCTCATTGTTGACTCCACGGCGGGATCTGAGTCTTGTGCTTCTTGGATCGTACTCGGTACCACCAGTTAGCATGGCACTTGAAGATGAAGAAGATCGCTTTTGTAACCCCTACGGTGTTTCTTTGTTATGTAAGAATGGCTTTTGGTTTAAAGAATCTTTGGTTCCACTTACCAGCGTGCCATGCACATTACCTTCCGCCCCGGATAGGGCGAAATCTTGAGGTTTACATTGATGATTTAGTCGTGAAGATCAAAAAGAGCGAAGAACGATCTGAGACCTGGAGGAAACCTTCGCCAACCTCCGGAAAAACTGTCTGAATCTCAACCCGGAAAAATCTTGGCGTTGCGGTGTGCCCTCCGGCAAGCTCTTGGGCTTCTGGTGTCCAGTAGAGGCATTGAAGCCAATCGACAAGATATCGGCCATCGACACATGAAGCGCTTGCTTGCTCAAGCAAATCAATGCGGCGATGCTTTGGCCTCCCTAAGGCGGTTCATTGCTTTTGGGAGAAAAAAAGCTTGCCTCTGTTCAAGCTATTGAAGAAGGCGAACCACTTGAGTGGGTGAAGAAGCCAGAAGCGTTTGAAGATTTGAGCGATACCTCTCCTCTCCCGGTGTTGGTCTCTCCAGCGCGGGTGAGCCCTGCTCTGTACATAGCTTCCACCCCGAGGTGGTGAGCCGCAGTGCTAATGCGGAGAGAGAAGGCGTCCAGAGGCGGTGTACTACATCGACAAGGTCTTTGCCTGAGCGAGACCGTGTACCATAAGCTCGAGAAGATCTTGTCAGACGATCTGGTGGCGTCCGAAGCTGCGGCATTATTTCAAGGCGGGAAATTACCGTGGTCACGGCCTACCCTCTGCGGGAAATTCTCCTGGCCAGAAGCGAGAGGGCGAATTGCTAAATGGTCGGTGGAGTGGGGAATTCAACCTCAAATTCGTACCCTTTGCCGCCATCAAAAGTCGGTGGCGGAGTTAAATGGCAGTGGACTCCCACCACTCCAAGCCAAGAAGCTCCGCGCCCTCTCCTGGACCTTATTCTTGATGGCTCCTTGAGTTGGAAGGCGCTGAGGGCTGGAGTTGTCCTGGTCTCTCCGACCGGTGACATCCTCTAATATGTGGTCGCCCTCGATTTCAAGGCCACGAATAACATAGCCGAGATCTGAGAACTGCCGGCAGATTGCGCATTAGCCGGTGTTGGGCATTCGGTGCCTCCAAGTCAAGGGAGACTCCCTGCTGGTCATCAATCAAGCACGGAAGGAGTTCGAGTGCTCCGACCCCACCATGGCGGCGTACTTGGCGGAAGTCCGAAAGATAGAGCGTCACTTTGAAGGTTTGGGGTATATCCATGTCCCTCGTCGCGACAATCACCTTGCGACGGGTTTTCGCAGCTTGCGTCCTCAAGGGCTTCTGTTTCGGTCGGAGTCTTCGAAGAAAGGCTATCATAGCCGTCCGTTCTGACCCCGATTCAGTGGGGGCGATGGTGTATTTATTCGGCCCCGATTCGGCGAGGGATAGCGGCAAGGCCATTCGTCCTCCAGCTCGGGCGAGGAAAAGCGGCGCCTGCCATAGCCCCGATTCGGGGAGGCGGCGTGCCACCTCGGCCCAGTCCGGGAGGAAGAGCGATGGTCTTCTTGGCGACGGAAAAGCTTTGGCCCGCAGAGTACCGAGCGAGCAAAGTGGTCGTCACGCTTGGCGAGAAGATTGGTGGATGGATCCTATACTAGCCTTCTGCGTGACCAAGTGATCCCGACGATGATGCCTCGGTGAAAAGATTGCACGTAAGGCCAAGTGCTATACTCGGTAGGTGGGGACCTATATCGCCAGAGCGAAGCGGAGTTCTCTTGAAGTGCATCACTCGGGAAGAGGGAGCAACTCGCTCTCGATATCCACGGGCGTGTCGGGAGCCACATGTCGGCGAATGCTCATTGGTAAGCGTTTGCCAAGATTTTATTGGCCTCGCCCTCTAGGATGCTTGCGGTGGTGAGGACATGCGAAGCTTGTCGATTCTTCGCCGAGCAAATCCACCGACCGACCCGAGCTCGCAAACCATCCCGCTTTCACGGCGTTTGCGATGCGGGGCCTTGATATCATGGGCCCGTTCGCGGGCCACGGGGATTTCACCCACCTCTTAAATGCCATCGACAAGTTCACAAAGTGGGTTGAAGCCGGCGGTGCGGCGCCATCACGGCGTTGCGCCGTCAAGTTCATTCGCGGGATCTTCGCCCGCTTTGGAGTCGCCAACCGCATCATCACCGACAACGGGACTCAATTCACGGTCACGGCTTTCTGGACTTCTCACGATGAAATGGGCACCGGGTATGTTTAAACCCGGTGGCCCATCCCATGAGCAATGGGCAAGCGAAACGTGCTGCTTTGGTCTTGGGTCAAGGGCCTCAAGACAAGGCGTTTGATCGGCTTCTAAGCGGGGTCTTGTGTGGTGAGGAGCTCCGACGGTCTTGTGGTCGCCGTACCACACCTAGCGAACCCGCAGGCGAGACACCCTTCTTCTGGTATCTGGCGGGCTGTTCTCCCCTCAGGAGCTATCGCTCGGTTCTCCGGCGTCTCGGCGTTCAACGAAGAAGACCAAGAAGATCTCCGATGGGAAGATGTCAACCTTTTGGAAGAGTGCGAGATCGCTTGCGCTCTTGGCGCCGCCTTCTGACAAAGTCTCGGCGATACCATGCCACCCGGGTCTCTGAGAGAACACTTGGCGATGGGCGACTGGTCTTCTTGCAGAATTCAGATGCATGCCGGGTTGCACAAACTGTCTCCCCGGTGGGAGGGCCCCTTTAAGGTAGTTTCGGTATCTCGGCCCAGGGCGGTCCGGTTGGCCACTGAGGACGGCGAAGAACTGATGAATTCATATAACATTGAGTTATTGCGGAAGTTCTATCCTTGAAGGAGTTGTAAGTACCCAGCAGCTCGCCCTGGTCAGCCATGAGGTAAGTCTCTCCCTTGGCTGGTCGGCGGCTTCTGGCGGTTAGTAAAGTTGTTGCCTAGAAGGCTTTTACTTTACCTTTGGTGTCCCTTTCTGTGCCCTTAGCGGCAAGTTTTTTGCATGAATGTCGCGGGTTCCGTATGTTTGCTAATTCCTTGGTGATCTATAGAGTCACCTGGCGCCTGTGTCCGACAAGGACGAGTAGCCAAGGGCGGGCTAGATGCGGTGCTCAAACGCGGCTCGCACGCCTCAGTTTGGCTCCTTGAAGCACCGCTGGTTGTCACCGCGAGCATCGTTGGTCTAGTACCCCTCCTGGAAGCCCGCTGCCTTGACACACAGTACCGTGGTTCGATCTCCGAAAAAAATCGCAAGGACTTAGGAATCACAAAGGCGGATCGGGGCTTACTCCATGCGGGGACCTATATTGTTTGGTTTTATCTTGCATATGCACTACGCAAAGCCTACTCATTCTGTTGATAGCTATGTACGCGCACAGGCCAAGACTTAGAAGCGTCGATTCATTGCATGAAGTCCCCAAGCCTCTTCGTGGTCGCCCAGGCGCTCGGGGGCTGGTCGCCCGTCCCAAGCCTCTTCGTGGCCGCCCAGATGCTTGGGGGCTGATCGCCCAATGGTATATAAAGCAAGATAAGTGCTCTGTGCCGCATTTTTGACCGTTTCCTTATGTGCATGCGCTAAGATGGGTCAAGTTGCGCGTGATTGTCACGAGTGTTAAAAATCAGCGGCCCCTCATGATAAATGGAAGTATGCTAAAGCGTTAACGTTCGGTGTGGCCAAGCGACCGAAGTGCAAGTCAGGCGCGGTACTCAAACACGGCTCGTATGCCTCGGGTTGGCTCCCTGAAGCACCGCTGGTTGTCACCGTCGAGTACCGCTGGTCTAAAAACACTTCCGGAAACTTGCTGCCCCACCACGCTACGCTATGGCACGTTTTCGGGCAATCATCAGGGTCCAAGTTCCAGGAGAGTTTGAACCAATTGACAATCCCGCGCAAAAACCAGACGCTAAGACCAAACTACGTCTTGCGTCTCCTGTCGGACTTAAGGTCGTTTTTTGCCTAAGTCTCGTATGACTTGTGTGATCCATACTTGTGTTTGCAGCAACTTGTAGAATCGTGGCGGAACTTCGAGAATGCTACTCTAACTCAGCGCTCCTCGGGCATTCGGCCAAATTAAAAGGCGGCCGCCTAACGGTTTAATCTAGCGAACTTCGATCATACAAAACAAACAAGCATCTGAGATAGCATTAACCGGAAATATCTGTTCTACTAAATGCTGCCTAAGTGTTCATGCATACAGGTAGATCGACAAAAGGAAGCAAAACAAAAAGAACAAAGAGGCTGCCCGGCCCTTCACTCTTCATCGCCGACGTCGATGTCGTCGCCCTCGTCGCCTTCCACGGCCAGCGGGGTGGAGACATCCATGACCGGCTGCTCCACTTCCAGCATCCCGGCCACGTGTTCGGCGGCTGCGCGCACCCGCGCCTCCGCCTGCGCCGTGTCTCCCTCGATGCCGGCCGTCACCACCGCCATGGGATCGAAGGCGGCGTCGCGGCTGGCCCAGCAGGCCAGCGTGTAGGTCGCGGTCATGATCGCGACCTCTCGTCCTTCTCTGGCGGAGCGGGCGGCCAGGGCTTCAGGCAGCCCGGAGTGCTTCCGCGGCCTGGTTGGTCGCGTGGGCAAACTGCAGGGCGGAGTCCTCCAGCGGCGCGTTCAGTGCCACCCCCAAGGGCTCCAGGCACCTCTTCGTGCGCTGGAAGGCCTTCTTGAGCATGACGGACAGATTACGCCGCAGGCGGAAGGACTCGAGCTCCGAGGTCTTCAGCGCCGCCTCGGCCCTCTCCGCCCGTTCTTCGGCCCTCTCTGCCCGCGTCTGCATGGCAGCCGCGTCGGTTCTCTCCTGCGTCAATGCCGCCTCCGCCGCGTCCGCCCTCACCCGCTCCCGCAGCAGCTCGCCCCTCACCGCCATAGCTTCTTGGTGTCTCGGCCTGTGTCTGGCGGTGCGGGGCGGTGCCAGCGAGCATGCATATCCCGAGCCGGTGAAGAGCTCGGCGTGGCGTTCGGTGGGGGCAATGGCGGCGCAGGCGAGGTGTCGGAAATCTTGGCACTAGGATCGTCGCCTCGACCCTCTCTGATGTGGCGGAGGCACCTAGGCGGAGGTGCCCGCCGTCCCGGTGGGCGCTGGGGACGTTGGCGCCCTTGGCGCGTCCTGAGGGGCCACCTTTGGCGGTACCCTCAAGCTGAGACCGGCCATCGGGAGTGTAAGGCCACCTTGTTGGGCGGTGGCACAGGCTCCGTGGCGAAAGCATGTGCTACTTGACCATTGGGGCCGTATTTGAGGAGGAAGTGTCGGAATGGCGCCCATGACGGCGCGCGAAAAAAGACGTCAAGGTAAGCGCCGGCGCGCCCAGCGTGGTCGAGATCGAGCGGCCTATGTTGCCGTCCAATGCGAGGGTGCCGCCACGGCAGGGCTCGTGGCGGCAGAGGTTTGGCCCGCAACGCGTACCCTCTTAGGATCTGGACCCGTGGCGTTCGGGGCGATTGGTCGTTGCCGTGGGTCCGATCATTGGCGGCGTGTCTCGATCACCGATGGAGCCGCGAATTCGGCACCACAGCGGGCCCGTGGAGTCCATCGGTAGGGCGACCTCACGACCCGTAAGCGCTCCGCGTGCTCAAGTCGGCGCGGCCGAGCACGCCGCCGGAAAAAGTGTGTGCGGTTATAACATTTGCATCGACGCTGATGAGCCATCGCCTGGACCGGCTCCTCCAAGTTTCCGCAGCAGCAATGGACAAAAATAGGCTGCTGGTTGGTAGGAAGCCACAAAAAAAGCATGGGCGCGAAAAAAAGCCAAGAAAAACAAAGACTTACGTCTTGGCCACGTCGTTGTCGTGTCGTCATCGCCGTATATTGCCATGCGAGGCGGGACGCGTCGGCGAAGAGTGATCCTCCGAGCCCACGAAGTCGGGCTACCAACCCCAGTCAATCCACTTCTGCGATCGGTGGATGCGGAGTCGCCATCGCGAGAACTCCGCCGTCTCCTCGGCAAGCGAGTTCCGATCCTCGGAGGCCTCCGGCGCCCCGGCAGTACCTCCAAAGCATCGATTCTCTTGTCATCTTTGATGTCTGACCATTATTCTGCTAGGACTTCGATTGGACTGGTGAAAGCGATGTGGCGGGAGGCCATCCCGTCCGGCGGAAATAGCGACTCCCCACTATCTCGTTGTCATGGGAGGCGCGGCGAGGAAGAAGTGGCGAAGAGTGGAAGATTGGCATCACCCTATGAACATTTCACGAGAGGTGTGCGAAGATGGAAAGGAAGACAATGGAGTTGGGGGTGAGGTGAAGGTGGTGGATCCGTAGAAATGGAGGACGGTGAGGAAGAATTGGAAAATGGCGGGACCGGCCCGCCATCATTATGAAGTGTGAATGAGGATCTCATCGGAAGGCACATGATGTGGCGGTCCCCGCCGAAGCGGAAGGTGCCCTCCGGCGCTATGATGGCCATCCTATTCACCGTGGCGGCGTCGGATGGAAGCGAGGATGGAAGGCGCCATGGAGATGAAGAAAGCGAAGGCTTTTGTGCGAAAAGTTGAAGAAGCGAAAGTTGGGGTGCGCAAGAAAGGAGAAAGGCGTAAACGCAATCTGAGATGAACCTATATATGCACCCTGCACCGCAGCGGTTCACGAAGGATAATCTGTCGCGTCGCCTCGGGTCCCGAGAAAATCTGCGAATATCTTGGGGAGGACCGGCGGTCGTATCCTCATGAGTGGTGGCCCGTCCAAGAGCACACTAAACATTTAATGAAGGTTCTAAAAAGCTTTGTACGCGCTCGAGGCGGGCCCGAACTACTTTCAGCGTACTGCCTTTGGGTACCCTCTATACCGCTAAAAGCGATCAACAAAGCGATCCACGTGGCGCCCGGCGAGCAGTGGCGAAACACGCCCTACTTCGCCCGGCGATCGATTCGCGTGGCGCCCGGCAGTGGGCGAAACACGCCTGCTTCCCGGCGGTCAATCCGCGTGGTGCGGCGGCGGTGGGCGAAACACGCCTGCGGCGGTCTCGCCCGGCGGTCGATCCACGTGGCGCCCGGCGGCGATTGAAGCGAGCACCTGCTCGCCCGCCGCCAAGAACAAAAAAGGTGGTGCGAAGTGGCTTCGCCTCGAAGTCTCCTTCCCCTATCGTACCGTTCTGGGCGGCAGGCCTGCGGTGTCAGATCTATCAACTACGAGGATTTCTGCTACAAGCCCATTCCTCTAACGCCTCTCACCAACCCGTCAAAAAGGGGTCACATCCCGGGCGGACCGGGCGAAGCCATGCGTCGGCATTTAATGAAATTTGGAGGAGCGGGACAAGACAGAAGGAGTAATAAATGCATAAGGACCAGCATGATGACCCCCTTTTACCTACTCACATTAGCGGCCTATATAAGGGCCTTACGGTGCATGGGAAAGGGGGCGACAAATCGAGCAAGCAAGAGTTCCTTGATGAGAGTCTAGGCAAGAACTTGTAACCCAAAGACTCATCTTGCACTAGTTCAAAAACACTCTACAAACAATCTAGCAGGAAGTAAGGCTATTACCCAAGGCAAAGGGGGCCTGAACCTGGGTAAAATCTTTGTGTCATCCCTAGTTCATAGACGTCGGGATCCTTCGCGTGGGGGTCTCTAGGGTTTTCACCCTCTAGGGTTAGCCAGCCACGAAGACGCCCTCCTTCCGAACCAAACCCGGTCTGTAGACTCCGGGCCTGTCAGGCGGAATACGCCGACACGAAGCGTCGCATAATTTTGTCCTTTCACAAACCGTCGGTGTAAGAGGCCTATTTATATGCACACTCGCACCAAGCGGATTACACTCTTTGCTCTTACGCACACCTTGCTCTCTTGCCTTCTTCGTCTTCCTCGTTCAAAGCTTTTGTTCCTGTTCCAACTCATCCTTCTTTCATGGCGCACACTTTCCCCTCCTCCACAGTTGATAAGGCTAGGTTGGGGTGGCTCACCCAAACAATGCCGAAGGGTTCGCTTAGCCTCCGCGCCGGCACACTCGTGACATGGTGTGAACCGGGGGAGATAATCATCTTCGCCTGGGCAATGATGGCGGGCCTGGTGCCGCCATTTTCTGAGTTCTTTCTCACCGTCCTCCACTTTTACGAAATCCACCACCTTCATCTCACCCCCAACTCCATTCTTCTCCTTTCATCCTTCGCGCACCTCTATGAAATGTTCATAGGGGTGATGCCAACTCTTCCTCTTTTTCGCTACTTCTACATCTACCGCAGCGTAACCGACGCCGGGCGAGCAGGGCGTGGTCACCCACCTGCTCGCCAGGCCGCCACGTATATATGCTTTTATGCAGTGGAGAGGGTACCCTGGCGTAAAATACGCCGACATATTGAATGCTAAGATGTCAAGGAGTTCATAAAGTTCTGTGGTAGATGGCTCAGGTAATACTTATATAGCCAATATTGATGAATATAGCTGTTGTACCTACTACAGTGACCGTTGCATGAGTCAGAGTGTCAATTTTGAGCTAAATCATGTTTACAACGGACTAAAAGATTTGACTTAGTGATACTGATCATGTGTATCACGGACCAAATTCAGGTGTTTTCGACAGACTAAAAAATTGGTCTGTCATACATGGGAGAACTTGAAACTTTGGTCCGTCAGAAGAATGGACAGATTGCATGTATGGCGGACCAAAAATTTGGTCCGTCATAGATGGGCAGATCAGAATGTTTTGGTCTGGCTGAAATGAAACGATGCATGCAGGCCGGACCAAAGATTTGGTCTGTCACAGAAAGGAATAACTGAGATCAGTAGGTAAACAAAGGATTTGAATTTCCCAAGATCTAAACTTTGATTGAGAGTTATTTGGTATGACTTAAATGCAACACTCTCATATATGGAGCATAGTTTTGATCACTAGTAATAAAGTACCTTAATCTTGTTTGTCCAGGAAGCTCCATTGAAGATTTCAGCACACACTATTCATAGCAGAGAGAAATATTAACTTGGTCATTAACACCAAAACTATTTAACAAAAACTATGAACATTTAGGAGGCCTAGATGCTATCACCATGGCTTGCAGTGTTGCGCACGGTTGCTAGCTTGAATACGAATGGTTGCGCACGCTTGCTAGCTTGAAGATGAATGAAAAATGAAGAGCCTCTTGTGCAACACGCAAATTTATACCACCGAGAAGACAAAGGGTCTGATACGATCAGTGTCAGGTTCTTTGGGAAAACCGATTGAGATTAAATATTATCAGTGTTGGTTTTTTTTGTGAACCGATTTAGATGACTTGTCATCACAATCGGTTTTTTAGCGGAACCGATTCGGATAGCCTTACATGAATATATGTTTTACTACAGACTAAGAAAAATTTAGTCTGGCACATAAAGTGGTTCATCACGGACCTAGTCCGAGGTGAAACTCTTAGGCGCCGGACCAACCGGCCATTAGAATCAGTTTTATATGGGAACCGATTTAGATAACATATAATCATAATCGATTTTCTATGGGAACCGATTCAGATGATGTATCATCAGAATCGGTTTTTCTATAGGAACCGATTCAGATGACTTGTCATCACAATCAGTTTTTTGCCAGAACCGATTCAGATAGCCTTACATAAATATATGTTTTACTACAGACTAAGAAAGATTTAGTCTGGCGTAGAAAGTGGTTTATCACAGACCCAGCCCAGAGTGAAACTCTTAGGCACCGGACCAACCGGCCATTAGAATCGGTTTTACATGGGAACCCATTCAGATAACATGTAATCAGAATCGGTTTTCTATGAGATCCGATTCAGATGATGTATCATCAGAATTGGTTTTTCTATGGGAACCGATTCAGATGACTTGTCATCACAATCGGTTTTTTGGCGGAACCGATTCAGATAGCCTTACATGAATATATGTTTTACTATGGACTAAGAAAGATTTAGTCCGGCGTAGAAAGTGGTTCATCACGGATCCAGTCCGAGGTGAAACTCTTAGGCGCCAGACCAACCGGCCATTAGAATTGGTTTTTTATGGGAACCCATTTAGATAACATGTAATCAGAATCGGTTTTCTATGGGATCCCAGATGATGTATCATCAGAATTGGATTTTCTATGGGAACTGATTCAGATGACTTGTCATCACAAGCGGTTTTTTAGCGGAACTGATTCAGATAGCCTTACATGAATATATGTTTTACTATGGACTAAGAAAGATTTAGTCTGGCGCAGAAAGTGGTTCATCATAGACCCAGTCCGGGGTGAAACTCTTAGGTGCCGGACCAACTAGCCATTAGAAACGGTTTTATATGGGAACTGATTCAGATAACATGTAATCAGAATCGGTTTTCTATGGGAACCAATTTAGATGACCTATCATTAGAATGAGTTTTTTGTGTGAACCGATTCAGATGACTTGTCATCACAATCGGTTTTTTGTGTGAACCGATTCAGATGACTTGTCATCAGAATCGGTTTGTTTGGAACCGATTCAGCTAATCCAATATTTTGGCGGTTCGCTCTCCATTTCATATGGTCTTTTGCGGTTTTGCCTCCTTCCTAGACACCGCTGCCTCCTCTCGTCCTGTCCCCTCCCCACCACGTGCTCTCCTTCCCCGACGCCTTCGTCACCTCCCCCACCGCTGCCTCCTTCCTCAACGCCACTGCCTCCTCTCCTCCTGTCCCCTCCCCACTGCCCGCCCTCCTTCCCCGACGCCTTCGTTGCCTCCCCCAACCATCACCTCCTTCCTTGATGCCACCACCTCCTCTCCTCCTATCCCCTCCCTACCGCGCGCCCTCCTTCCCCGACGCCGCTGCCTCCTCAACATGAGGTTACTGTTTCGCCATGAGGTTCATCGAGGACCCCCATGATCGTGCTGATGATCCTCTAGGGAGGGCCCTCGGGAGCCGCCCCTATACATAACTGTGGCCTAGGCACTGGTGGTGGGTTTGAGGCCTGTTGGCCTTGGGAAGGGCCACCGCTGACCACTTCCTTGCCTCTATTCATGTAATCCCTCATAGCCGCAATGGTGCGGCAGTGGTTGCTGGTGTGGGAGCCTTCGCTATGCAGGTCACACCAGTGAATAGTTGCCTCGGTTGGGTAGCTTGTGGTGCAGCCTCGGCTGCGCCCCTCCCCCATCCTTGGTTCCTGGGGGGCTCGACGTCCTTGCCCGTCTCTGGTGGCGGCAGCGCCGCCCTCGAGGTGGTACACGCGACGCCCTTCTCTCTTCTTGTAGTGGCCCTAGTCGAGGCGGCAGTCGACTAGGGCTGAGGACTACCCAACGTGACTAGGTTTTTTCTTGCCGGGCAGCTCACCAAAGGTAATCTTCCTTGACTCAAGCACATTCCTCCATTTTGTCAAAGAGCTTGGCAACCAAGAGTATGGGTTTCATTGGTTGGTGCGAATATGCAATGGAGAGATCGGACCCGTCAAGATCCGAGGGGGCCAATCGTTTGGCATGGGTCCTCGCCTACTATGTCGGCCTTGGTGGAGTGTGCTTCGAGAGCGGTTGTGGCCGCTTTTGCACCGAGTGCTGTAGGGACCGTAGATGCTCGGCTGTGTCTGGGGTCTACCCCAGGGAACACCTCAACTGGTTGAGGCCATCGCTACTTCGATTGTAGAGGCACATGTCGTGCTGCTTCGATCTTTTCCATGTAGGTGCCATTTCTGTCGTCCCCACGGTTGGTGCCAACTGTTGTGGTTATAGACCAAACAATATAGATTGGAGGGCTTCGAATTGTTACCCCACGAAGGGGGTACGTTCGATGACCCAGAGAGACAGGATGACAATCAGAGTGAAGCACATTCTGGTTCTAGTATTTTTGTTCGAAAGAATGGACCACTTTTACAACTATTGGGCAGGGACTATTTATAGAGCTCCTATTGCCTAAGGGTGAATGTACATTCGTTCCCCTACTCTTTCGTAGGGTTGTAGGGGCAGCTCTGTCGTATTTTCCTCCTGTCTAAGGCAAGCCTATAGGGGGCATGATGACCACTAGGGTAGGCCTGCTTCTTGCTAACGTAGCCTTCCTCTGCTTGTACCCCCTCAACATACCCCTCTCGGGGGCTAGTCGAGGCCCTGGTGTCCCCTTCTAGGATACACCTTTGGAGGTTGGCCAAAAGGCTTGGTTCGGGGCTAAAGTCTTCATCTTACCCTTGTAGCTTAATGGGCCTCCGCGATGCTTTGAGCGAAGCGGGTCTTCCGAAGCCAGCCGGGTGCCTTTGGTGTGCTCCCGGAGGCTACGGGGCTTAGGACGGCACCTCTAGACACTCTCACGGAGGGGGATGGTGTAGTCGATGTTCATCGCCATCCATCGAGCCGTTGGGGGCGATGGTCGCTCCCAACAACAATATCCCATAACCTTATTTGGATTTAGAATATTAATTAGACCAAACCAGCTTCTCAAAACAAGGAAATGATAGCACATGATTTGAATATGTAGGCTTGAGCAGCTCATCTTCATTTAAAAAGCAGAAAGGGCTCGACTAGGACAAGGACGGCCACATCCTTAATTGTATTCGTTTTCGAGGTCATTCTCTTCGGCCTGTGTATTTCATTCTTTAGTCTTGCGATATATGTTTCATGGCTTTTTTTGCTCTACTTTGGTTCTTTCTTTCTTTTATATTATTTTATGTTTTTGTACGGAATGAACCTTCCTTCAGTCACAAGGAGAAGCACTATTGATGTCTACTTGTTTGTTTCGGTGTCGCGAAGAATTTTGACTTCTTGATTTGTTTAGGTAATAGAGTTAGATGGTACACAAAACTTGACGGCTACATTTGTTCAGCTAATAGAATCGCTGGGCTTTGTTCTGTTATCAACTGCAGTGGCATTCTCTACGTATCTGGCACCAAATCTAATTCTTTTTTGTGCCCGTTTATGTTAGTTCTTTTTTTATCTTGCGATTACATGCTACAATGTGTTGAATTGGTTTTTGGGAGGTGTTTTTGTGCATCACTTTTTGAAAATTGCATAAATATTAAAGCATAAATAAGTGATAGATGATGACTATTTATCCCTTTGTTTACTTCAAGATTTATGCAACTAATTGTATTAGGGGTTGATACATAGAAACATCAAAAGCGGAACTTGTTTCTTGTTCGTTCACTGTTGCAGTATTGCATTATGGTGTTGCGTAGTGATCCACAATAATTTGACCAACAGTACTCAAGGTCTCCAATGCGAAAGCACATGTCGGAAGTTGGCACATATCAGAAGACACTAAATCAAAGGTCCGAGTGACCGGACAGAAACAGTGTATTGAAAAACAGTTGATACGGCCATTTAGTCGGCCGGTTATACAGATATGCATGGCAGGCAAAATGTACAGCATATATGGATCGGAAGGATATTAATGCTTTAGAGCGCGTAATCAGCCATATTAGTCAATTAGGCCAGCTACTCATGAGGAATCAGGATTGGCTCAAGGCAAACATACTTTGGGCTTGGCTGGACGAATTTTTTGTTGGAACAAACAAGCCCAGCCGTCTCCATCCTTTCTTTTCTAAAGGGGAAAAAGAAAAGAACATCAAAATTTTCCAACCACCTTCTTCTGTTCTTTCAATCCATCAGTATTGACCTAGCTTTGACTATAATGTCGGCTCCTCGAAGTTCAAAAGCTCTGTTCACAAATTTATGACCTAGTTATTCCAACTGGAACCGCTAGTCCTCTGGTTTTGCCCAGTGGTTTTGCAAAAGCTCAGCAACCTTCGATTATGCCAGTGAGGAAGTGGGCGCTACAAATGGCAATGGTTTGATGTGAAAGACTGGAACAAATCCAATTTCATTCAGGAGTCCTCTAAACTTCCCCGTCACTAGATGTGCAACGGGCCTGCCCATTGCTGCGGGTGGAAGAAATCGCCGACATAGATAGAGATTCTAGCAGAGAAAGGAAATCTTTTTCAGGAACACCTTCAGAAAAAAAAAGGACGTCGCCTCAAAGTTGCTCGTGAGTCGTGACTGTGATTAACTTTACAAAAAAGAAAGTGCAGGCCTGTCTGCCTCCCAAAACTTTAATCACTATTTTAATCCCAACATATATTTTTTTCATCACCTCCCAACTTTGGTTTACACAGGCATGTGGTGCATGCTACAATCTGTTGAATGTGCTGACTTGATTTTCCAATTTACTAGTGTATATCCAAGCTCGTACTGATAACATTTGCATCATCAAACATGGAACTTGTTCAGTTGTTCGTTCATTGTTGCAGTAGTATTGCAACTGGTGGTTCATGGACTTATTCACCGCAAACAGACCAATTGATAGTCAAGGTGTTCGATGTTGAACCATGCAAAGCATAGCACTAGCTATCCTGCCCACCAAACCAATGTCCGATTAATTCATCTTGCATGCATTAGAGAGCTATAAAACCTCACGCTGTCCCCGAGAAAAACATGGAAAAGATGGAAATTCAGAATAAAATCATAATTCTAACTTAATTTTACACTTTATTTATTTATGCATTTTTCGGGGTGTTACAATTCCGGACAACAAAACAGAAACCTTCTTGTACAAATAAACTGTATTCCACGTAGTTATCTTGATACGATGCCCCGCGTGCGTGATGACGATCGTCAGGTCGATCGCTCGCCTTGAAAACCATCTGTAAACATGCATGTTGTGACGTAAAACTTCTAATCACTGCGTGTTGCAATGCTAACTCAATCGTTCTGCTGCATTAATTAGATCGACGATCTGCTGCACGAAGAGATCGGTCAAACAAGCTAAATTATCCTGACGCACGTCACGCATATATGGAAATGTATATATACTCTGTAATTGAATGTTACAGACAAAACAATGACCAACAAACATTCAATTTGTTTGCATGCAATAGGCAAAAGCTATTGAGTTTATTGAGTTTGCATCGAACAGATATTCGTGTAGGATGCCTAGTAGTACTAGTAGTTTTTTTTTCTGGCATAGCAAAATAACAATCCACCGGCATCCTCTCAATAAAACGAGGCAATTCATCGGCATCAGCAGCAGATCAATTAGCTCTACATTTCGTAGTAAACAAACTCCATTTCAAACTTGACAGTGCATATATGTCCATAAATCATCACACCTATGGACTAACGAGGTCGATGTTCGGTACAACTTAGGGAAAACTAGGTAAAAGGCAGCTGCTGCTCTATTAGTTCTTAGTGCAGCAATAAACAGATATCTATAGAAGCAAGGGTAATCACCTCACTGGGCAGCACTCTTCGTCGCTGCTGTCAATTTGGTGTACTCCTTCTTGATCTTCTTCAGCCTCACTACCACATCACTCATGGTCATCCTTTGCTTAGGTGAGTCACTCGAGCAGAGCAAACCCAGCTCGAATAACTGAAAAAGTACATGACCCACTAGTGCAATACTGCAACAATGAACGAACAACTGAACAAGTTCCATGTTTGATGATGCAAATGTTATTCAACAGATTGTAGCATGCACCACGTGCCTGTGCAAATCAAAGTTGGGAGGTGATGAAAAAAATATATGTTGGGATTAAAATAATGATTAAAGTTTTGCGGCCAAGTTGGTTTCGGGGACATGCCTGTGCAAATCAAAGTTATGCGGCCGATTAAACGGAAACGGCCGACTAATCTATCTATATATACTAGACCAGTGTATTGAAAAACGGTTCATACGGCCATTTAGTCGGCCGGTTATACAGATATGCATGGCAAGCAAAATGTACAGCATACATGGATCGGAAGGATATTAACGCTTTAGAGCGCATAATCTGCCGTATTAGTCAATTAGGCCAGCTATCATCAGGAATCAGGATTGGCTCAAGGCAAACTTACTTTGGGCTTGGCTGGACGAATTTTTTTTGTTGGAACAAACAAGCCCAGCCGTCTCCATCCTTTCTTTTCTAAAGGGGGAAAAAAAGAACATCAAAATTTTCCAACCACCTTCTTCTGTTCTTTCAATCCATCAGTGTTGCCCATTGAGTTCAAAAAAAAAAATGCTGCCCTGGCTTTGACTATACTGTCGACTCCTTGAAGTTCAGAAGCTCTGTTCACAAGTTTATTTAAAAAAAAAAATTGGCCAGAGCACTAGCATACATTATAGAAGAAGAGAAACGCGCACACACACGCTCACGCAGTACTCATCTCACGCGCGTCCGCGCTGAGCGGATCTCGAACGCGGGCAGGCAGAGCGACTTCCACACGCTCCCGCCAACTGGCCTTCGCGCCGCTCGCTGTTCACAAGTTTATGACCTAGTTATTCCAACTTGAACCGCAAGTCCTCTGGTTTTGCCCCGTGGTTTTGCAAAAGCTCAGCAACCTTTGATTATGCCAGCGAGGAAGTGGGCGCTACAAGACAGCTGCAAATGGCAATGGTCTGATCTGAAAGACTGGAACAAATCCAATTTCATTCAGGAGTCCTCTAAACTTCCCCATCACTAGATGTGCAACGGGCCGCATGTTGTTGCGGGCTGAATAAATCGCCAATATAGATAGAGATTCTAACAGAGAAAGAAAATCTTTTTTGAGAACATCTCCAGGAAAAATAAGAAACCAAATTGTCATGATTTATAAAAATCGCAAAAGCTTGATCATGATCTGGTTTTTTTTATAGTAGCTCAGGCATACTCTCAAAACCCTTCTCACAAATTCAAAGAATTTACAAATTTAGTAGCTTAATTAAATCAGTGAAGTTGCTTTAAGTCCATCAGTAGCACCGTCAGGATTTTTAAAAATCGCAAAAGTTTGATCATTATCTGGAATTTTTATAGTAGCATTAGCATGCTCCCAGGACCCTCCTAAAAATCTTGAAGAATATGCAAATTTAGTAGCTCAACTAAACCAGCGAAGTTGCTTTAAATGCATTAGTAGTATTGTCGATTTTTGAAAAAATCACACAATTTGATAATGATCCGGATTTTTGCATAGGTTAGGTATGGACCCCTTCAAAAAGTTTCAAAATTTACAACATGGTTTAATAGCCCAATTAAATCAGTGAAGTTGATGGGATAAAATGAGGCAAAAACTGCTTTTGGTTTGATTCGAACATGAGACGCTAAAAGTCGCTGCCAAATAAGCTAACAAGTGTTTGTGAAATATGTGGGAAAACAAATATATAAGCTATATAGCTTGGTACTGTAGTTTCTACAACGGAAAAATGCCGCGTGACAGGTAGGCAGGAGATACATCCTCACAGTTAGTAGGATATCTCTACTACTTCTAATTACGAGTTAGTGGCGATGGTCCATTCCCCCCCCCCCCCCGGGGCATACCCACGAAACGGAGAAAATTTTAATTCAGTTGGATATGCATGCATGCGTGATCTGCGGTGTATCAGACTCCTATCTCAATCAATCGATTCTATTTCCAAATAATGCACGACCGATTCTTTTTTCATATACTGCACGCATACAACTTCTGAGTTACCATGTGCCTTTGAGTTGCCATATGCATCCTTTCCATTAAATATTTACTTGCATGTGTAGATAAGATCATCTTTTCTTTTTATCTAATCACGTATGGACTTGATTCCAACCGACCAGCAGCGTGCGTACGGCCATGCATGGCATGACTAGATAAGTTTGTTATCTCTATCTCTACTAATTATAATTAGGAGTTGGTGATAGTACGTCCGTTTTCCACCCTTATCCTGACACTTGTGCACACCGTGGCTGAGTGGGAAGCAAGCAGTGGCCATCCTGGTAGATTGAATTGGATCATCCCGTCGCGGGAGGTAAATGAATATGCATGATTCATTTATTGCTTTCCTTTCTTTCATTGATCTGGCATTCAAATTGGCGGCGATTGCTCCTGGTGCTTTTCAGATTGGATTGATTGATTCCCTTCCGAAGGAAGCAGAGTTCCGATTCATTGAGTTGGGTCTTTTCTCACCTCTTTCCCTTTTGTTGCCTTCCTCATTCGACGATTTTTTAATCTGGATTCCATAGATATCTTTTTGGTTGCTGAATCTATATATCCCCACCGTTTCTTACCTCTCTTGTAGATGTGTTGAGCCTATCCATTGAGCGGAGGCAATGGGCGACTTTCCTGATCTCGTCGATGCGGCGCTAGAGTAGGTCGCCGATGGTAGACAGCGTGATAGGCTGATGGCGCTGCTGGAGCTCGCCACGGTGGATGATGTCAATAGATTGAGGAAGGCGCTCACGGGGTGAGGCGAGGAGGCGGTGGAGCTGGTTAATGGGGTGGGGCTATAGTATGGCCGGAGCAAGACGTAGGAGCCACATACGCCGTTGATGGTGGCAGCCACATATAGATGACGCCTACCTTTTCAACGCCTTTGCGCCTATAGAGCAGCAGGTGATGCCTCTCTCGATCGATTGATCGATCTCGAATTATATCGTTACAAATTTACAATCCCAAGTGCTATGATGTTATTATTTAATTTTGTAAAATTAAAGATAATTTTAAACTCGAGTTTGTAAACAGGTGATTGGAAATTATATGCTTCGATGAATTGATTTAAACATTTAACCATTGCACATTCAGAGTGAACATTATTATTCATATAAAGTTATTACTCTTTGCAAATTAATTTTTTATCGTAAATTGAGTTTCCGTTACAATGCATAAACACATGGCTAGTATAGATAGATTAGTCGTCCGTTTCCGTTTAATCGGCTGCATGAAACCTCAGGCTGTCCCCGAAGCCAACTTGGCCAATAGAGAGCTAAAACCTCAGGCTGTGATTAACTTGACACTTCATTTCAGTCCGAGGACGTCGCCTCAAAGTTGCTCGCGACTATGATTAACTTTACAAAAAGGAAGTGCATGCCTGTCTGCCTCCCAAAACTTTAATCACTATTTTAATCCCAACATATATTTTTTTTCATTACCTCCCAACTTTGATTTGCACAGGCATGTGGTGCATGCTACAATCTGTTGAATGTAGTTTTTGTGCTGACTTGATTTTCCAATTTACTAGTGTATATCCAAGCTCCTATTGATAACATTTGCATCATCAAACATGGAACTTGTTCAGTTGTTCGTTCATTGTTGCAGTATTGCACTGGTGGGTCATGTACTTATTCACCGCGAATAGACCAATTCATAGTCCATGTCTTCGATGTTGAACCATGCAAAGCATATCAGTCGCTATCCCGGCCACCAAACTAGTTTAGCCAATAGAAAGCTAAAACCTCAGGCTGTCCCCATCGAACCAGTTGTCGTGGCCAGCAAACCAACGTCCGATTGATTCATCGGTGAGTGCCAAAGGAAACAACTTGCATGCAATACAGAGTTAAAACCCCAGGCTGTCGCCGAGAGCAATGCTCCATTCTCGCCAATGCATCACTCCCCAGACATGGCACTAAGATCTCCATTGACATCCATCGTGCTGCTGATCGCCTTGTCCACTGCTGTTGCTGCTTCTTCTCCTGGTCCGAGCAAGAGCAACGGCAGCGACACTGACCTCGCCGCACTGCTGGCTTTCAGAGCCCAGCTGTCCGACCCTCTCGGCATCCTTAGCGGCAACTGGACCATTGGCTCGTCTTTCTGCCACTGGGTCGGTGTCTCGTGTAGCCGACGCAGGCAGCGCGTCACCGCGGTGGAGCTGCCGGACGTTCCCCTCTATGGATTGCTCGCTCCTCACCTCGGTAACCTCTCTTTCCTCTCCGTCTTCAACCTCACCAACACCAGCCTCACGGGCTCAATCCCAGATGATTTAGGAAGACTAAATCGCCTCAAATTCCTAGATCTTGGCCTCAATGGCCTGTCAGGTAGCATCCCAGCCACCATAGGAAACCTTACGAGGCTTCAATTTCTTGCACTAAGGTTTAACAATCTCTCTGGTCCAATCCCAGTAGAGCTGCAGAACCTGCACAATCTAGGCTACATAAATCTCCAAAAGAATTTCCTCAATAGTTCGATACCGATCAATTTATTCAACGACACGCCTCTTTTATCCTATGTGAACATTGGCAACAACACCCTGACAGGACGTATACCACATTGCATTGGCTCCTTGCTAATGCTCAAATACCTTAACTTGCAAGTCAATTATCTCACCGGTCCGGTGCCTCCAGCTATCTTCAACATGTCTACGCTCCATGTTATCGCGCTCACCAATAACTATAACTTAACTGGTCCTATCCCTAGCAATGAAAGTTTTAGTCTCCCGGTGATACAAATGTTCAGCATAGGAGGAAACAGTTTCACTGGTCAGTTTCCACTGGGGCTCGCAGCTTGTCAGTACCTCAAAGTTCTTTCCCTGGCCGATAACTCGTTTGAGGATGTTGTGCCAGCATGGCTGGCCAAGTTGGCTCTTCTCAATTTCCTTTCGTTGGGTAAGAATGACCTTGTTGGCCCAATCCCTGCTGCGCTCAGCAACCTCACTTCACTAGGTCACATGGACCTGGAACTCTGCAATCTAACAGGAGCCATTCCGGTGGAATTTGGACAACTAGGCCAACTCTTAGTGTTGCATCTCTCCGGTAATCAACTAACTGGATCCATACTTGCTTCTCTTGGCAACCTGTCTGAATTAGCATTCCTATATTTGAACAAAAACCTATTGGCTGGCGAACCGGGCAACGTCCGGTTGGCGGCGAGCGAACTAAACCGCGGCCAGCGTTCGGCGCTGGCTCGCAGCATCAGTGGCCTCCACTGTTGCTTCTCCGTCAAAAAAAAAAAAAACCTATTGGCTGGATCGGTACCAGCAACAATTGGTAACCTGAACTCTTTGGTGCACCTTGATATTTCAGAAAACCACCTACAGGGGGATCTCAACTTCCTATCTGTTCTTTCCAACTGTAGGAAACTACAGGATATCGGCATAATGATGAATGATTTCACAGGGAGACTCCCTGACTGTGTGGGGAACCTGTCTAGTAAGCTGCAAATTTTCCTTGCATATGAGAATATGTTAACCGGTGAATTTACAGCTGCGTTTACAAATTTAACTAGTCTCAATGTGCTAGCTCTTTCTACAAACCAACTGTACAGTGCAATTCCAGAATCAATCATGATGATGCAAAATCTCCAGTGGCTTGACCTAAGTGGAAATAACTTGTTTGGCCCCATCCCATCTCAGATTGCAATGCTAAAGAATATCGAAAGATTGTCCCTTTCAAACAACAAATTCTCTAGCTCCATACCAAAGGACATCGGTAACCTCACCAATTTAGAATACTTGATATCATCCCACAACAAGTTAGCGTCAACTATACCCCCAAGTTTGTTTCATCTTGATAGCCTCATCTTGCTAGATCTGTCTCAAAACTTCTTGAATGGTGCATTACCGGTTGATATAAGCTACTTGAAACAAATTTACCAATTGGATCTCTCTACTAATAGCTTGGTTGGTAGCTTCCCAGATTCAATTGGACAACTCCAAATGGCAGCCTACTTGAACCTATCACACAATTCGTTCTATGATTCGATTCCAGACTCTTTTGACAAGCTAGCCAGCTTGCAAACTTTGGACCTATCCCATTACGATCTATCCGGCACAATCCCAAAGTACCTGGCCAATTTTACCAACCTAACTAGCTTGAACCTATCTTTCAATAAGCTACAAGGTCAGATACCAGAAGGAGGTGTCTTCAAAAACATCAGCCTGCTATCCTTGGTGGGGAACAAGGGGCTATGTGGTACTTCACGTTTAGGATTTCCCCCATGTCGTAGCAAGTCTCACAGAACTAATAGTCACATGCTGAAATTTTTGCTCCCTGCTATCATCATAGCAGCTGGAGCTGTAGCTTCCTTAATATATGCATTGATTAGAAAGAAGGTTAAGAAGCAGCAAGGGATGACAGTTTCTGCCGATGTGGTTGACATGCTCAGCCATCAGTTAGTCTCCTACCATGAGCTCGCTCGCGCCACTAATAATTTCAGCGATAACAACCTTTTGGGTTCTGGAAGCTTTGGAAAGGTCTTCAAGGGCCAACTGAGCAACGGTTTGGTGGTTGCCATAAAAGTGCTAGACATGCAGCTGGAACAAGCCATGAGAAGCTTCGACGCCGAGTGCCATGTGCATCGCATGGCAAGGCACCGCAACTTGACAAGGATACTGAACACCTGTTCCAACCTGGACTTCAGAGCATTGGTGCTTGAGTACATGCCCAATGGCAGCTTAGAGACGCTCCTACACTACTCGGAAGGCAGAAGGAACTTGGAGTTTCTCCAGAGGCTAGACATCATGCTAGATGTGTCGCTGGCAATGAAGTATCTGCACCATGAGCACTACGAGGTGGTCTTGCACTGTGACTTGAAGCCTAGCAACGTGTTATTCGACGAAGACATGACAGCGCATGTGGCAGACTTTGGCATTGCAAAGTTGCTGCTAACTGATGACAGCTCCATGATCTCTGCGAGCATGCCTGGAACACTTGGGTACATGGCACCAGGTACTAGCTAGCACTTGTACTCTTGTTCATTCTAGCTCTTTTTAAAACCATTGGTTGATCAATCATACTCTAATTTCATTATTGTTTGTGAATTTCATGAGCAGAGTACGGTTCAATTGGAAAAGCATCACGGAAGAGCGACGTGTTCAACTACGGGATCATGCTCCTTGAAGTCTTCACCGGAAGGAGACCCACAGATGCTATGTTTGTTGGAGAACTGAGTCTCAAGCAATGGGTTCTTCAGGCGTTTCCTGCAGAGCTTGGTCATGTTGTGGATGGCCAGCTAATGCAAGGTTCTTCTTCTTCTAGCTGCAACTTGGATGGCTTTCTTGTGCCAGTGTTCGAGCTGGGTTTGCTCTGCTCAATTGACTCGCCTGAGCAAAGGATGACGATGAGCGATGTGGTTGTGAGACTGAAGAAGATCAAAAAGGACTACACCAAATCGATAGCAATGACGCAGAGTGCTGTCCAGTGAGGTAATTACCCTTGCTTCTATAGATATTTGTTTTCTGCTGCACTAAGAAATAATATAATAGAGCAGCATCAGCTGCCTTTTACCAAGTTTTCCCTAAGTTGTACATCGACCCTGTTGGTATAAATGGCTTTACCTGTTCTCTCTCTCTCTATATATATATACATGTATATGTATGTATGTATGTATGTATGTATGTATGTATGTATGTATGTATGTATGTATGTATGTATGTATGTATGTATGTGTGTGTGTATATTAAACAAAAGTTAATCATAATATTGTGAATATTGAAACTTGAACAACATATTGTTATTCATTGTGAGAAGCGTCAGAGAATCACCTGCAGTTGCACACATGCGGATGGAAACAAGATTTATGACATATCATAAGAGATCAAAGGCTTAAAATGAAACGATGCCACCTTTTTATGTAATTATTTTTAGAGTTAGTGCAATTAAATTGTTAGGGCTTACTACAGATTAAAGAGAGCTTAATTAGCAATAATTTGATGAAGTATCAGACCTCGGAGCGATACATAGTTGTACATGTACGGCATATTAGTCTCACTAGGAAATGAGATTAGGAGCTCTATGTATGTATGTATGTATGTATACTAATCTGAGATTTCATTTTCTGCTGATATTAATCGAGCCTGAAATCTCAGATGATGTTAATTCATCCCGTTCCGAGTCTCATTAATTTTTCTTGCACGGCGTTTTGATCGGGAAAGAGGTGAGCCTGAAATCTAGATGTCCCACAAATTCCAAATGAATACGAAAAAACTTTCAAGATCGAACACCAAACGAACACGAAAAGAAAAAACTGTCAAAATCGAACGCCAAGGCAAGTCATCGAACGAGGTACCTAGGGTTCGGGTTGGAGGCACGAAATCTCACAAAACCAAAATCCCAATTGCGAACCACAACACGATCGGGAATCCCAAACCCGCTTCACCTAACGCAAGCCTCACAAAATCCAGATGAGCAAAGAAGCTCCGTTCCGCGCTGAGAAACCATCGCAGCACGGAGACGGCTGAGATCACAGGCGAGAAGAATTGGCTGGCACATCATACCTAGCCTTCGGGTTCTCGAGGATAGAATGGCCAGAATTAATTCTGTAGCGATTCAGATTAGCTTCAGGCGATTGCTGATTCCATGCATGCAAGAAGGGCATACGTGATAAATCTTAAAATTGTTTTTCTATGAATGTCACAAAACTTCAGTAGAAATGAATCCCAGCCAAGCCCAAGCTAAAGTAAAATGCCAACCAAGGGCTTTTGGCAGTCACTTTTATTAGTTAGTTCCTACTGCATGCAGGTTCAGAGTGAAAAGCTGCAGAATATGTTGTTACCACTCAACTCATTCACATATATGCAAAACAAATTTTGTTTTGCAAGAAATAAATGAACAACAATTATATTTTGGTCAGATAGAGCAGCAAAGTTCCTAAATCTCAGATAATAGCATTATCTCTACCGGAACAATTGAAGCGTGTTCTAAATTAAAAACTGATTTAAAAACTGCTCGGATTGCATTTGAAACAGTCAGCACCAACCTAATAGTTGTTGTATCGTACGACTACATATAACATTATCATACATTTACGTGAGATATATCATTCATTTCATAGAATGGCAGCATCATGTAAAATCCAAAGAAATTCTAGTACGGGTGACCTGTTCTTAACTGCAGAGTAGGATTAGTTTGCATAGGATCCATAACTGCAGTTCACAATATGGGTTTAACAAGCTATACAACCTTATATGGAATCAAATAATGATCATGTTTTTTCATGATACGAACTATCAAAATGATGGTCCAATTCTTCATACTATCCAATCCAATCAAAAATGCAAAGAACAGTAGTTTACTCTAAACTGTGAAAGCATGAGCTTACCTCGTGAGGGCATCCTGGTGCAGCAGGCACATGCCCATATGTCCTTGAACTTCTTAATGCTAACCGCCTTGTATAGCTCTGCATTTGCGACAAACACCAGTGGATACCTTCCCATGAAAAAATTACGTGCATGGTCTGTTTAGGGCATAGGTATTGTAAATTGTTTCGTTATTCTTAGGAAATTGAGCATTGGAACAAAATATCGTTACAAGTTGGTTCCCGAATCAGAGATATAGCATAATATCTCCATAGGACGAATCATGTTCGGAATTGGAAACCCTGAAAAAGCTTGGAAGCAGATGACATGCCAAATTTACTTCGTTGTTTCTAGGATGTACTGTCTAATCAGCCAACCTCATCGGCATACCACAAACACCTTGGCGCATCAACACTGAAGCCAATTTAATCAACAAGGGGAAGAACACGTGCAGGATAGGTGTCAAGGTATGGTAGGAATGCATGAGGCGGTGGCGCGGCGGCATGTCCCTCCACCTCATCGACATCCGAGCCGCCATCGCGAGATCTGAGTAAATCCAGCGTCGCGGTCGTAGGAGAGTTCGATCTCGTCCTCCTCCTCGTAGCAACGGTAGTTGGAGTTGAATTTGTTGGGATTGACGACAGTGGCCCGTCGAGTAGGGCGGTGGCCATGGAGGTGGGATTGGGGCTTTAGGGTTTAAACATTTAAGATGTATGAGATGGACTTGGAGGAGGAGATGCGGGTGTGCGGATTTGAGGTGGAGGAGAAGACCTCATGGCAGCGGGGCTTCGCAGTGGGCAGCGCATCAGCTAGGGCGGGTGAGAAGGGCGGTGGCGGCGGCTGGCTATTGCAGCCGAGAAGAATGGGGATCGATTCACTCGTATATGGGCATGATTGGTAGAGCTCAATTCTAGCTTCACCTGAAATAAATTTGTAGTCTAAAATAAAATAAGTTAAGTTTATAATTTTAGTCTAAAATATAAATAGGATGATTCATCTAAACACTTTTAGAGTCTGTTTGGTAGAGTTTCAGATTCCAGCTTTACCTGAAATCTGAAACTTGTAGGCTAAAATAAAGTGAATATTTTTAGTCTAAATGTAAACAAGATGATCCATCTAAACACTCTTAATGTACTCACAGCTCCAGCTTCATGAATCAGGTAAAGCTATAATTTTCAAGTGAAGCTGAATCCCTGCCAAACAGGCCCTTAATGTACTCACAGCTTCAGTTTCATGAATCTGGTGAATCTAGAATTTTCAGCTTCACTAGATTCACAAATCTGATGAAGCTGAATCCCTGCCAAACAGGTCCTATATGTTGGAAAGGATAAATGCAGAATGGGTCAGGGTTATCACGGGCTGTTTTATAATAGAAACGTGGGATGATTTTAGTCAAAAAAAAATTATCTACTATGTGCATTGAAAATATAAAATCATTTGTCATATGTGTTGATATTTCAGATGGTTTAAAAAAGAACTATTTATGATGTGTATTACCATTATTATAGACAATCTTATCTAAAAAGAGAAATGCTTCAACCGTTCAGCCGGCCGGGAGCCTGCAAAATTGTTACCTAGCATCCGAGCGCTAGAATGCTACCACCTCCGAATACAACTAGGAGTGGCCGCCCATCCAGATATACTTTAATCGAACCATCTCACAATTCCGAACCGAAATTGAATAGAAACGAAATTGCAACGGTTGAAAACTTCAAAGCCTACAGGTTACTTGGATCGGAATGTGCAAATGACCAAACAAGCAGCAGCAGCAACAACGAAAGGATGGACTCGAGTGGCGCGCACAACCAAATTGACATATCTAAAGAGACGGACATGGACATATAGTTGGTGTAAAGACAAGTTAATCTGCGTATGTTGACACCAGGGGCCGATCTAGCAATATGGCAGGTTGGACTGCTGCCTCACCTACAATTTATAAGGTTTCTTATACCTAAATGTGTATATACTGCATAGCCCAGCAAATTTGGTCCATAGGTAGGGCGTAGTCCAACAAATTTATACTTAGATGTGTATATACTTCAAACTTGCCCCACCTATAATTTCTTCCTGGGTTCGCCACTGGTTGACACAGAGGAACTTAGTGCAGTTTACATGTCGAAAAGTAAAGTACTATGTTGTGCAACTAAAAACAAGACGTCCACACATTAATTAGAGCATATACATTAGTATAGACATCAGCTATCTGTAATATATCTCCATATCATCTATAGATAGCACTAAAAATTACTCATACAAAAGATCGTGTATATAATTGTCTGTAATGTCTCTTATCCAATTAACAGACTGTCTATACAATGGCATAAAAAATAGAAAGCTGCTTATAAGACTGTTTGTTAAATAGTAGACGGTAATTTTCGCTCTCCTCCTTCTCTCTCCGCCACGTCATCTAAAATTCTAGGTGGCATAGTCTTACATATAGCTGACATGTACTATTGTACATGCCATTATGCGTACCTCTTGTTCTGTAGTAATTCTGTAATTTCGTCAGTGAGCTGTCTTTCATCCTTCTCTACATCATGGATGTTCGTTCGCATACTTTTTCTCGTCAAGTTGATAGAGCATGGATTTGAAAATTTTATTCATGTAGGGATCGATTAGGAGATGCTGATACAAAAGCCGCACAATGGAATTGCCTTTCAAGCTTCCGATCGATACACCATCTTGGCAAGGGCTGTCTGTCTTGCCCAATTAATCCTCCAAAACCAACGGCAGGGACTATTTTCATCTGATGCTTATCTCTCTCGATCTGTCAGCATCCTGAATAGCTCATCCCTTGCCTCGTTAGCGCCAACGAGCTCTGCATCATCACGACTGTGTGAAAACTCCAGGCGAGGATCAGCAGCATATATATGGGGCATGTCTAGCAACAACCTCGTCGAGGCTTGGCATGGCGAACCTCATCGAGGCTTGGTCTGACGCTCCAAGGCCCAGAAGAATCAGATCTGCTTGGATGCACATGTACGTATGTATATATGTTTGTATAGAATTCCATTTTCTATAAGAAGAGCTATCAAAACAGGGGATAAAATTTAGCAGCCGGCGAGTACTCTGCTCATGGCATTTGTTGTTAGGATCCGCTGCGCTCTTGCCATCTCATGGCCCGCAGTGATCCGGCTCCCCCCGAGACCAACACCTGGTCTCGGCCCAGGTCTCCCACATCCATTGGCCCAACCAGAGCCACAACCAAGGTCCTGGCCCAACTCAACCCAAAAGACTAGTCTAATGGGTGAGAGATGCCTCCACCTTTTAAGTTGTGGTCCCCCATCACCAATATCCGATGTGGGACTAAACCAACAATCTCCCCCATCACACATCGGACCCTTGTCCCTATACCGTGTGATCTTCTAGAGATGTTACGGGTTTCGACCATGGCTCGATACCACTTATTAGGGTCCGCATTGCGCTCTGCCATCTCATGGCCCGCATGATCCGGCTCCCGAGACCAACACTGGTCTCGGCCGAGTCTCCACATCCATTGGCCCAACCAGAGCCACAACCAAGGTCTGGCCCAACTCAACCCAAAAGACTAGTCGATGGGTGAGAGATGCCCACCTTATATGTTGTGCTCCCCATCACCAATATCCGATGTGGGACTAAACTCAACAATCTCCCCATCACACATCGGACCCTTGTCTCTATACTGTGTGATCTTCTAGAGACGTTCGGGTTTGAGACCATGGCTCGATACCACTTGTTAGGGTCCATTGCGCTCTCGCCATCTCATGGCCCATGATGATCCGGCTCCCCGAGACCAAACACGGTCTCGGCCGAGTCTCCCACATCCATTGGCCCAACCAGAGTCACAACCAAGGTCCTAGCCCAACTCAACTCAAAAGACTAGCCTTATGGGTGAGAGATGCCCCACCTTATATATTGTGCTCCCCACAATCAATTACCGATGTGGGATTAAACCCAACAATCTCCCCCATCACACATCGGACCCAACAATCTCCCGTGACATCAAGCCCATGTCACCCGAGACTTGTTTTCAAGGCTCCCCAAGCTAATGTGACCCTAGAGGCGTTCGGGTTTCAAACCTTGGGCTCTGATACCACTTGTTAGGATCATTGCGCTCACCTGCCATCTCGTGGCCCGCAGTGATCCGGCTCCCCAGACCAACACTGGTCTCGGCCAGTCTTCCACATCTATGGCCCAACGAGCCACAACTAAGGTCTGGCCCAACTCAACCCAAAAGACTAGCTTGCGATAGGTGAGGCGCCTCCACCTTTTATGTTGTGCTCCCCATTACCAATATCCGATGTGGGACTAAACCCAACAATCTCCCCATCACACATCGGACCCTTGTCCCTATCTGAGTGTGATCTTCTAGAGATGTTAGGGTTTCGACCATGGCTCGATACCACTTGTTAGGATCCATTGCGCTCTTGCCATCTCATGGCCCTTGATGATCCGGCTCCCAAGACCAACACGGTCTCGGCCAGTCTCCCCACATCCATTGGCCCAACCAGAGCCACAACCAAGGTCCTGGCCCAACTCAACCCAAAAGACTAGTCTAATGGATGAGAGATGTCTCCACCTTTTAAGTTGTGGTCCCCCATCACCAATATCTGATGTGGGACTAAACCCAGCATTTGTCAACAAGGATACTAGGGCCGCCTTCTTCTTGGTGGCTCTTGTGGCCATGGCTACGGCCTTCCCAACCTGCAACGCAGAAAGCAAGAATAGCTGGCCTAAGCCCTAGCCATCGTGCCCATGCATTGATGGATCCATATACAGCACACTACTGGTACTTGCTCCTTTATATTGATTTATTCACATGCATTTAGTTTCTACCATGAATTAGTGTGTAGTTTGATTAGTTGAATTGTACCAATATTTTTTGGGATCTCCAAATGGAACTGTATTATTAGTTAATTATTATTATGTAGATATATCCAACAAGTTAAGTGATTTGATTTGTGTATATGTGCTGGTAATTAACTGGGCTCCAAGCATGCGTGCAGTTTGAGAGGGAATGGGATCTGGTGCAGTCCCGTGGAGACTGGAACTTAAATAGTCCCGCGGGTCCATCTAATAAAAAATGGATGTTCCGGATCAGTTAAAAGAACTATATATTTTCACTGTGCGCAAACACTGTTCATCATATTGTAACAAAACATTGTTTCTTATTTTCAGCCGATCCGAGCCATCTGATGCTTCATCAGACGGTCTGCGTATGTGAGGACTATTTAAGTTACAGACTTCACCGGATCCCGATTTGTTTGAGAGATATACTGGATTTGGTCAGATGACCGCGATGACCACATCGGATGTGCAAGGAGAACTGCTACGACGGACACGACAATGATGGACCTGGAGGCTATGCCTTGCGATAGGACCTATTGCTGCCGCCGCTGCAACGGCTAGTTCTTCATTGCGTGTAATGACATATGCATGTATTATAAGTACTAATTGTTGCACCGATCGATCTAGCTATCTGAGACATCTATAATAGTGTCACTTTATTTAGCTATCTTTTAATTATATTATATCAACAAAATCCTACATGAATGAGAGAGGAGTTATGCAAGAGACAATATGATCACGTAAACCAACACAAAAAGTTATAGAGTGTGAGAAGGAAAATGTAATGAAGATGAATGATTTTAGAGACGAACTATTGGAGATTTTGTCTCTAGGTGAGTTAAAATTCTAAGAGACAATCTTAAAAAACAGACTATTGTACATGCCCTACTTGATCATGCAGCAGAAACAATAAAAAAAACATTCATGTTAATTACTCTTGATTAAGCCACCCGGTCTGCTGGTCTCGAAAGATTAAGCCAAAGATGAAGAAGAAGATGAGCGCTAAATACTGCTAGTCTGAACGAAATGCTAAACGGCTATGTAACCCGGCCGGCATCGATCTCTCTGCCATCGATCAGCTCTGCGCTTGAAATGCATGATCATCACAAGAAAAAAAAAATCAAGGTTGTCACCTTTTTGTCCATACATATTTATTTTGTAGAAAAGATCGTTGTTCATGGATGGACCGTAGTACTACGTAATTAATAGTCTGTGGCCTTGGTGCCACATAATTAAAGGCCCACGGCCCCTTTGTCCAAGCCCAGTTGCGAGCCAGCACAAGCTTAGGCCCAATACATTTAATTAGCAGCCGATTAATGACATCCATCCTCTCACAACGATATCAATGACATCCGAAGATACGACCTGGTTTAAAGTAGTATCATTGAAAACAAGATCATCATCTAGTTTTAATTCACTGCACAAGCCGGGACAATGTATCAAGCAAATTAAGACATTTATATATATGGGTGCATTAGATAATACAAATTAATTAAATGGGGGAGAATAAACTCGATCTCCAAGATGTTTGCCGATGCTAGCTTCTACCTTCTGCCTCTCTATATATAGCAAGGTCTAAAGGAGCATATACATATCGTCCAATCATAAGAACAAGAGTTAGAAACACAAGAGATCAATTGAGAACCCTAGCTAGCTAGCCTGATCTCAACTTCTCGATCATGGCAAAGGATACCTGCAGGGTTATGTTCCTGGCGGCTCTTGTCATCCTGGCTATGCTTTCCCCATCCTGCCAAGCACAAGGTAATAAAAATATTTACACGCGTACAATATATTTTCAGTTGTTTTAATTTGTGTGCACATATATACATACAGATGTACTAATAATCAAGTTAACTCGATCTACCGCACTTGCACTTGCATAGACGATGATTACTGCCATGCGATCGTGCCGTGCGACGAGACGACTTGCCCGTCTTGCCGAAGCGGGGTTCAACAACCCTAAGGCGTCTTGCAAGCCGGGCCAAGACTACCCCATCTCTTTCTGCCGTCGACAAAGCATCACCGGCAGCAAGGACGTGCTCATATCCAAATGATTCATCTTCTTTCTTTCTTTCTTTTGTTGAGAAAGATCATATCCAAATTAATGGTTTCGACCAACATCGATCCTACCTTTTAATTGCATCTTTTTATCTTCTATAATAATATGGTGAACAACAAGTACATGTGTGTGCATCTGAATGTATGATGCATGCAGATTCAGTAGACTGGATGATGATATTGCTCTCTATAAAATTTTAAATCGGTGAGCCTTTGCCTTCTACTATTAACGCTATGTAAAATGCATGCATGGGACTATGAGAGCTCAGCTCAGCTCTTAAGAATATTCGGCAACTAACGTTTAAAAGAAAACAAATACGTGACAATTTTTTCTAGTCGAATTTAAGCAGAGTTGTCATCCTTTTTTTAAAAAAAAATAAACCACCTGCAAACTCTCCTGAAACAAGATATAGATGGACCCGGCCCATTAGGAGACCAGCCTTGTCAAAATCAGCCCAATATGGCCCAATATAAATTCAGAACCTGTGTGAAGGAGTTTGATAACTCGTCAGAAAGAAAAGTAATGAAAGCATAGTACGTGTAAACATTCGATTTTTAAAACAAGAAGTGTAAAAATTCAATTGCGTTTATTACTTTTAGATCAACGTTGAATTGAACCAAAAGCAATAAATTATCCCCTTTCATTTTTACCCTGCATTTCTCTATCAATATACGATTTAATCTGTGTGTACTAAGTGCATCGTGCACAGTTAATGGAACCAAGCAGCAATCCGGTGTGCTACAGTGCTGCTGCATTTTGGGATGGCATCGGAGACGACGATTGCCTTCTTGCTTGAGCAATAATGTTATGATGCTTAGGATTAATTTTCATACATGTAATTCATCTACTTGCTCTTGCATGTAATGGTGGTCGGACAAGTATATGCATCGACCTGTTCGATGCAAACTCGATAAACTTACTTTTATCATGATGAAGTTTTTATTGGCGTGTCGTGCGTATAGCTTTTAGTCGTTCATTCCTATTGCATGCCAAACAAATTCAATGTTTGTTGGTCATTGTTGTGTCTGTAACATTAAATTGCATAGTATATACTAGATAAGTGGGACGGCGCATGCCGCGCCAGCTGCAACGCGCCCACGCATCAAAAGAACAATTTCTGAGGGTCCTCCTGCAATTTGTAAAAATTTTCGAAGGCTTTTTTTTAAAAAAAAACCGACGAAGCCTGGATTTTTTGGGCGTCTTTTCGGGAAAAAGGGTTTTATATGTAATTTCTCAAATTTTTGGATGTCTTTTTCTCTTTTTTTGTCTTCTTGGGGAAAAGGGACCTTTACATATATTTTTTTTGAAATTTTGGGGGTCTTTTCCCAAAAAAGGGCGGATTCTGGTTTTTTGGGGGGATTTTATGTAATTTTAAAAATTTTAAGGACTCCAAAAATGGGCGAATTCCAGGTTTTTTGAGGTCTTCTACGTAACTTTACAAATTTTTAGGGATTTCTCAAAAAAAAAAAGGGATTTGCAAGTATTTCCTAAAAATTTTGGGCGCCTTTTCTAAAAAAATAGTTGAATAACGGTTTTGTTGAGGGCCTTTTCCCAAAAAAGGACTTGGTCGTAATTTCTAGAATCTCCAGGGGTCCTTCCAAAAAAAACACGACCGCGAAAAAAAAGGCCGGCTGACGCACTCACGCGCGGATGCGAGGCTCGAACCCGCGCCCTCGAGTCTGCACAAATAAGCGCCACCAGCACTCTACTGCGCGCGAACAGAGGAACGAGCCGGTGAAATTACTTGAACCTCTCCAACGCTGGCACAAACTGGCAACGCGGTGCGACGACAAGCGTTCACGTCAGCCCAAAATTGATGTGGACGCGCTGAGCGGCTGGGAATTCTATGGGGTTTAATATACGTAGTATACTCACCATATATATACTTTTATATTTAGTACGTTTCCATATATGCCTTTCGTCTTCTTCTCTGCCTCACTACAGGTGTCTCAAAGAAGATGTCGGCGACGACGAGAGACCAACCACGGCACAAGTGGTGGACGAACTTAGGCTGCTTTGTTTCAAATAGGGATTATAAAAGCGATTTTAAAAATTTGGATTATAAAATTTGGATTGTTAAAAATTGAATTGTTAAAAGTGATGATTTGTTTGGTAACCCAGATTATAGTGCATTTGGATTGTTGTTTACTGCGTGGCAAAAGTCGTGATACCTCGACCTATTTTGTTGCCTTATTTTCTTTGGAAGGTGAAAGGGTATTATGGTCTTTTGTACAAAAAAGCTAAGAAAGCTCCTCCAAGGTGGATTGTGAGATTATAACAATCTGGACTTCGGATTGTTACAATCCAAATTAAAAGCTATCTGTTTGTTAACCTTCTAACTTTTAAAAGCTGCTTTCTATAATCCCTAGCTAAAACAAACAGGCCCTTAAGCCAGCAAAATTACGGGTCAACAAGGCCCAAGTTTTGGGTAATTAATTAAGGTCATATAGATGAAGCAATAAAAGCATGATCAGTTAGTATCTTGTGATTTGGCATCCTAAGTACTTCATTATAAGTGCCGGCTCCAAATAAATAGCCTGGCAAGGCTAGGCTCGAAAAATATCTAGCATAAGATCCAAATGTACCCTTAATTATGCCTGCAATATTGTATAATTTGATTTCCTTTACCGTGAGATTTATCAATCTGTTGGCAATATCATGTAACTAGATAATTTTACTTGTGGCGTAATCGCGCGTCGCGTTATGTTTTTTTCGTGAATTTTTTTATTTTTTTAGCGGTGTTTTTTAAATTATCGAGGAAACACGCGAAACGGTTAAAAAAATACAAATGCATTCACATTTGAGCTAAATCGAAATGTTTTTTGTGAAAAATAGTCAGAATGATCCAAACGTCACTACATTTTTTTTCGGTATTTTTTTCGGTGTCTATTTAAGCACCTTCCACGAAAGATCCATGATTTTTCTGAACCAGAAGCTCCTTTTCGCAAAAAACCACACGAAGGACCTATACGTAATTACGATTTGAAAGGACTAAAACACGAAAAAAGCCTTTTGAGCCGAGCCGGCCGGCTGGCCGAGCCGAACCGGCGCGACTCGGCTCAAACACACTAGCACCCGGCAATGTTTCAAGAAATAGGAAAGATAGTCTGCCAACTTACCTTGGGGATTGCTCGCTAGACTATTACTATTTTCTCAAATATGCCGGCTATAAACTGTTACTATTTTCTCAAATATGTATAAACTGTTACTATTTTCTGATTCTGATTCTGTTTTTGAAGACTAATGAGAGATATGCTTTGCAGCTTAAATGGCTTCTTATTTGTTTCGAGCAAATGTCTGGGATGAGGATTAATTTTCATAAAAGTGAATTGATTGCGATTGGTTGTGAGGACGAGGAGATTAGCAAATACGCTAACATTTTTTGTTGCAAAGTGGGTAGTTTCCCTATTAAGTACCTTGGTATACCCCTGCATTATGACAAGATTAAAAGGGAGGATTTTCAGCCTCTTATAGATAAAATTTTAAAACGTATTGCGGGTTGGAGAGGAAAACTCCTCTCTTATAGTGGGAGGCTAATTCTTGTCAAAACTTGCTTAGCTAGCATTCCTCTCTATTTACTGTCTTTTTTTAAATTTCCTAAATGGGCTTTGAATCTTATAAATTCTCATATGGCAAGCTGCCTTTGGAATGATTATGAAGGTCATAATAAATTACATTTAGCGAATTGGCATCTATTGTGTATAAAAAAAGATTATGGGGGTCTTGGAGTGCCTAATCTAAAGGATTTGAATATGTGTCTCCTTGCTTCGTGGATTCAAAGGTTTTGTGTTGGTGAAGATAGAATTTGGAAGAAGTTGGTCAAGCTGAAGTATAAAACTGAAAACCCCAATATCTTCCTTTCTGATTCTAAACATGCTTCGATTTTTTGGAAAAGGGTTATGTGGGCTATGCAAGCGACCAAGTTCGGGTATAAATGGTTGGTTGGTAAGGGAACTAAAGTTAGGTTTTGGGAGGACATATGGTTCGGTAATTCGTGTTTGGCTGTTCAATTTTGGAATCTTTATGTTTTAGTTAATGAGAAAGGTGTTACTATTGCTGAAATTTGGGATGGTAATAATGTTAAGTGCTCTTTTCGTAGAACTTTTAGTGATGACATGATGATCCGTTGGTTTGAGTTGGTTGAAGTGGCAAATACTTTGATTCTTAATGATGATGAGGATGCTTTAGTCTGGCAGTATAACAGTAATGAAGTCTACTCAGTTAAGTCTTTATATGCTGTCATAAATTTTAGAGGTGTGTTACCAATGTTTATTCCGGCGGTGTGGAGTTTGTGTGTTCCTCCTAGGATTCATTTTTTCCTTTGGCTTATCTCTCATAACAAAATTATGACCAAATATAATCTGTTGAAAAGAGGTTTGAACAAGGGATATAGTTGCTACTTTTGTGAAGAAACTGAATCGGTTTGCCATCTTTTCTTTGATTGTATTATTGCAAAAAACGCTTGGAACCTGATTAGTAATTTCTTTGAGCTAAATATTGGTTATAACTATGAATCTGTGGCTCGGTATTGGATTAGTAATAAGAAGAATGCTACTTTGAATACAATTTGTGCTACTGTCTTTTGGAGCTTATGGAATGTCAGAAATAACTTGATTTTTCGTTGCCAGCGTTGGATAAGTGTGAAAACAGTTTGGAGAAGGATGCTTGTTTCGCTGAAAGACTGGAGACCGTTGTATACGGAAGATATGATGAACAAGATGGATCAATTTTGCAGGTGGCTGGAGTTCAAGCTTCGAGCGCCTCTTCTGTTAGAGTTGGGAACTTAACTGCTAAAGATATAAAGATGATGAAAGATGGATCCCAAGATGAGAGTAGCATCCAGGAGCGGAAAAGTCGTGGCCTATATATCAACTCCCTGATTGATTGATAGAGGATCTGGAGACTTGGTGTCGCAAGAGAGGTGTCAATTTTTGTTTTCTGCTGACGACTAGATGGTTGTTAGTTGATGTTTTTTGTCTGTATCGTTTTATGTTAGCTTCAGTCAGGGTCTGTGTGATATCCTGGGTGTTGAGGTTTCAGGTTGGATGTTGTTGAGAGCATCATTGCGTAACTGTCTGTCTAAACGTTTTGTTTTCCAGTTTCATTAATGGAACTGGGGCATCTGTTTAGATATCCTATTGATCTAAAAAAACAATGTGAGGAGGTTTCCGTAAAATTCCTACGTTGCACATCTGCGACATATGCATACACCAGCTAGAATGTTCTATGGCTAAACACACCGGCTAGAATGTTCATATGGTGACAGTGTAGCCTCTAGCCATGATCGTCTACAGGGCAGCTTCTTTTTAAATCGGATGGTACCTGCAGGTGGAGTAGCGGCCGTCGTCATCGCGGTCACGACGATGATCCATGTTTGCCCCTGCTGCTGCTGCTAGTGCCGCCCCTGCGCCGCTCCTCATCAGCTCCAAGTATCCATCCCTCCTCCAGCTCTAATATACCACTTAAACGAACATGTTATACTTCTTTATCACTTTCGGTATACTCTAATAATAATTCTACGATACTGCAATACGACATTTCTCATTGAGAAATTATCTCAGCTCAGAGACGGCTGAGATCACAGGAATTGAGAAATTATCTCAGCTCAGTACTGATATTCAGTGTTTCGACGAAATGATTCGATCTACTTTACTATTGTCTGTTTGCTATATAATTATCTCTAATATTTAAATTTACTTGATAAAGATCGTACCGCCGATGCAATGATTCTATATATTTTATTATGGCCTGCGTATTACATTACTAACTCCTATACGTAAATGTATTATCTACTAAAAACAATCAACTTGTTTGCATTGCATCATTACGGTATGATGTATCATTACACGATCAATAATCCACAACCCATCCACTAATGCCAATGACTAGTAATTCTGTGATCGTATTTTGTAATGAATCTTATTTTCTTTTATTTAGCCATATCATTTTACTGACAGCTCTAATTTACGATTGGTTTTCACCAGTAGCTTGCTAACGATGAAAGCAAAATAATGATATAAGCCTCACCACTAAACTCCATATGAAACTTATACTGACATCTGTCATTGCAAACTTATAATAACACTGCTCAAATTTTACTATAGAGTTCAGGTAATAGTACTATCTCAATATATTATTTTTACCACTTAGTACTGACATTCAACGTTTCGACAAAATGATTCGATCTACTTTACTATTGTACGTTCACTATATTACTACATCTAAGATATATTCTGCACAGATCAGTCATTTGAGAGTGAAGTTAGTGAAAATTATATGTACAAGTTCTAAAAATTCTCAAAAAGTTACCATAGGTAGGGGATGTGAGTTTCTACAGAAAGATATGAAAATGATAAATTTCATATCTTTCAAATGCGACTGAGTTTGATCTTCAAATTTTAAAGGGCTGTAGAAGCTCACATCGTATACATGTGGTAATTTTTTAAGAATTTTTTAGAACTTGTATAGTTTTTTAGATATTTAGCAGTAAAAGTCAGTGGAAACTATATGCACAAGTTCTGAAAATTTTTCAAAAAATTAACATAGATATCGGATGTCTTTCAAATATGATTGAATTTGGTATTCAAATTTTATAGGGATATAAAGCCCATATCCTCTATGTATGATAATTTTTTTGAGAATTGTTTAGAACTTATGCATATAGTTTTCACATAATTTTTTATTTATTTTAAAAAGAAATAGAAAAGAATATATTTTTTCTTTGCTGACAGGTGAGCCTAGGGGAAGTGGACCGGGTCCATGAGCCGACCTTAGTGCACGTGCACGGTGCAGACTAGGCACATCTGGCCAGCTAGGGCCCGAGCGAGGCGACCTGACTTGGGAGGCGAGGCGGCATGGTCGAGCCGCCCAGTGGCTCGAGCGCACACTAAGGGCAGAATGATGCGATAGAGCTAGTGCAGTCGACGGCGATGGCCAGAAATAAATGGGTTGGCGGCGGGAGCTCAAACCTTTGTGAAATCCGTCGAAATGAATGCGAGAGAGCTCTTGGGAGGTGGTAAAATGGGATGAGTGCAAGCTAGCGCACCCGTTGCTCCCTTTTATAGGGCAAGAGGAGGACCGAGGAGCGAAAAATGGGAGGCAGATTTCATGGCATTCAAAAGGAAAGTGACACAATCTTTGCTTAGATTTTGGGGGGATTAAGGCCATGAATAGCAAGAGGAGACGCAGAGGATTCGATTGACAAAGTTTTGGAAGTTTTTTGCGCAAAAATCACGCGGATTTGAAGCTTCATTTTTGGTATCAATGGAGGGGAGAGAGAACCGTGTTCTATGCACAATGGCTGGAGGTTGACGAAACATATGACAGGTGGGTCCGGTCCCACCTGTCATCTATTTCTTTTTTTCGAATTATTTTGTGCTGAGGAAGAAAAAGTCTTGGAAAATATAGCAAAATGGATCCAAAAATGTTTTAATAATTCTAAAAAATACATTTGATTATTTGGGACTTAATCAAATTATTTTAGGAATTTTAGTGTTTTAATTTTTCTGCAGTAATTCTTTTAATAAATTTGAAAATAGCAAAAATATTTATAAAATACTGAAAATTAAAGAAAATTTGTAGGAAATTAGAAATAAGAGATTAATTGATAATGTGCAAATTTTTATGTTGTTACATCTAGTGCGTTCTATCTCTCTAAAAAATCTATAACAAAAAACAGAAAAAACAATATATCAACAAACAAATGCAGTCTCCCTAAAAATTTTCTAACAAGAAGAAATATAAAAAAGAAAATAGAAGAGCTCTATCAGGCTAGCAGTGGAGCCATGCATGGAGGTGTGACAGTGCCGGGCAAAGGGGCAGAGCCGAGGGCACTGGTTCATCAAATCTGTTACAGTGATGTCAACTCGATGTGTTATGTAGTATGATATTTTTTTATCAGTAGCAAAGTAGTAGCATCAAGATAACCTCATCCACCTTCTGTGCGGGGCTCACCATTTTTTCTTTCTTTGTTTTTTTAATTCCGTGCAACAGGTAGGGACTTTCCTTTCTGTTGGGCTCATCGAATTGGCCCATGACCTATTACAATTGTACGATGTACTAGCAGCTCAAATACAGTATTGCATGGATGTACACATGCCCGTGGTACATGCACGTATCACGTATATATCTCTAGACTTTGCATGTGCTTAGTTGCTTTCATCACTGGAAACTTCTCACCTTACAACACCATGCATGGGTGCACCTGTCCCATCGGCCCATAAAGCCCACCAGAACGTCCCACGGTGTCTCATCTAACAAACCATTATTGGATCGGCCCAACCCATTTGACTGCATGCAGCCAGGTTTCCTATAAAAAAGGAAAAGAAGGCTCTGCGTTCAAGTGTTGTACACTTGTACTAAGCATCGATGTGGTTTGAGGTATGCAGCATGTTGTGATCTCCAGCTTCTTGTACAGGTACAACACTTGACCATGAGACTGTCAGGTATCTTCTTGTAACGCAAACCGCAAACTGAAACCGCTTCTTTGTCTTTTTTTTTCTCACTTCTCCACTGTGATTTTGAACAGATAGGGAACAACGATTCTTAAATTTTCTTTTTGCTCGCACGCTGAAGATTGACTTCCAAGCCATTGTCGCTGCTTCTTTTCCGTTTGTTTGCATCCGACTTCAAAGTCTTCGTCCTCGTCGTCTCCTTCACTTTCAGACTTACTTTCAACCTGTCAAGGGAGATAAATATGACAGGGACACTAGTTGAATAAGTACTGCAAGGTCACTCTCCGGAAACATATCCAAGTTCTCAAATAATAATAGGGAGCAGGTAGCCAATGGTTTACAATTGGAATTGTTTCCAATGGTCTAGGCAAGTTTTACCTAGTTTCAATGTGTCCCATCTGTATTCTGCAGGTTTCAGTAAGTTTCAAATGAGTTTTGTAAGGTTCTAGCGTGTTTCAATAAATTTGAATAAGTTTCAAATATGAGACAATAAATTTTATCCAATTTTATTTCTGAAATTTGATTAAAAACGAATTTGAAAAGAACATGGGAGGAATGAGTTCTGGTGCAACACCCTGGCGTTCCTCCAAATGACCGGAGCTACTTAACAGCAGATACGTGGTTTTTGAGGGTTGTATAAGTAGTTGAATTTTGTTGCGAGGTGGTTTCTTAGAGTTTGTTATATAGTTTTGGTATGTTGCACAAGAGTAATATTAATTTTTGTTGCAATATGACTTCTCAAATGTTACTGCAAGAGGAATTTATCCTAAATGCATTTTTTATTTGTGTCTCAACATCATTTTTTGTTGTTGTAATAAGTACTTTCTTTTGTTGCACTGTCAACATCAATCGTCGTCGTAATGGAAAACGAGCATAGAGGAAGAAACGTGGAGGTTGGCATTTTGTTTAAACACAGAAGATAATCGGACAGTGGAGATCGAGACACATGTTGATCCAACGGCAATCGAGACGTACGGACTTAGTACCCGGATGGAACGTCCTAGTCGCTCGTGTTGCTCCTGCTTGCACGATCGGGTGAATTAAACATGCTCCTGATGATATCGATGAAAGTAATAACCTGTTACGGTGCCGCACGTCCGTGGTGAACTCAAATTCGATCGCTCTCAACATGTCTACGATCACTATTCACTATCCTGAATTTACAGAAATTTCCGTTGCTACTTTTTTTTTTGACAATGAGTGATGTGGTCGTGACATTGTATTAGGTAATCGTTGACCTCGTCATTATTTACTTTTTTTTTGACAACGAGTGATGTGGCCGATCGTGACATTATATTACGTACGGAGTTAGTGCCAGGATCTCTGATATTTGCTAGGCGCTTTAAATTGTACAGTGTTTACAAGTACCAGAGGATTTTTCAACGGTTGGCCCCATCTTTTCCTCCCACGTTATTTTCTCACTGTCCTTTCTGTCTTGGCAGGCAAGCGATTCTGATCTGAACAAAGCTCACCGCCGGGTCTCAGACATCATCGTCTCCGGCATTCTCCAAAATTTATGATTATTTTTGGATAGGCACCTGAGAATATTTACAACCTAAATAAAATATTTCTATGCTCTGGTAAAATTTTAATAAATGACAAATCCAAAAACTGCTGCAAGAAAATGGAAAAACATTTTCTTTTAGGCAGAAAATTTTGAAAAAACAAGAAAATTTGGAAAATGAATTTTGAGACATATCATATACTATTTCATGTCAAGTAAAATCCAAATTAGCTAAAATTCGTAATAAAATTAAAAGAAAATAAACAATTTGATTTCCATACTAATTCCAACTTAAAGTAAATTCCCAAATAAAATAAAATTGAAAATAATAACTAAAAGTAAATAGAATTTCAATTTTTATACGAATTCCATCCTAAAACAAAAAAAAGGAATCCACGCCAAGTATGGTCAAAATACATGCAAACTCGGAATAACAATTAAAGGATGATCAAAGACTTGATTTGTAAACAAATTTGAAACCTTAAACTAAAAAACATTAAATTTGTAAACATGTAATAATTAGGCACTATGGAAGCTCCTATTATAACTAGAAAGACATGGCTTTCTATCTGCCTCACCTAAGTTATAACACCTAAGATTAAAAGAAAGAGTCCATGTCAAGTATAATTCAAATTAACTAAAATTTGGAATAAAACAGAAGAAAAATCAGCAATTTGATTTCCATACACATGTAAAGTAACATCCATAAATAACTAAAATTCAAAATAATAATTAAATAAAATTATCAAATTAAAATAAAAGAATTAATGTCAAGTACAATATAAATTAACTAAAAAAATTTTAAAAAGAAAATTAGCAATTTTATTTCCACACCAATTCAAAAGAAAATTCCTAAAAACTAAAATTTGGAACAATAACCGAAAGAAAACAGAAATTAAATGTTTATACAAATTACAACCTAAAACTAAAAAAAAATCCACGGGAAGTACAGTACAAATACATCTAAATTTGGAATAAAAATTAAAGGATGGTTATATATTTGATTTGCAAATGAATTTGTACCCTAAAATACGCACTCTAAGAAAGCTTTCGTGTTAACCAAACAGATCTGACCATCTATCTTGTGCACCCAAGTTATAATGGGTGAGATTAAAAGAAAGAGTCCATGTCAAATGCAATCTAAATTAACTAAAATTCAAAATAAAAAATGAAGAAAATTAAGCGATTTCATTTGCCATGCGACATGTAAAGTAACATCCATAAAACAACTAAAATTTTGAATAATAATGAAATGAAAATTAGCAAACTAAACTCAAAGAGTCCATTTCAAGTACAATCCAAATTAACTAAAATTAAAAAAATAGCAATTTGATTTTCATATGAATTTCAATAGAAACCCCTAAAAATATAAATATAAATAATAACTAAAAGAAAATAGAATTTAGATTTTTATATAAATTCCAACCTGTCGGGGATTGGTTATCGCACGTAGACGACCATCGGAGCCCGGCCACGCTCCGACCATAACTTGAGCCCGGAGCCACCTGCGTGGGTCCCAGACCTTCCGAGCCTTCATCAAGCCCCCTCCGAGCATGCTTGCTCGGGTGTTGACGTTTGGCGACCGGTCCCTGCGCAGTGCCTCGGCGTCACCCAAAAGTCGAGCACGGTCTTGAGGCGTGGCATTAACTACGTAATCGCCGTGGTGCGCGACGCAACCCACAATCCTGTACCCGTCGCGTGGTGCCGCGAGGTGGCGCGATATGACTCTACGCGTCGAGCGATGGGCGCCCCACATAAATGATTTATGCTTTGTAATCTCCTATAAATACCCTCTGCATACGAAGGTTTGGGGCTCTCTGGCTAAGTTAGCTCCACTAGACCTTCACTCCTACTTATATGCGACATTTGTAACCACCTTCACATATCGGTGCAATCATTTGGGCGTAGGGTACATTATCTCCCCTGCGAGAGGCCGAACCGGATAAAAAGGCCTCCTCGTAGCCGCGATCACTCTAACTCCCTTGTCCGTAGCTCGGTAGGGCCTCGGGCCTATATACCTCATGGAAAAGGGCCCTAAGTTGATCCCTCATTCAACAAGTAAGCTCGGCGAGGGACCGGTTCCCGAATCGTCGGCAGTTGGGCGTCGTCCGTGGGGAGCGGCGAAGACCTTCGCGAGAATCCACGAGGATGCCGAACTCACAAGACAATCAAGACCTCTGCGTCTTCGATGGCGTGGAGGACGGCGGCGAATACTCGCCGGCGATGGCATGGGTGGTCTTGGCCGACCGAAGGCCACCGAGGCCGGAGTCTTTCCGGTCTTTGCGGCCTGGAGACCGTTCCCTCACTTTGCGGTCGGGTACCCTCGTTCGCGAGGAAGAACCTGGCGACCTCCGCGACGATTGGGACACTCCCGACCGTCTCGAGTTCAGCCAAGGGACCGTGGCGTACGATACCACTTCGGCGTCATCCCCGCGGTCATGGTGCTCCCGCAGCGTCTACATGGCGGGAAGGGAAGGCGACCAAGAAGAGCGGCTATCTCCGGCGATCTCTCCCTTCACCAAAGACTGCTACCGGCGAGATCACCGGAGTTGTCCCCGGCGGGAACGGCGATCGCCCACCACCAACGCAGCAGGGGGACGGGCACCGGGACTTGGGACCGGGCTCGCGAAGACCCTAGCGAATCTGCTCCGAACATGTGCTCCACCGCTCTCAAAGTCGCCCCGTCGCTCCTCGGGCGCCGGCGCCGCACCATGGCGGCAGTGCACGGCCTCCAGAACTTCTCCAACCAGGCGGACCTGGCCGCCATGGGGGCCCTCGTGGCCGAAAACCTGGAAAAGCTCCGGGCTGACATAGGGCTCCCAAGACCATCTGGCGTTCAAGGGCCCCGGAGTGTTTCCCGGGGCCATCGGCGCCGCTCCCCGGTCAGCGCCTCCCGAAGTCTTGCTCGGGAGGATCGGAGGAAGCAGCACCGACACCACGAGGACGTTCGGAGCGTTTACCGGACGGCCTAGCGGGCTCGCGGACGTGCCTCGCCCGCCCGCGAGCGCTCCCAGTGCTCCACCTCGAATCCGCAACCGTCGCGCCAGCATGATGGCGTGTTCTCGCGACTCACCTTGCGCGAAGGCGCACGGGCCTCGGTGCCACGATCACCATGTCGGGAGAAGTCGCCATAGCGGCGGCATTGGGATCTTGAGCTTTTCGGCGTCCCTCGCGGCGTCAAGTGGCGAAACAAGTTCAAGCCCGGCCACATCGAAGCGTTTCAATGGGACCGAAACCCGATGAGTTCATCTCGATTTACTCCTTCTGAATCTGGCGGCCGGCGAGATGAGGGGTTATGGCTAACTACCTCCCCACGGTCTGGGCGGTTCCGCGAACTTGGCTCTTCAACGAGAAGAGGATCTATCCGCTCATGGAAGCTGACTCTCGAGGCCCTCGGGAACAAACTTCGGTATTATACTCGCCAAACAACGAAGCGCGACCTCGGCGGTTGATCGAGACGGACAAAGAGACAACTGCGACTTCGTCCAAAGATTTATAAAGGTGAGAAACTCTATCCCGAGCATCTTGGATGAGGCGGTCGTCCGGGCCCTTCAAGTTCGGGTCATGACGTTCGCTTCACACAAGATTTGGAGATCCACCCGACACGATGGCCAGAGCTATTAATATGGCGATCGCTATACAAATGCCGATGAAGCCGTACAATGGAAAAAAGCGCTCGACGAGGGCAAGCTACCGCTCATGTTAGGACTGGAGGGCCCTCGAACAAAAGACCCTCGAGCTCAGTAGAAAAGAAGGCCAAGAAGAAGAAGAAGTCAGCCCGGGACATGGTGGCGGCCGTGGGCGCCACCCGTCTCGTGCCCCGCCGGCTCATCAGCGCGGGGGCGGTCGGGGACGGCCACGCCCGCGACACCATGACCAAGACGACAACGACCAAGATAGCGGTGATCAGGTTCCTGAGGACCAAGGTCGCGGCGGCCAGGATCGCGGCGAAAGGGGCGCCCCTGTGGGCGACCGCTTCTGCCCGCTCCACCAAGTGGCCGGCCACGACCTGCGCAATTGTAGGACCTGGGCTTACCGCCTGGAGAAATTCTACAAAGGCGAGGGCCCCATGCCGACTCTCCCGAGCAAGGGAGAGAGCAGCAGGGGCAAAGGTCCAGCAAACGACGACGATGACATGGACTACCAGGAGCCCCAAAACCATATAGCTGTCATATTTGGGGGCTCCTCGGCCTACAAATCCTTGAGGATTTGAAGGAGGCCGCACAGGAGGTTAGCCACAATACTCAAGGCAAGCCGCCCGTCTGCGTACTTCGAGTGGTCCGAAACTACCCATTACCTTCTCAAGGATGATTGTCCCTTGGAATGACCAAGCCTCAAAGGCTCCGTTGATCGTGAGCCCGGCGAAATCAACAACGCCAAGGTCGGCGGGTCCTCATCGACGGTGGGAGCTCCTGGACCTCATATCCGCTTCTGATCTGGATGAGATGCAAGTTCCTCGTTCGGGATCAAGAGCATGCCGTCTGCATTCTTGAGATTGTCCTTGGCACCTTGATCAAGCCTCTGGGCGGATCGTCCTGCCGTGGCGTTCGGGGACATCGCGAACTTCGGTGAGCTAATCAATTTGGTCGTAGACTTCAAGTCGACCTACTAGCGCCATCCTTGGCGGTAAGCCTCTCCAAGTTCATGGCCACGCATCCGCCTACCGGTGCACGAAGGTCCCGGACCATAGGGCATCATCACCATTAAAGGCGACCACAGGGCGGCCCTGAACTGCGATGAGAAGGCCCTCGACATGGTCAGGCAGCTGCCTCAGCGTGGCCCCGACCAAGCGCCGACGCACTCCCGGCCAAAAGTTACCCTCCAGCCCGGAGGAGAAACCAAGGCGGTCCCTCTCAATGAGGCTGGCCCGACCAAAGTCCTCTGTCTGGGATCTTCCTTAGATCCCAAATAGGAACTCGAGCCCATCACTTTCCTCTGGGGGCGTGAGCGTGTTAAGCAGGGGGAACCGTCGACATGCCGAGTCCCAAAGTGATTGAGCCTGAGCTAGCCGTTCGGCGACAAAAGACACAGGCGTCGAGCTCGGCGATTTTTCCTGGAGAAACAGGCGATCATCCGGGAGGAACTCGACAAGCTCCTTAAAGCCAGCTTCGTCAGGGAAGTCGAGCACTTGGAGTGGCTGGCAAACCCGGTCATAGTCAAGAAGAAGGGGGGCAAGTGGCGCATGTGTGTCGACCACACCGCTTAATTTGCTGCCCAGAAGGACAACTTCCCGCCACGCATCGACCGGTGGTCGGCGAGCGGCGAGTCCCAGGTGATGAGCTTTTTTAGACGCCTACTCGGGCTACCACCAGATCAGCTTGTCCCCTGGGGACGAAGAGAAGACCTCCTTCATCACGCCGTTCGGTACGTTCTGCTACACGACCATGTCCTTCGGTCTGCGGAACACCGGGGCAACCTTCCAGCGCTTGATGCAAAAGACTTTCCAGGATCAAATAGGCCGAAACCTGGAGGTATATGTAGATGACATCGTAGTTAAGAGCAAGCTCCCCTCAGGTCATGTATCCGACCTTGAGGAGACCTTTTGTAATCTCCATAGACATCGAATAAAGCTTAATCCCGAGAAATGCGTTTTTGGGCTAAAAGCTGGCAAGGTACTCGGGTATCTCATCGGGTCGCAGGGCATCGGTGCTAACCCGGAGAAAATCGAGGCTATCAAAAGGATGCGCCCTCCGGGCTCCGTGAAGGAAGTCCAGACCCTGACCGGACGCATGGCGGCCTTGAGTCGCTTCATTTCCCGGTCAGGTGAGCGCGACCTGCCTTTCTTCAAGGCGCTCCGTAGACACGAGGGCTTCGTCTAGACAGAAGAGGCTAACCGCTCCTTTGAGGAGCTAAAGCGGTACCTGTCCAGCCCCCCGATCTTGGCCACGCCTAGGTCGGGGGAGCCACTCCTACTTTACCTCGCAGCGACACCCCATGCCGTAAGCGCGGTGTTGGCGGTAGAGCGAGAGGGGACGCAACGTCCGATATATTACGTCAGCGAAGTGTTGCCACGACCAAAGGCGTTACCACGAGGTCGAAGCTTACATGCTTTCGCTGCTCATGGCTTCCAGAAGTTCGCCACTACTTCCAAGCCCACAAGGTCATTATCGACCGGCTTTCCACTTAGGGAGATCCTAAGAAATCGAGACCCGGTATCCAGACAATAGTGGGCCATGGAACTCGCGGAGTTCGACATACACTTCTCGCCAGACGGCAATCAAGTCCCAGATCTTGGCAGACTTCGTAGTGGAATGGGCGAACCCGCCCGACGCCATCGTGAGTCTCAAGAATCTCGGGGCGGCCATGGACCATGTGCCAGCGGGTCCCGAGCTTTGAACGCTCGGGGGCTGGAATTGTCTTGGTGTCCCTCAAGGATCGACTCCAATACGTTATCCAATTACACTTCGTCGCAACAAACAACGCAGCGGAGTATGAAGGCCTCTTGGCCGGGCTCCAAGCGTCCAAGGCGCTCGAGTCCAGCGGCTAACTGTGAAAGGCGATTCACGGTGATGCGTCAACCAAGTCAACAAGGAGTGTCGGTGTTTGATCACTCAATGGCGCTTTACTTGGTTGAAGTGAGGAAGATGGAGTGGTACTTTAGAAATTTCGAAGTACTCTACATCCCCAGGAAGGACAATTCCCTGGCCGACCATCTTTCCAAGGTCGGTTCCTCGCAGATGCCCGCCCTCCGGGGGTGCTCGTTGAGCATCTGCATAAGCCCTCCATTCCCTCTGTAGAGGAGGCAACCCCCCAGATGCCCGCCCTACCCGGGGCGCCAGCCGAGCATCTAAGAAAGCCCTCCGTTCCCTCTGTAGAGGAGGCACCAGAGATGTGCGGTCACATCTCCTTCCTCGAGCAAGGTGCAGATTGGATGACGCCATTCGTCCAATATCTTGCCCATGGGACATTGCAGAGAAGCGGTAAGCGTTCCGCTTACGGCGGTCCTCTGCCTACAAAGCGGTTGAGGCGCCTTATACCGCAAAGGGGAACTTGGGGTCCTCTCCAAATGTATATCCCGAGAAGAGGGCAACTTCCTTCTCAAAGATATCCACGAGGGCATGTCACGGGGCTCACTCGTCCTTTCGAGCAGCTCGTAAACAAAGCATTTACTTTGGATACTCTTGGCCGAAGCGGACTCTAGACGACGCCGGGCGCCGTGGCGACTTGCAGGCGTGCAGATTTCACGCCCGCAAGGCCCACCACCAACGTCTGGCTGTGAGAGACCATCCCACTCTCGTGGCCATTCTCGACACTGAAATGACATTCTCGGGCCTTTCCCTGCGGTCGAAAGGGTTATAAGTACTTGCTCGTCGCCATCGACACTTTCTCTAAGTGGATCGAGGCCGAGCACAGATCAACCATCTCTGCTCAAGCGACCAAGAGATTCTTCCGATAATGTCGTGGCGCTTTTGAGATCCCCAATCGCCTTATCACGCATAACAACGACACTTTCGGTTCATCGGTGAGCTGTTCCAAGCCCTCTGCGAGGACGCCGGAACAAAAGTGCGCCGCCTCTGTAGCTCATCCACGAGTAACGGAGCGCCGAAAGTGCAAATAGCCAAATCCTTCAAGAATCAAGAAAAGGGTCTTCAAAGACCTCTCCGACACGCCGGGTCATGGGTGGGCGAGCTTCCTTCCGTCCTCTGTGCATCAAGCACCTGCGGCGAGCAAGACTCGGGCGAGACGCCCTTCCAGCTCGTCTACGGTGCCGAGGCCGTCCTACCTACCGAAATAGTGCTAGGATCCCCCAGGGTTCACTTGGCCGACAGTATCCACCAAAGTCGCGAGCGTCGCCTCGACCTCGACCTCGCTGAAGAGGTGCGTGTAAGGGCGTTGCTCCGATCCACCGTCTACCAGCAAGCTCTTCGCAGGCACGCGGCCAAGTCAATCCGGCCACGTGCCCTGCAGGTCGGCGACCTCGTCCTTCGTCGAATCCAGGATTTATCGAAGGCCAACAAGCTCTCCCCCAGGTGGGAAGGCCCGTTCACGGTCGTCTCAATAGCACGCCCGAAACTGTCGCCTCGTGAGGAAGGCGATTCGGCGTGCTTTCATGAGCTCGTGGAACATCGACCATTCGCATAAGTTCTTTGTCTAAACTTATGCTCTATTTTGCGCTTTGTATGTACATTACATTTTTTCTTTCTTTCTTTTTTAAAGAAAGTGGCACTTCGCTACACTCACGCAAATGTCTGTTTCCCCCAAGATGCTGTGAATGCACATAAGATCACTGCCTTTTGGTAGGCCGGCTCAGTCTCGCGCAAGGGCATACTTTTCATTTCCTTCACAATCTTGGTAGCAAAACAAGTGCGTCGGGCGTAGTTCGTCATCAACAAGTTCTTTCTACCCTAAAGCTCGGTAAGCTAGCAGCGCCAAGAAGGTGCCACGACCAACACCACGATGAAAGCTCACCACCTGGGGGCTTCGGTCTCAATAAGCCGACCTTGGTCCGCAGTAGCTCTTCACTGCGCGATGCAAGCCGCATGCAAACAGCCCCTTGGTCGGTCCCGAGGTTTACTTCCGCGCGCAGGTGTGTGCGTCCTAAGCGTCAAGGAAGCCTCGGCCTTACTCTTTCCTCCCCCGACCAAAACCACTTTCACTCCTTGCGAGGCCGGTGCCTTGGTCGGGGGGGGGCACGTTCCTTCCCAAACTCTCCTGCGAACGAGCCTGTGCTCGCAGCATAGGTGCACGACCCTCCTTCGCAGCGGGGGCTAAGGGGGAAGCGAGTTGCCGCCTCGGCGTCATTTCAAAAAATCGCGGCCAAGTACTTCGTCCTATCTTACCAGCGTAACGTCGCTTCTTTCTTAAGGGCGCGTTACCATTGCGTTGCCCATTCCGGGCTAGTATCGCCCGCACGTCATTCTAACCTACGATCGACCTACTTCTTGCTGTTTGCCTCGTGGTTTTTGTTCACAGGAACAAGCCAAGAAAGAGCAAAAGAAGCACTGCACCAAAAGCAACCCTTAAGCAAAAGATAGATACATGCCCCACCGGCGACATCAAATGTCATCCAAAAATCGTCAAGGAAAAAGATAAAGGAAAAAACCTCCTACGCACCGGGCGTCGCTCCGTTGAGGGCCGCGGATAGCTTCCGCCTCAGTTCATCAATCTTGGCCTCTTTATCGATCAGCTTCTGGTGGGTTTCGTGACCTTCGCGGGCTTCTTCGCGGAGCTGCTCGACCTCTTCATTACCTTGTTCCGCAAGGTCGGTGGCCGCTCGCGCTGCCCGCCCCAGCTCCGCGACCTTCGCCTCAAGGACCCCGCAGTGCTGCTTCCTCTCCTCGAGCTCTTGGTCAAGCTTAAAGGCCTTCTCTCCGACTTCAAGGGAACGCTGTTTCTCCTGCTCAAGTTCCTGCCCGAGTGTAAGAATCTTTTCCCTGTCAGCGGTGGCGCCTTCCTTGGCCTGGCGGGAGCACGACCTTTCTCGCTCAAGCTCTTGCTCGAGCTCGAGGATCCTCTCCGTACCCTGGGCGACGTCCTTCTCCGCCTGGCGGCACCTAAGCACAAGCAGCTGGTCTCTGAGCTTGAAGTCGGCCAGCGTCTGCTCGACCTCCTCCAAGCGGGTCTCATTGTTGGTCAGCAGCTGGGCTGTGGCCTCAGGGACCTCCATTGCTACGTCAAAGCCCTCCATGGCCTTTTCAAGGACCTGCAATCCGGAAAATTTTAGATACCATCCCGAAAATACTAAAAAGGGGGGGGCCATGACAAAACAAAAAACATCCTCACTGATCAAAACCTTGCCATGAGGTTATCTCGGGCGCCTTCGGTGACCTCCCTCCTCGGAAAATCTGCCCGGTTTAACGAGGGCTTCGCGTTTCCTCTGGGCCCTTCCAGAAGGCCGGGTTGGTAGAAGATGACGAATCCCCCTCCTAGGCATGAAGTTCGCCCCGGGGCACCAAAGCCCACTCCTGAGCGGCGCTCTCGCTCAGGGTCTTCTCGCTATCTTCCCGAGCATGCTGTCCGCTCGGGGACAGAATCTCCACCCGAGCGTGCGATTCGCTCAGGGCAGGTGCCGACTCATCCCGGGCATGTGGTTCGCCCGGGGGCTTCGTGCCTACATCTCGGGCAGGTAGTGCGCCCGGCGGCACTAGGCCCTCTTGAGCGGCCTTCTCGCCCAGCGCGATCGGCCTTCTCCCTCCCGTGCTCTCACGACGGGGTAAGCGGAAGCCCGCCCGTGGAGTGCGTTTCGAGGCGGAGAGATCGCCTCGACCCGGTGATCTACTTCCTCCGGGGCGGGGTCCACCGTGCTTTGGTCGTCGGCGACGAGGGCGTCCACTGCCGCAACGCCTTCCGCCATTACGATATCGGCAATACGGGCAACCTCCCTCTCTACGACAAGATCGAGGAGCTCATCAATCACTCTATGGGGGTTCGGAGAAGACCTACGAGCTGTGCCGCCCACGTCAGAAGAGTGGGGTCAGCCCGGGTGCGCAAGGCCAAAGTAAGGGAAGGCGAGGAAGGGCGAAATTCGAGCCTCACCTTTGCCCGCGCCTTCGCCGCCAACGGGCGGGTTCCCGACCGCCGCGACCACCATCTCGGCCTTCTTTTCCGCGGCCTGGGTGATCTTGGCCAGGCGGGGGTCGACCTTCTCCATGTCGACCTCCACCAGCACTCCTCCCGAGCTTCCGTGCTCGGTCACGGAGTGTTGGGCGTCCAGCTTGGCGATCACAAGGGCCCGGTCTTTCTTGACTTGCTCGACCTCGGTCCTTAATTCGGCAAGCTCCCTCTCCATTTCCCGCCGCTCGGCCTGCACCATCCCTTCGATCAGTCTTCCCTCTGCTTCAATCTGCTCCACTTGAACGCTCACACTATAGTGCTTCAGCCAGAGCTTCAAATGGCTGACCTCCTCCTTCCGGTCGGCATATTCCTTATGGGGCGCCGGCCGAGCCCCGGTCGCGGCCGCCTGCCTCTTTGGCGGCCGGGTGGTCATCGGCGGCGGGGCGCTCCTCTTGCTCCTTGAACCCTTCGCCCGGGAGGCCGGGATAAGCACTCCCTTGCCGCCCGTCGGGGGCGCAAGCTTGGCCACCGCCAGGTCCAGGGCGATCCTCTCCTGCAGCAATACATGAAGAAAGCATCAGAAGTGCTCGGGATGCTCTCTCCCGAGCATGAACTACGAAGCAACTTACCACTTCGCCCCGCTCGAGCACGTTGCTCGGCACTTGCCGCTTGCGCTCGAGCTCCTTACCCTTGGGGGTGCCGAACAGCTCGGCCACCCTCTTCTCCGTCCAGTCGAAGTCCGGGGCTGTTTCAGACCAGCAAATAAAGTCAGCACCGACCCGGAGCGATGAAAACAAAACAAGAACCCTTTAAGGTCGGGGAACTTACAAGAGATGCCCTCCCGGGTCATGTCGTCCCATCCGGTGATCTCGTAGAACGGGTGCTCCCTCTTCCTCAGAGGGACACCTGCTCATGAGAAGTCATGGTGATGTCGGCCGTGAGCCCCATCTGTGTGAGCTCACCGATCATCATCAATATCCGCTCCTCCTCGGCGCGCGCGGCCTTGGTGCGCGGATCTCGACATAGCGCCTGCATGACTCGGTGTGGCGCAAGGTGCTCCCTCCGCTTCCGCAGATAAAACCGAGTTTTTGGCCTATCCGGCCACCGAATCCTTGAGGGAGAAAGGGGGTAATCAGCAGGCGAATGCCCGCATCGGAAATGCAAGGAGCCGATGTGGAGCCGCTCGATGCGGAACAAGGAATAGAAATGAAAGAAAAGGCTTGGCGTAGTGTAACATCCTGAAAAGTAAAGTAATATAAAAATAAATATTTTAAATTTGAAAATATTTATTTCTGAGTTTCTTGGCATCATTGGTTTTTAATTGGATTTCCTTGGAGTTTGTATTGTATGAAAATCCAACAAATGGAAATAAAGAATGAAAAAGAGGAAAAGGCAAAAAGATAAAAAGTAAAAATTTAGAAAATTGCCATGAGAACTCTGATCATTCAATTAAATCATTTTAGCCAGAAATTGAAATTTACGCATAAAGAAATGAAGAGACAAAATGAAAAGACAACTTTTAAATCAAAATAATGTATCGTCAGAATTTACATAAAATATTGGAACCATATTTTGGCTTGAAAATTTTATAGAAGCATTCTGAGATCAAATCCTTTTGAAAAACAAAATTTGAAAAATAATGTACTTCAATTGATCTCAAAGAAAAATCAAAATCCGAAATAAAATTCAATATCGATTATTTGCATTGTGGGCCAATCCGTTCTTTGTCAGTTCGTTGGCGCAATGTTGAAGTCCCAGTCACTAACAGTGGTCCCAGAGCCTTGCTGCCGAACTCATCGCCCTCCTCAGTTCTGTTCGCTCCACTGGCGAGTCACCCGAAGCCCAGAGCGTACGAAGCCAGCGATCACTGCCATGAATCCCACTCAATTGCTGCAATTCTTGGCTATAAACCGACCGCAACAAGCCTCCTTCTCATTCCCCTCACTTCTTCCGTTCTCTCCCAGCCTGAAGCGCAAGAAACTCATCCCATTTCCACCATTGCCAGAAGCTTTGAGCTCGGAGCGCGAAGAAAAATCCGAGCAATAGAGTGCCCCATTTCCAAATCCGGTTGAGCTGGAGCATCACCAAGCCTCAAGCATCGAAAGCCCTCAAAAACATCTAGCCCTCTCCATGCGAAATGTCGCCGCCGCCGTGAGCCCCTTCTTCCCCAAGATCGGCCGGCGTGGGCGGAGCCATCTGGTGAGTCTCCACCTCATTTGACCTCAAAAATAGGATCCTTGGCATCCATTAATGCTTAAATTGCTACTGATTCAAGCTCTCCTGTTGTTTTTTCTCCCCGACCTCCGCCATTTCATGGCAGGTCCCATTGAGCCCCTTCTGCTTTGCTTCTCGGCAGAATCGACACCACTCCCGGACTCTCCTTGCCGTCTTGATGCTCCCCGTCTGCCGCCTTCGGGACCATCACGGAAAGCCTTCGCCGCCAGCCCTAGCTGCTCCACTGCTTCTGTCTTCACTCGATGAACCAGAGCCTCTGGAAGAAGAAGACACGAGTCAAAAGGCGCTTTCTCTTTTGGTAAAAGCGTATTTGATTTTCCAATGTATTTTCAATCCCAAAGTAAATTCAAACTTAAATATCTTTTGAAATCTTAATCTAATTTGAGTGAATCAAATTTGTATATTCATCTAAAATCGAAATAATCTAAATATGTAAAAGATTTAATTCTTGAATTACGTAATTATTATTCAAATTAAACTTTGATTATAATGCTAAGATGGGTTTTAGTGAGAACTTGTGAATAACAAGAACTGAAATGGTGAAATGAATATTAATGTGATGCTAGGATCAGAACGTATTCAAATACACAAAATACTTAATTCCTGAGTCACAAAACAATTAGCAAAATTAAATTTAGGAATGAACATTATTATGGATGTTGTTGTATTCAAGGAAATGTAATTCCAAAAATCATTAGATAAATTTATATGTGTCCTGGAATCATAATAAACTCAAGCATGTAAAAATGCTCAATTGTTGAATTAAGTTTATATTGTTTGCTTTGCCATCTTTAATTAACCATGTTATGGCCATTAGCAAAATAATAGCATGATAGCTCATAAAATGGTAAAGTAATTTGTATCAAGTTCCTAAAAACAGTGAGGACATATATATGTAAAAATATTTGGAATAAAGTTTGACTTAAATTCTTTTATCATAAAGAAATGTTAAATGTAACAATAATCAAATGGGTAACCTATTGCAGTTAAAAGCAAAATAATGCAAAATCAACTTTAAAACATTTCTAGGATTGATTCTGTAACACTGTGGGTTTCTTTTCTTTTCTCCGAGGAGGGGGATCCTTGGTCCGTGGGTCTGATGGGCCTATTTGTGAATTGTGGGATAGAAGCCCTACATTTTCTTTTTTTCCCCCACTCCAATCACTCTTCACTCCCTCCCCATTTCCTTGGCTGGCTTCCCAGCTCGATCCAATCAGGCGCATGCCCCTCCTCTCTCGGCAGGCTTCCCGAGGACCAGGCGCCACCCTTCCTCGAGCAGTGCATTGCCTGCCCGGCGAGCCATCTCCTCCCAAGCCGATGGCGTCACCGCCTCTGCTTTCCTCCTGGTCAGCCGCCTGCCGCCCCTTCCCGAGCCATGCCCGCCGCCAGCCCTCCTGCGCCCAGTGGCCACCGCCCCTCCCCCAGCTCCTCCCGGCCTTCCCCTACCGATGTCGCCACTGTCCCCCTGTTGTCTGGACGCTCCTGCTCCTCTGGCCGGTGCAGCCTCCTCCCGGTCTCCCCCAAGCAGCGCCGCCCTGCTCCTCCCTCTGGGCGCCGCCCCAGGCCGAGCTCCCCTGGCCAGGCGTGCTCCCGCCTGACTCAAAGACCCCTCCCTCTTGGCTGCTCCTTGTGGTGAGTGCTCGGTACAATTAATTTGAGGTTTGGTTCTTTGTGCATACCGGTGTTCGATGAAATGGTGTGAGGTGTTTGCGTGGGTAGTGGCTCTTGTTTGGGCCGATTCGATATAGTAGTTGAGTGATATTAGCCCGATAGTAATTGGTGACATTGCGAACTAGGGGTTCGAGGATTAGTTTGCATTCTTGGTTGTTAGGCTTGGAAGATTTGTGCTTGGTTTCGGATATTTGGTGTGCAAGGGACTGAACTCCAGTGTTGGTCTTGTGCATACTGAAACATCTAATGATTATTACTCACCTACGGCATAAAGTTCGTTTTGATGATTTCTGAATTGATGTTAATCTATGGTCCCTCTGTGTGTTGCATGTGATTTTCCTATATCTACATGTTAGAGATGTATGAACAGTTTCTGATGCATGAACTTTAGTATTGTGGATCTTTGGTTCGATTACTTAAAGTTTATACCTCTTAAGCTTATGGCATATGGCATTTCTTCGCATGCTACATGCTAGTATTTATTGTATAAGTGATTGCATGCTACGGCCAAGGAGTTGTTTATTTGTTTTGGTAAATCTAATCTTGTATACTCAGTATACTAATCTATCGGAATCATAGTTAAATGCTTGTATATTTAGTCAGAAGATGAATCTTTGTCGTCTTGACATCTAATAATGAGAGAATGGTATGGTCAATTGAGGCCTCATGTATTCATGCTTAAGACAGAGGATAGGCTTGTTCTTGTATGATTTCTTTTGAATGAGTGGTGTAGAAGTCACTTATTTTGCAAAAGTGAATACATGCTAATATTGATGTAGGTGTCAAGATATTGTATTTGAGATCATGTTTTAATGCACCTTATTATCTCCTTGATCGCTGCATTATGCTTAAGTTGATGTATTGTCCTTGTTCAATGTTGAGTAAAGCTACCCATAGTGATTTAGATGCATAAGGGTTCCGTGTTGCCCTCGACTTATATTGTCTACTGAGATATTCTTATGCTAACTAAAATGGGAGTTATTTATTCTTGATCAAGTACTTGTGTATAAGATCATAGTGCTAAGATCATGTCGCTAAAACTTGTTATTCCCTCAACTACCTTAAACTTTACTATAGAGTGTTTGTGTTTTATTTCGAATTTGAAGTGTCATCCTTATGCTTGAAATGCTATATGTAGTTACCCTTTTACTGCCTTGCATGGAAATGTGACTTGGAAGTGAGTATTGATTTGGTCCAGTAATGTCAAACCCTTCTATGCGGTAAAAGTGAATTTACGTCGGCATAACTAGGTTATTTTCTCATCTTTGGTCAACCTCTCAAACCTTAATTTGGTTAGGATAAAAGTTTATATTGTATTCGTTTCTCCTTATAATAATATTAATTTCCAGTGCATGTACTGAATGAATGGTCGTAGTAGGATGGTGGGTTATTCTCTTGTAATCAATTTAGAATCCGAGTTCACTCAAATTGGATAAGAGGATCAAAAGTTAAGATTGTTTTCGCAGCTCGCTGTCAGGAGTTCTTTGTAGTTGAAAAGTAGAGTTAATTCTAGGAGGGATTGTCAATGTTTTAACCAATGTTGCGATTGATTGATTGGTCGATAATTTGTATCGTGTTTGATTTACGATTTGGGAGGAGTGGCCTCTTCTTCGCGCCACTCCACTTCCCGACTTAAGGCAAGTACATCGTGTTATTGAGCATGGTTGGGTGTTCATGTGTGATGCTCCTTAATTTACTTGTTGCTTTGCTAATTAGATGAACTCTAATGGAAAAATGGGCTTTTAGTAAGGTTGATTATAGTAAGTATATTATTAGTGAATGGGGTTGACATGAGTTTGGTTTAAATGGTTAAGTCATTTGCGAGATAGTATATGTAGTATTTCATTGCAAGTGTATTGTGGTGAGCGTGGCTCGGTGGCCGTATGATTTAATTGCATAATGAAGCGGCAGTAATGTGTTGCCGTGTCTTATTGTTGAATCTGATTAGACTAGTATCGCTGGCAACTTATGAATATGAGGATTCAGCTATATATATATATATATTTATGTATGTGGTTATGGCTATGTTAGTGTTGGCAATGAATGAAGGGTTGCATTTCATTCATGTAAATTGCATTGTGCATTCATTAAAGGAAGAGGCGATCCATTCTGATGCGGGCCTCTGTGTTCACGTAGTGAACACGAAAGTCCTACCTCGTAGTCCCATACCCACGGGTGCATGGGGCCGAGTCGATGAAGTAGGCACCCTCCACGGGATGGAGGAATGAGAGGGTGCATACCGAAAGCGGGTGTGCACTTAGCCATACCCAGTATAGGCTTTAAAAGGTGCATATGGGCATTCAAGCATAAGCTGCATTGCATAACATCGGTGATGGTCAGCGTATGGTTGTGACAAATTGGGTGTATTATGGCGATGTCGATGCATTGCATGTTTACTACTAGTGATGAATGGTAATGGATGATCCTTGAGTTGAGGAATTTTTAGATTACGGATGAGTCGAGTCGTGAACTCATCCAATGTTGGCTCATGAGGTATGTGAAATATATGAGTATTGCAATCGATGAGGTAACAGAGGCGGTGTTTTCTTTATATTACATACTGTTAATTTAGTGCGAGCAATATGAGCATGTTCTTGATTTAAATACTTTAGTTGGTATTGTTATTGTCATTACTAGCCCTTGTGCTTGGTGACTCTTGACTCACGCTTGTTTGCTTATTGTTTGTAGGTACCTTAAAGCGGCATGCATGGAGGGAATAGTCATACGAACACGTTCGCCTCACCACGATGACATATTAACTTATCATTTCTAATCTTAATTTGTTACGGTCATGTAACTTAAGTGTGGTGGATGGTTGTGCGTGGTTGGTTATCGTTAGTGCTATATGATGTTGTTATATTAAATGCTATCTTTTGTCTCTTTGAGTGGGTGTCCTAGTTTTAGGGGTGTCTTTGAAATTTTGTAAATTTCGTGACTTGAATTAAGCGGTTTTAAGAGTATAGAGGTTGTTTTCAGTCTTTGCGTAGGCGTCATTAGTTATTTAGAGGGTTGGTAGCATCCGTGTGGCGCATTTGGCGTCGGGTGTTCTGATTCTGCTAACACGAAAAATGAATCAAGAATCATGTATAGTATAGTCACAAACTTCAAATGAATCTAGACCGATTTAGTATTAGCGTCGAGATCATTTATACTATATCATCGATTAACAAAATAACTTCGTCTAAATGTTAAAATCGGTAAAACCGGTTTAAAATCAGCGTACAAAGTTCATACTACCATATTCTATAAAAAGAATCTTATTTCGTTAAGGTTTGCATATTGTTCTCATTAGTTCAAAACCCTTAGCGTTAATCATTCACTTCAGCGTTCTTGCTTGATTCGATTTAAGTAAACTTTACAATGCCGCATAAGGCTTTTTAGTAATGAATATAATAGCGTGTCTAAATCCTAAAACTTATGAAATTAGCCCAGTAATGCTCTTCAAAGTATAGCCTACCCTATTGCGAAAAGATAATCTCATTTCACCAGGAGTTACATATTAATCTTGATAGCTTAATATCCTAAGTAATCACATTACTTTAGACCGTAATATGAATAAGCGAATTGTAGTTTCAACGAGGAAACACAGTAGTTAAGTTATTTGTATCACCAGAACCTTCTTAAATATCATGTAAATTAGGCTAATAGCCTGAATCAATAGATTTAACTTGCATAAAACTAATTCTAAGCGAAATTAATTAAAGATAAAGAACTAATCATTCATAGTCCAATGTGATCATTTAAGCCTTTTCATTAACTCGCAAAGCTGTTCATCTAAATCTGAATTTAGTGCAGAACAGCTTAGAAATGATCTTCAAGATATAATCTACAACAATCTAAGAAAATATTCTTATTTCATCTTGCTTTGACTCTGAATCCTAATAGAGCAAAACCCATACGTAATAAGGTTGCCAGAAATGTATTATGAATAGAAAATTTATGAACTTTGCAACTAATGATTAATTCTATTATTCTAATCAATCTTTGCATCTTGAATTCGTAAAATAAGATTAATAAATACATAAAGAGCAATCCTTGTTCTTGTAAAGAGTTTATTTGTTTTGCTATCTATTTCTTTTGCTCTTATTGAAGTCTTTTATTTGCGTTATTTCCGTTGATCGACGTGTAGAACCCGACGTCTCTATTTCCGTCCTCGCTAAATGACCGCAATCCTAGTCTTAAATAAAGCGTCATTAAGCAAGGCAAGCACCCTTTGACCATATTGATCCCAGTATTTTATATTCCTTTTGTGCATCAAATTGTTTCATGCATGCGTTTATTTTATGTAAATTGCTATCTTGTGGATTTAGTAGTTATACCTGTTGTCTCGTGAATCTCCTTGGATGATTATGAACATGTGAACCTTGATAACCATAGATTGAGGATAGGCATTACTTAATGTCTTCATGGGTATATCGATCATATTAACACCTTAACCATGCTTTAGAATCGGCAATGTACATGATCAAATCAATATTTGTTTTCCGAAAACATTGAAAAATAGCATTGTTGGTTATGGTACTTTGATTAAAACCCAAAAGAAAACTATGTGTTGATGCGGCGATTATTGGCAATAGCCGGATGTGCGATGAATTGCACGTAGTGTAGGGTGAAATATCGCCCGTGTCACATTAAGGACCGAGCAATGGGGCGCTATTGATCCGAAATTCCGTGCAACCACAAGGGTGAGAATGGGGTAGCCTTAGCCTATTAAGTTATTTAGATGTGGCTTTGTTCATTGGTAGGCGGGAGCTTAGCAGCATTCGGTTTGATGCTCGGAAGGGTTTCCACCGATGCAGCAGTGTGCATACTGCCGTGTTTAGAAGCGTTGTGTTGGGTGTGTGAAAGTGGATCCACGGCTTGGCTGTGTGTTTCTAGTTCTCTGGCGGGGATTAACGTCCGGGCTGGATCAAAGCCATGTCTAAGTAATGTAACGACTATGTATGATCGCTTTGCGCGACACAATGTCCTATTGGGCGTGTGTGATCTTGCAAAAGGTGGATCATTCCTTATGGGTAAAGTTGTACACCTCTGCGAGTTTAAATCTAATCGATTAGCCGCGCCCGCGGTCAAGGGCACTTGGTGAAGTCATTCCAATGTTAGATGTTTATTGTTTTCAAAAGGGTTGGTTTCATTTGTTTTGCAACTGTGCTTTATGTCAAAGGGCCGACATTGATGGATTTCAGGAATGTGAATGATTCGTCGCTCACGTCGTGGAGGACTGTGAGTGTTACATACGCTTTACTTATTTGTTATCAATTAATTTTGCTCTTATAAATTCCGTTTGCAAATAACTTGATTTACAAATTCAAATTAAACTTTATGCAAATTAAGCTGGGAAGCCTTTCCTTTGAAATGGCTTTGCATATATTATAGGTTTTGCTCAAGTCTTCTTGAGTCGTAAAGTACTCACCATTGTAATTATTATTTAGGTGTATGCTAACGGCTTGAAGTTTGTTAAATAAATGAGGTTGCGGTTCTTCTTGGCGTGTTCTATCTGGAGTTTATGCAGTGGGTTACTGCGGGAATGGATGGGTACACTACAAAGCTTCGCCTCTTTTGCTGCTAGATTCTCTGAGTTGTAATATTTATTTGTATAATCGTTTCCGCTTAATTATTATAATGTATGGTTGTGATTTCCAATTGTTGTAAACATGTGAGTGCTAGCTACTGATCCAGGGAATAGCACAGTAATCACATGGAGGTTCCTGTTCATCTGAACGGGGTCTCACACGTAGGAAGGACGCCCACGAAACCCTCGCAGAGGTGGGCGAAGATTGTCAAGACAAGGATGGAGTTGGGGTTCAGATGGATGAGTTCGCACTCACAGTTTAGGAGCACGGTCTCCAGGAATTCGCTCTCGGGCATCCGGAGCCCGTTGGTGATGTACAACTCGCACGCAACTATCTCGTTGCTATCGCTTTGTGCACCTGCCCGCCGCCGGAAGCCGCCAGTACTGCGCCGAGGTACCAAGTCTTCTGCGACCAAGCCTCTCTGTTGTGGCCTTGCTTACGCCGAACCTCGCCATGGAGGGAATTGGGGGGAAGGTCGGCGGAGCGGCGGAAGGAAGTTCGAAGGATGAAGCGCTTTTTCAAGTTCAATTGCGGTCGCGGGGGAAGGTTTCGAAGCTGTTCCGCTGATATTTATAGGCGGAGAAGTCGAACGGGTGGGAAATCCGTCCCTCGCGCCGATGGCCAACGCGTGGCGGCTCAGTTCCCGAGACCGCCCTGCGGTGGCATGGCCCTCCAAAAGCTGTCAGAGCCGTACCTGAAAAGCTTCGCTGAGAAGGAACCATCGCGTTTTCTCCCCTCTTTTGTTTTCAAGACGTTGACCAGGGTCAATCCGTGGCCAAAAAAGCTCGTCCCCGAGCAGGCGTTGCTCGGATGCTGCGGTAGCTCTTCGCCACAAAGATCCTCGTCCCCAAGCAGGCGTTGCTCGGATGCTGCGGTAGCTCTTCGCCGCAAAGATCCTCGTCCCCGAGCAGGCGTTGCTCGGGTGCTGAGGTAGCTCTTCG